>JAPKLX010000018.1:13181-127408 GCA_026898415.1 Leonotis leonurus | reverse complement strand
TTTAAGTTAGCCTTCGCTTCACAAATAAAACTCAACAACATGTATCAACTGGCTTATCTTCTTTAATAGAAATCCTCAGCAGGTATCAAATTGAGGATGCAATAGGTTATATGTCTTTCTTGCATAGAATTGGGAGGCCCAATCAACACACAGATTATGTCCTGTTTTATGGAGGAAAATGAAAAAAGACACTATAATATGCAATGAATAACAGGCATGTGAATATGCAACGACTTGCTTGATTCAATATTAATAAACATAAAAGGTTTGTTTAGCATCAAGAGGAGCACAAAATGTTAAGGATTTTTATCTCAGAAAAAGGTTTATTTAGCATCAAGGTTTAATGAATAAAGGTTTATTTAGCATCAAGAGGAACACAGAAAAAAAATGAATAAATGAGAATGGCTCTCTATCTACTTCTCTTCCCTGCACCTTTCATAAGCAATCACAAACAAGAGGAGCACAAGCTACACTCATTAATCATACCCGTAAGTTAAAGTCATTAAACCATCGAGCACAAGAACCTACAATTGCCATTTTATAGTTGGGGAAAATGAATATATTGTAAGAAAAGTAAAATTGACAGCACATAGAAACCGGAAAAGGGAGAAAATTCAACACCTATAGATCAACACCTTGCAGAAAACACTATTTCCTAATTCCACATAGCGAAAACATCAAAACATAACAGAATCGCACTGGAAATCAAAGACCTTTCTTAACACATCAACATTTCCAATACCAGATAAATTGAATACACCACGGTCCCTTCTTCGCATTTCCATTACAGTCCTCTAATCTTACCACTTATTCATTTCACATCGTCGCTAAAACTCAAAATCTGTTCGTAGAAACACCAACAGTAAATTTCTTCCGATTCTCACCGAAAATTAACATAAATAAACAAACCCTATAGGTGGCCGAACATACTATCTTACATCAACATCAACAGAGGTACAGAAATGGTAAACGAAAATGAATAAATTGATAATAACAAGTACGATGAATAAACGAGGTAATAAGTTACCGGAGCGGAGATCTGCAGCGAAGAATTGAAGCGTGAAATTGAGAATCTAGACAGAAAGAGCTAAGGGGAAGGCGTAAAAATCTTCTCACACAAAATACAACTCATTACTGCAGACTAAGAGGACATCATTTTGCTTGCTTATTTTATTACTACTAAAGACTACTTTCGATTTTTATTTCTAAAAGCAAAAAAGGATCATTGCTATAAATTTATCCCTATTTTCCAATATGTAGTAGCGTATAATATAAAACTAACTACAAAATTGAAAGGATATTAATATTATACCCTATGATTTGATATGCAAAAGATAAATACCCATGTCAAATATAAATCATGGAAAGAAAGGGTATGTTATATGCTTTGTTTGTTTCCAATGATATGCCTGTTAAAGTTGGTCAAGACTTTTGTAACTTTATACTCCCTCTCCGTCCACGAAAAAGCTTTCTAGTTTGACTCGGTGCGGGTTTTTATGTAGTGCTTTTGATTTTAATGATGATATGTAGTGAGTGGAGTTTGGGTCCCACTTAATATAGTGTTTTAAATTGTGTTGTGTGTAGTTAGTGGATGTTGGGTCCCACTTAATGTATTATATTAAATTGAGTTATGTGTGGAGAGTGTGGTGGGTCCACTTTCTATAAATGGAAAATTGAATTAGGAAGATGTTTCGTGAACGGACGAAAATGGCAAATTAGGAAGCTTTTTCGTGGACGGAGGGAGTACTTGTTATGCTATTTGAATTAACTTGTTGGTTATGTGTCCATCTTAATTTATCTATCTGCTTCGTTACTGTCAATTTTTTAATCTCTCTTGATACCTTCAATAGTTCACTGAAAATTTTTAGTGCCATGAGCCGCGAACTCTTCATAAATAAAGACATGATATAGAATAGTTGAATGTTGATTCAAGTACCTTTAAAAAGACTAAAGAAGCGGGAGAATAGCTGTCTATAATAAAATAAGTTTGTTATCTTAGGGCAGTTAGATTACTGAGATTTTCATTTAAAGCAATTGACATTTTTTTTTTCGACTTTCGATATCGGACAAGTGTCAAACTCTATATATCGTGTTAGAACCTATACGTTTAAATGGGTACATCATTATTAAATCCATACCAATATTTGGAATTTGTGGGAGAGATTCGTTAATTTTAAATTTGTATCGATAACAAAGACAAGTCATTTGTCTTTTTTCAGAAAAATCTTTTAACGTTTTATTTTATAAATAAATAATATTCATCCACCTCTATTCATGTCTTATTTTGATAAAAAAAATGTGAAAATTTTTTGGTCAAAACTAGACATAAATAGCGAGAGAGATGAAGTATATTTTATACGTTGACTTTGCGTATCTTCAATAAAACTCTTACATGTTGTTAGGGGTGTCTATTCGAGAATCGGGTATCGGGTATTTCGGGTATTGTAATACCCGATATCCGATTTTCGGGTTTTCGGGTAGGGGTCAGGTTTTCATATTATAATTTAAAATATTTAATACTCTAAATATTCAAAAATTTTAAAATTATCTGATAATATTCGATAAATACCCGAAAAATAATAAAAATTTCAATTAAATCGGATAATTTCGGGTACTCGAATACCTTATCCGAAATACCCGATTTGGGTTCGAATACCCAAATTTTTTTTCAGGTTCGTGTATTAAAATATGAAGATTTTTTGAGTTTTGGGTACCCTAAATATTGCTGGTAACTTGGTACTAGTAGTAAAGTTGTTAATTTTAAGATGAAAGTTTTCGATTCAAATCTCATATTGTTATGCTAAATTTTATTTCATTACCCATTTAAACAAAAAAAAAATTCTAAAATAATTCATTGATAACTTCTTTATAGAAAAAGAGGAGAATAGAAAATGAATCATGATATGTGTTTAGGACTGGGCCCAATAACAAACTGTGAACTTTGAAAAGGCTTTGAGGCTTATAGGTCCATATCATGCATGTTTCAAAATCATAATCCAATTGAATAATGGCAATCCTTAAAATAGTATATTTTCAAATAAAAAAGAATAAACTAGCTATAAAAGTAAAAATTAATCAATGTTACAAATACATCCCCACTATAAAATTACATTTCTTCAAAATTGATACAAAGCATGCTTTTGCAATTTATCGGCACTAGTTATGTAAATATAAATATTTTTTGCATCAAATATAATTGAAAATACTCTATAAGGGCATGATCGTGCTTGTGTAATTTAATATTTCAAAAAATAGTTTATATGCACGATTTTAAGATTAATAAAAAAAGTTTGCAAAAAGAAGTTATAAATTACTTAATTTTATTTAAGTGGATATTATTTACTTATTTTTTAAAGATAGACAATATGATATATTAACTCATTAAACAATGAGGTACCGAGTTATAATATCATATAATTATCAAGGCATGTTAATGTGGCTCCTGTAAATGCTAAAACTATTAGTAGCATTATGTAACATAATAACAATATGAATTAATATTTTGAGTAAAATTAAATGATTGCCCTAAAACATAACCAAACTATCCCAGTAAAAGTAGGACTTTACAAAAAAATATAATTGAAAAACACACACATAAAATACTATAAATATCACAATAAAATAAGTAATTTAATACTATATTTTTAATTAAGAATTATAATAGTGATAAACTTCTAAAAATGGAAGATATATATTAGTATATTACCAATTACGTCAATGAAATTATATAAAACGACACCTATATTTAACATGTGGTTTAGTTAATTCAAGCTTATCACTTCGTCTTGACGCAAATATTTATGGGTAAAGAAAGGAATTGGTCACCTTTTACCATGATTTACGGTAATTATGATGCTTACACAATTTTAACAAGCAACCACTTTCAATAATATTTAGTTTTAGTGTGTGTCAAATTAATATTTTGTGCTGGAGTTAATTAACACTTCTTAAAAAATATGCAAAATTAAAAGTTTGAATTTAATTGGAACAAGCACAACATAATTTTTTAACCAAAAAAAAAGAGAGAAGAATAATGGAGTACTAAATAATCCAATTTTAGCAATATTTTATAATTTTATTCCTTAAATGGTTTAAATGGTTTTATAATTGACTGGTATTATTGACTAATATATAGACTAAAATGGAAGTTTTAATGATAACGAGAGGCCATAAAAAATCGCAATCCCCACAAATCTCTCACCTTCATTTGACTCGACAACTATGAAAATTTAAATATATTTATCTACCTAAAAATTCTCCCATCCACATATTTTCCAACAAACAACCCTTAAATTCAACAACCCTAAATTTGATACATTTGTAATCCCAATATTAAAGCATGCATCCTGGTAAATTCATACTGCACATACTATTTAGATGAGCTATTACTTATTAGGAACATAATTATGCACATATAAGAAGGAATCAAACATATTTTAATTACTACTACTATTTTCTTATTTTGGAGAAACAATAATTATTAGACTTGGATAGATCTATAACAATAAAACCCTAGGTTTTGTTTGCTAATTATTATGAAATGAGAAGCCCATTGCCCTAAATAATGCATTAACTTAACTAATCATGTTTAGTAAAACTAACAAAAAGCATTAATTATAGCTGCGTTTGGAGTCTATTAATTAAATCATTAGTCCACTCTTAACTCCTCGATTTTAGTCCATTTTTATTTTAACATACTTCAAACCCCAGCCGAACCCTCTTCCAAATCCCTTCATTCTTCTCTTTCCGCTCACTCTTTCTCATTCTCATTCAATCTCTTCAAAATCCAAATCCAAATCTTTTTATCACCATTTAACACACCCAGAAAAAAAGGATTTTCCGGAGGGAACCAATCTCCCCAAGAAACCTTGATTCCACATTGATTTTAACTGGATCACTCGTATTTCTGGGAAACCCTTTTTGATTCTTTTTTCCCAACGTTTGATACCACATTCGTCGGAAACAAGGGAACACACGCTGAGAGGAAATTACAACAAAAGATCAAATCTTGATTTCCCGGTTCCTGGTTTCGGGGAATCAGAGAAAAATTGCATATTGGAGCGGGAAGAAAGAGGGCGATATTCGCAAGTTTGGATAGGGATTTCTCAAATCTTTAAGGTTTTCAGTGGATTGGTTCATTGTTTTACAAATGAAGCACATTGACAGCCCATCAACCCCTGGGAAATTCAAGATGGAGAAATCTCCGTACAATAGGCTGCGGCTGCAATCTTCAATAGCTAAGCTCACTTTTTGGTCTTTTGTATTTCTTGGAATGATATTTGTATTCTTTTATAGATCACCATCTTCGTCAAACCCTGCCCCCTCTGATCTTTATAGAAGGTCCCTTAGAACTAGCACGTACTCAGGTCCCAATTTCGAAAAGAGGGTTAGACAATCTGCTAAACCTAGGTCAAGACACGGTATGTCTGTGTTGGTTACAGGTGCTGCTGGTTTTGTAGGCACTCATGTATCCGCCGCCCTTAAGAAGCGAGGCGATGGGGTTTTGGGGATTGATAATTTCAATAGTTACTATGATCCGTCGCTTAAGAGGGCTAGGCAGACACTTTTAGAGCATAGTGGGGTGTACATTGTGGAGGGTGATATCAATAATGGTGCATTGTTAGCTAAACTATTTGATATCGTGCCTTTCACTCATGTAATGCATTTGGCTGCACAAGCTGGTGTGCGTTATGCCATGGAGAATCCTAGCTCGTACATCCACAGCAACATTGCTGGCCTTGTTAATGTGCTTGAGTTTTGCAAGAATGCAAATCCGCAGCCAGCTATAGTGTGGGCTTCGAGTAGTTCAGTATATGGACTGAACACAAAGGTACCCTTCTCTGAGAGGGATAGGACTGATCAACCTGCTAGTTTGTATGCAGCGACTAAAAAGGCTGGTGAGGAGATTGCACACACCTATAACCACATATATGGGCTTTCTCTCACTGGGTTAAGATTTTTCACTGTGTATGGACCTTGGGGCAGGCCTGACATGGCATACTTCTTTTTCACAAGGGATATCTTGAAAGGGAAGTCTATTCCGATCTTTGAGGCAGCTAATCATGGCACTGTGGCAAGGGATTTCACCTTCATTGAGGATATAGTGAAGGGTTGTTTAGCTGCATTGGATACTGCAGAGAAGAGCACTGGCAGCGGCGGCAAGAAGAAGGGGGCAGCTCAACTGCGCATTTATAATTTGGGAAACACGTCGCCTGTGCCTGTTGGGGATCTTGTGAGCATTCTGGAGAAGTTGCTTAAAGTGAAGGCAAAGAGGTTGGTGATGAAGTTGCCTAGGAATGGGGATGTGCCGTATACACATGCTAACATAAGTTTGGCTGAGAAAGAGCTTGGCTATAAGCCCACAACAGATTTGCATACTGGATTGAAGAAGTTTGTTCAATGGTATCTGAGTTACTATGTTGATGGAAAGAAGAGCTCACACTGAAACAATTATTTCCTTTTCATGAATTGTGCGGTAGGATTATTCTATTCTTGTTCATTTCGATTCATATGATTATTTTCTGAACTATTTTTTTCACCCCTCAGATTACCATATTATTACATATCTTGATAATGTCATATATATATAATATCCATGATTCTAACCTGCATAGAAGGAAAAATCTGAATCTGGCCTCCAGTAGGATTGTGGTTGTAATTTTTCCACTGTAAAATTCATTACTGAGAGCAATTTAGTCATTGATGGACTTATGTCATTTGGATCCAATTCGAATAATCTGCTACACCTTTCATATATGTTTCTCATATGAACTTGGATTTCGTCAGCTGCATAGTTATCCTCGCTATTAAAGTACACACTGTTGAGTTTAAACAAGTTCATTGGCTCTCTTACTAGTGCAGTGTTTATCTATTGTTCTTGTCAGGCATGTTATAAGACGATACATCTTTGTTAAATCAGTTTTATTTTCAGGTCTCTGCACTTTTCATACCGTTGCAGCAATATTTGGGAGAATGGTGGTGGCCAGTCTGATAATGGATCTTCGCTTTTTTCCTGAGAAGCCACATGTCATACTTGCGCATTCACTGGTGTACATAAGGTTGGTGACTTGGTGTGATCGGGAGCTGGTAGAGAAGTTGCTCATGTTCATTCGGATTGATATGAATTTGTTAGGAGTGTGGCCCCTTTATCAATTTATAGGAAGTCGTCATGTAATGAGAAAAGATATCTGTAGCATTTGTTTTCTATGGCTGCCATGATTCTAAGTCACAGCTCACTTTAATTAGCTTGCAGTTTGGAGTTAGTTGAAAACTTTACAGTTGGTTAAGAATGGGAATCACAACTAAATTCAAAAGCGTTCTATTTTGAGTATGTATGAGCAAGATTTGGTAGCATTGTTACTTGTGATGTGTGATGTGTGCTTTCTTTGACGTTTTAATTCATGCACAAGTATTGAATTGAAATGTAAACTCACTGTCGTGCTATTCTTCCTTCCTTGTTTCTGATTATTTGCTAGTGAATGAGCAGTGCTAATGTAGGCAGTATTTTCTGATCATTGTGTATTTGTGAGTTGTTTGGTTTTTGTTGGCACTTGTTTTTGAAGTATTTCATTTTTATTTGTTCACCAATATTTTTAACACTAAATTTTTTTATTTATAGTAAATATTTAATACACCCCTCAATTAAAAAATAATAAGTGATATTCAAACTCCACGGACTACAATTTTTCATATAAAGTTAAAACACTACATTAAAACACGTAACAATATTCTGATCGGAGTCTTGATTTTTTATTCACCATTAAAATAGTTTACTTTTTCATCCAATAAAAAAAAGGGATAATGGCCTTAAAATTCACCACTTTTTCATTTAGTTGCAAATATAACATCACTTTTTAATTTAGCTTGAAAATACACCATGATGTGGCACACACGTGGCAATAGATTTCTAAGTATTAATTTTATTTATCTAATATGTCATTTTAATTATCCAATGTGGCATTTCAATTATTCAATGTGATATTTTATTTATGCAATATATTAATATATTGTACTCATGTTGATTTTATTCAATTAATAATTAATTTATAAATATGATGTGTTATTTTATACAAAACAATATGAATTGTACATTTTTATTTTTTAAAGTATAAACCATTAGATTATAAAAATTAAACATAACAATATTAAATAGTTTATACTAGAATGCATTACATTTATACTATAATGCATTATATTTATCATGACAATGCATTAAATTGGAATCCTACTAGATGCATTAATTTTTGTTTCCATTTTATTTTGGCAGTTTTATTCAATCCCATAATTTGCGATATTTCTACATAAAACTAGATCATGTATAATTTATGTTGTCAATTTTACCCTTAATTAGTTAATTAAAAATAAAAACTAACTAAAGATAATAAAAAAATTGAAAATACTCATACTATTATAAGCTTCTTATTTTAAAATTATACTAATAAATATTGTAGTACTAAAATAGAAAAAAAATTAAATTAAATTAAAAATACCCACACTATTATATATATATATATATAAGCTTCTTGTTTTAAAATTATACTAATAAATATTTTACTAAAATAGAAAAAAATAAAAAAATTATAAGAGTGGCTCAACTCTATCAAAATATACTCCCTCCGTCCCGGCTCAGTTGTCTCACTTACCAAATAAGGGTGTCCCCCATTAGTTGTCTTGTTTCCCTTTTTGGACAAAAATTGTGAGTGTAATAAAGTAGGTGGAAAGTAGTGGGAAGTAGTTGTAAGAGGAATAAAGTGAGTATTGATATACGAGCCAAAAGCAAAGTGGACAACTGAGGTGGGACAGATGGAGTATATAATATTATGTATGGATATTTTATGCTTAAAATTTATGATTTAATGATTTATATTTAAAAAAAATCAAAAAATATAACATTTACATTGTTATGTTTAATATTTATAATCTAATAGTTTATATTAAAAAAAAATAAAAATGTATAATTTATATTTTTATGTATTTCTATATTGTATAAATAAAATGCCACATTAATTAATTGAAATGCCACATTGAATAATTGAAATGACACATTGGATATATTAAATTAATCCTTAAAAATCTATTGCCACATGTGTGCCACATATTCTCAAATTAAGGTCATTCCAAAATTTGGAGAAAATTACAACAAATTAAAAGGTGATGTATTTTTAGGCTAAATTGAAAAGTCATGTTATATTTGCAACTAAATAAAAAGGTGATGCATTTTAAGGCCATTATCCCTAAAAAAAAAGAAGATACTAGATTGAGTTTATAAGAGCATCCGCAGTGGCGGGCAGATATGGGGTTGGCAAAATGGGTTTCGGTGACATTTTTGTAATTAAATGGAACTTTTTAAGTTTGGGGTTTGGGAGATTGTTGGTAGGTAGCAGTGGGGGTTCACACTTTGGGGTTTGGGAAACTCTACTAATCATTATAGAATGATTGAATTTGTGAAAATGATATTAATTTATTTTGTTAATTTAAATTTATAATATAAAATAAATATTTAATTTGTGAAAAACGAAAAATATAAATATTTAATTAATTTAATTAAATAATTAACATTAAAATTAAAATAACAAATTTTAGAAATTAAAATTTCATTACTTAAATTTGAAATACAATACATAATTTAAACCCTAATTTAGAAATTGAAAATTACAATCCATAATTTAAATCCTAAACTTATAAATCAAAATCAAACCTATTTTTAATTTGTGCACACATCTTGTTGTGCATCTCGAGTTTCTCGGGATTCATCCTCGACGTATCCTTCATCAAGATCTTCCAATAAGCAAGTCTTTTTGTTTCGTACGTGAAGGTTGATATTGCGTTGGAGCTTAATTTCAAAGCATCCAACGCTTCGGAGGCAGGTTCGTGGGCGGGGGCGGAGTCGGAGGCGGAGGCCTTACCTTTGGCTTTTCTCTTGGCCGCCTTCGTCCCCATCGGACGTTCCTCGGGTTCAGGTTGGGCTTCACCACCTTGGGTGGAGTCGCTCGTGAAGCCTTCTCCCATATTATTTTTCCCCTGTTTGTTGGAGGAGGTGTCGGGAAGAACTCGTTGGAACTTTTGCGTGTTCCGCAAAATCTCCCAACAATGCCGATATTTGAAGTCGGCGTTCTTCATTTGTTTGTACTCCGCCAACGCCTTTTGATAGACGTCGTAGTCGGAGTTGCCGCTTGCCCATCGATCGGAGCACCGGTTGTAAATCGCACAAAACTCCCGTGTCAAATTTTGGATACGTTGCCAATGACACTTCAATTGTCGAAGGTTGCGAGGCCTCGACGAGTTTTGGCGGTTGAAGGAGTCGGTGATGCGCTTCCAATAGGCCTCGGCCTTTTGGTTGTTGCCGACGATAGGGTCTTGGCTTGTGTCGAGCCAAGTGCGACAAAGTATGATGTCGTCGGCCTCGGTGTAGGCTTGATCATTCTTGGGACGACCCGAACTCTTGCTTCGGGAGTGAGCAAGAGGCTCGTCCGTACCCTCCTCCAAGGAATCGTTCAAGTTGATTTCTCCGGCTTCATCGGATTGTTGTCAGCCGGTTGAGAATGTAGGAGACGGTTGTGAACCGAATTGGGGTGCGTAAGGAGGAAGTTGAAACCCGGGATAAGTTTGGCCGGAGTAAGAATTAGTAGGAAAAAGAAGAGGGTTGAATTGTGAAAGTGAGTAATTAATTTGAGATTGAGGGGAGTGAATGTAGGGTGAATTTTGGGATGAATAATTGCCGGAGGAATTGTTGTCGGAGCTTGCACCTTGGCTCCCACTTCGGAATAAGAACGGATTGAATTCGTCATCCATGATATTTTTTGGTAAGTGTATGAAATGAGTAGTGAGTGGATATGTTTGAAAGATTGGAGGATAAATGAGATGTGTGAAAATGTGGGATTGAAATGTTGTATTTATAGATGAATTTATATAAAAAAATTTAAAAAAAACGAAAAAAAAAAATCAGAAATTGGGTGGGGCGCGCGCCCGGGCCACCTGCAGCGGTGAACCCGCGCGGAGCGCGCGTCCGGGGCGCGCGACACCCACCCGCTGCGGATGCTCTAAGGACATTTTAACATGAGTTCGGTTTCACATAATTTTTTCGATTCATTCAATATCTGTCCTTTGAAATCAATGGTTACTCCAAATAACCTAAATTAAACAAACATGATTCGACTAATAACACAAACTCTACTAATTTAAATTATATTTTAGGGTAAAATCTAAAATACCCAATTTCATAAGTAAAAGATAAAAAATACATACTCAAAATAAAAGATAAATTTTATCCAAATTACATGATTACATAATGAATTTCACTCATGTATTTCATTCACTAAACATATTGAATTACATGAGCACATGAGGAAATTTATCATGTAATTCTAGATAAAATATTATCTTTTATTTTTTAATGGGTATTTTTTATTTTTTATTTATAAAATTGGGTAGTTTTACCCATAAACCCTTATATATTCATATTAATTTAAACAATACTACTATAAATTACTAATTCTTTTGTAAATTTAAATTATTTGAGTAGAAGGAGAGGGCATTGAATTTAAGTACATCTTAGCTCTAAAGACTAAAACACACGCAGGACACGCAAAACCTAAACACACAAAACATAAGAATTACCCTTTTGCAGGCGGGAAATATTTGCAACTGTAAAACTGGTAGCGAAGTAGTAGCAGACATTTGAGAAGATCTGTCAATGGAGGAAGAAGCTTCGGCCTCACCATCCTTGCAGGGAGATATTGAAGACGAGTACGACTCCAAGGAGAGTGTGTTGCAGCGATACTTTCTTCAAGAATGGAAGCTCGTTAAATCTCTACTCGACGACATTGTTTCAGCTCGCCGCGTCTCTGATCTTTCTTCCGTCCACAAAATTCGATCCATTGTACGCCCTTACTAGTTCGGATTGATTTTGGTGTTGTACATTGGTGGAATTTGGGAGTTTTAAATTTTTATTCAATTTTCTTTGGAGTTGTGTTTGTCTTGATCGACAGCTAATGGAGTGTCCTAATTTGCTGGTACTAGTGGTGCTGGATTAGATGTTTTTTGATATTTTATTTTGGAGACTGCAATCAGCTAAAAGTTCATGTGTGATTGCTTTAAGTAGGTTATAATGCTTTATAGCTAATTGGATTTATCATGCCTGTGTATCACATTCTGTATCGCTCACCGTTTTTACCAGTCTAGATAATGGTGCTTGACTGTTGCTTCCATTGCTGTATTCCAGCATTTTTAGAAGTCGGTTCTTTTGTTCTTTCACTGAATCATGTTTTTTCAAGATTATTGGAATGGTGGCTAGCGTTATATCATATTTAATTTATAATTGCTACTGTTAATTATATATTGCGGAAAGTTTAGAAAACAAAGCCACTGTTCTTTTTCGCTGAATATTGTTTATTTGATGATTACTGAGATTATCTGAGTGTTAATTCAATGTTAATTAATGAAGACCGTAATATCTGTATCACTTTTCTTCTTTTTTAATCTTTTGCCTTGCATTATTTTTTATGCTTCTAGAATACATGCCTCTAGGAGAAAATAGTCTGAGGACCAGTGGTAAATGTGGTGACTGATCTTAGCAGCCAGCAATGCTCTTGTTAGGTTTTATCAGTTTTCTTCCCAGAAAAGATTCTTTTAATAATAAGTGACTTCTTTGTGGAACTGTGCATTCACTGAAATAATGCTTATGTGCAGTTGGACAAATATCAGGAGCAAGGCCAGCTTTTGGAGCCATATCTTGAGAGTATAATTTCACCTCTGATGGCTATTGTACGATCCAGAACTGTAGAATTAGGGACGACCTCCAATGAGATTGTGGAAGTGATCCAGCCTATATGCATCATGATTTATTCATTGGTTACAGTTTGTGGATACAAGTCTGTTATCAGGTTCTTTCCTCATCAGGTGTCAGATCTAGAACTTGCGGTATCTCTTTTGGAGAAATGCCATACCAAAAATTCTGACACCTCATTAAGGCAAGAAAGTACTGGAGTGATGGAAACAAAATGCGTCATACTTCTTTGGCTTTCTATCTTGGTGTTGATTCCTTTTGATTTATCCTCAGTGGATACTAGTATAGCTAGTAGCAACTATGCTGGGAGAGATGAGCCTCCTCCATTGGTAATCCGGATTATAGAGATTTGTAAAGACTATTTATCAAATGCTGGTCCTATGCGCACAATAGCTGGATTGCTGCTGTCAAAGCTCTTAACACGCCCCGATATGTCAAGGGCATTCACAAGGTGTGTCATTTCATTCTCATATTCAGAAGGAAAAAAGATGTAAACTTATGGTAAGCCACTTAATCGAATTATATATGTTGTCAAATAATAATATACTAATGCCATTAAAGAGCTAAAGGATTTGTCCACTATCTTTCAAATTTGACATTATTTAATACTCTGTCAATAGTTTTCTTACCTCATCTGTTTCCTTTTATTGCTAGAAATTCCCTTTCTCACATGTACTTTGAACTTGCTTTCCTTAATTGTTATCCTTCAGCTTTATTGATTGGGCTCATACAACTCTATCATCGGTGGAGGACAACGTTACAGACCACTTCCGATTGTTAGGTGCTATTGAAGCTTTGGCTGCCATCTTTAAGGTAAGCCTGCATTGTCAAATAATCTTAAGGCATATTTGCTAAAAGAAATAAAGATGACTCTCCACCATTTTGACTTTGCAAATTAATTTTGTTTCATATTTCTCATGTTCTCCATCTTGCACCATTGTGTTATCAATTCGTCAAACATTAGATGCAGCAACTATTAAGTTTTCTACTAATACACAGATCGGTAGCACATCAATATTGTTGAATGTGGGCCCACTTTTATGGAGTGACACGTCTGTTTTGATCAAGTCCCGAATTGCTGCTCGGAGTTCTTTACTCCGGAAGCATCTCGTAAAGCTAACTCAGCGGATTGGGTTAACTAGCCTGCCTCATCGGCCAGCTGCTTGGCGTTATGTGGTCAGTTATGTTGATTTTTTTTTATTGTAACTTATGAATTTATTTGAACAGATAAGATTATTTGCTTCATAGATAATTGACGAGCAGTTGTATAACTTTGTCTTTTATGAGTCACGAGGGAAAGCATATTGAAGCAAAAAGTACTGTTTACCAAGAACAACTATCAGATATTCTCCCTACAGAAGTGAATGCAAGTTGCTTTTAAGTGGTAGTTGACACTTCATATTCTTATGTTGATGTGAGGAATACATAATAGCTAGTGCAGATTATAGGATGAAAAGGTATATACTGTGATTTACTTTTGCGGGTTCACTTTGTAAAGAAAAATTAGAGATTGCATACATGTAGAAAAGATGTTAAGAGATATTTTTCCAAATTTTAGAATCAGTTGACAGAATATTGACTGATATGGCTTAGAGGTGGCCAGCTAATCCTTTATTTTTTCTTCATCCGTGGTTCAGATTTAATGCAAAATAATTAGGGTACACATATCTAACTTTCTTGTTTATGGTTTAATATATGTAGCTTTTAGTTAATATCTCTGTACCTTTTCATTTGCTTCAGGCTAGAAACAAGATACTTGGACAAAATATATCCTTAAATGAGACAAGGGATCTTGATAAATTGAATAACCCTGTGGACATGAACTCCTTTGATACATCACAAGAGACGAGCTGCCTTGAAGAAGAAGATTTGGATGTTCCAGATATCTTAGAAGATATTATTGAACTTTTGCTTTCAGGATTGAGAGATACGGTACGCAGAGGCTTGTCAGTTGATATGGATACTTAAATTCACATTCTAAGTAGTTTGCCTACTGAACGTTATGATTTCTTGTGGTCTCCCCTGTTTCTGTTTGTTTTCATGTATGGGGGCAATATTGTAAAACTATTTTTTGGGGGAGCAGCAAGTTTTTGCAACTACATTTGATTTATACCCCATTTTACTCATGTAGGATACTGTTGTGCGATGGTCCGCTGCAAAAGGTGTTGGCCGCGTTGCTTCACGTTTAACTTATTCTCTTGCTGATGAGGTCCTCTCATCTGTATTAGAACTCTTTTCTCCTAGTGAGGTATACCTGCAAAATAATCTATATGCTTATTTGTTCCTAAACAGTTAAGCTTTTTAACTAAATGGGCGCTTGATTTGTGTGCTTAAAAAAATACATGTGGATGTGAATGATATATGGAAAAAAAGTTGAGGGGTTGTGGAGAGGGGATGCATGAAAACGATTCGGTTCAAGGTCTACTTGTAATATATTCTTTTTTTTTTATTTAAAAGTTCAAACTAGTAACAACTAACAAATTCCTTTTTGATTACATCTACTGTAATTATCTTTCTGAGCTACAATATAATGAGTTATTTATTGTCTTCCACAGAGATTCAGTGTCAGAACATTTTAAATTATGCCAATTCTTCCACTGTTGTAGTTATTCTTTCAACATAAGCTTTGTTATCTTGATTAAAATCGTTGCTCCTTTAGAAGAACTGACATGAAATTTCTGTTGTGGGCTATGAATAGAAAGGTCAGAGGTTCTAACTTTTGTGGATAGCTAAAACAATTCACATTGTCCTTGCACGTGCGTATTGTGATAGCACATGGAAACACCAGGAAGTTTATCACATTTAGCAAGAATGCTCTTTTAGTATTTAGCTTAGTGATAACCAGACAATAAAGCTGTTATGAACTTATGTCAATATTGTGGTTTAACTCATCATTCTGAATGTAAAGTATATAACATGTCACAGGGAGATGGTTCATGGCACGGTGGATGCCTGGCACTAGGAGAACTGGCACGCAGAGGATTACTCTTACCAATCAGCTTTCCCAAAGTTGTTCCAATGATCATAAAGGTGTGTTTTTTCTTCTCTGTGGTACAGGACAATATTATTTGACATCTTGAAATCTTTTTTGATGTATTTTGAGTTCTAATTTTCAATTGGTATGATTGCTGCTTTATCTAAGAGTTTGGAGAATGGCATGCACCATTTTTATTCACCATAAGATTTTTTGAGTATAACAGATTGTGTGTTAATGTTCCCTTCGTACTCTGCTCTGCTCTATGCAATTAAGCTTATTTTTCCTTGAATGACACCCATAATTAAATTGTTTTTTCTTTCCCCCATACCAATTTAATTTAAAGACCACGCCAGTGGAGTCGAACCCGAGACATTTGGCTGAACCCAGAGTTCTGTTCTTTACCATTGCATGTTACTCTTAGTTTGGATAATGAGCTCCTCTGAGGCAAAACAAATCATAATTGTGCATTTGCTGCAAGCAGATTTATTACATTATTTTTCTTGATAGGCTTTACATTATGACATTCGAAGAGGACCTCATAGTGTTGGATCTCATGTACGTGATGCTGCCGCATATGTTTGTTGGGCTTTTGGTCGTGCATATTACCACAGAGACATGAAGAATGTGCTGGAACAGGTTGCTCCACATCTTCTAACAGTGGCGTGCTATGACCGTGAGGTACATAACTTTTTGCAACAATGTGCATTGTGCTGATTTTATTTTTTGTTACTGGCAATGATAATGATTATATGAGCTTAATGATTAGGTTAATTGCAGAAGAGCAGCTGCGGCTGCTTTCCAGGAAAATGTTGGGAGACAAGGGAATTTTCCGCATGGCATTGATATAGTGAATGCCGCTGATTATTTTGCGTTGTCATCTCGAGCAAACTCATATCTTACTGTTGCTGTTTGCATTTCTCAATATGATGGCTACATTAATCAGTTTGTGGATGAACTGTTGGACAATAAGATCTGTCATTGGGTATGTAAAATGTGGTTTCCTCATTATCTTCAATTTTCTCATTTGTTGGGTCTTCTCATAGATTTTCTGACTTGGAAGACCTTATTATCTCATGTTTCACTTCACTGTGTAGATTTTTGAAATTTAATACAATGATATACTACCCAATACATGTACATGCATTGGTGGTAGTAATATATGAGACATAGTCAAGTAGGCCAGTAATTGTGACTTGTTCATCTTTGTAGTTTAATATGCTAGTTCACTGAGTAGGAACTTCCTTCATTGACATTTAAGAAAACTGGTATAATTGATTTGCTTCTGAAAGTAATTTGCTCTATAGATTTTGCTAGCAACTGCCGTTACTAATTATTTACTTTATTTCAAACGAAATATACTTATGTAATCCACTTTTTATTGCTGTTGTTACTGCCTATGTATTTATTATTTATTGCTCGTCAAATTATGCTGGGTGTGCAGGACAAAGGTTTGAGAGAACTTGCCGCCACTGCCCTTTCATTGCTTGTAAAATTTGAGCCCGAATATTTTGCCAATAAAATACTGGAGAAATTAGCTCCTTGTACTTTATCATCTGATTTGTGCATGCGGCATGGTGCAACCTTGGCCACTGGGGAGGTAGTTTTAGCTCTACATAAGCACAGCTATGCTATTTCCACAGGTTAGTTTTAATTCCTGCTTGTCTTTATTATATTTTGTGAGGCGAGGCGCAAACAACAAAGTTAGATTGGATTATATATGAATAGGGAGGTATGCATAAATTGTTTACACTAACACCAATGGAGATCTATGCAAGTCGCCAAAATATCGCTAATTTGAAGGCTGATAACTGTATCAGGATTAATGTACTGTTTGGGTTTGTTCTTACAGATAAGCAGAAAGCTGTAGCTGGTATTGTTCCTGCCATTGAGAAAGCACGATTATATCGTGGTAAAGGAGGAGAAATCATGCGTTCTGCTGTTTCCCGTTTCATCGAGTGCATCTCCATAGCTCAAATTTCTCTCACTGAAAAGATCAAACGAAGTTTGCTTGATACCCTAAATGAGAATTTGAAGCATCCTAATTCTCACATACAGGTTGTTCTCTTACTATATTGTCCTGCAGCCTTGCATTTTCCTTCTTGAATAATTCTTTATTCATGCTTCTAGAATGCTGCTGTTGAAGCCCTCAAACACTACATTCCCACTTACCTTGTATTGATGGAAAACAAGGGAGTAAATGATATCATGTCAAGATATCTTGAACAGTTGACTGACCCTAATGTGGCTGCAAGACGAGGATCTGCTCTGGCACTAGGTGTTCTGCCTATTGGGTTTCTAGCTAGAGGGTGGAAATCTGTAATAACAAAGCTGTGTGGTGCTTGTAAAATTGAGGTATAAATTAGGTTCCTTAGTTATTGGTGCTTGTCTAAATTTTCAGGAACTGCATCCTTAGCTATTGTTGATTCTTAGATAATAAGGACACGGTATTACTTGGCTGACTGAAGTTTTTGGCATATACAGGATAATTCTGAAGATAGGGATGCTGAAGCACGGGTCAATGCTGTCAGAGGACTTGTATCTGTTTGTGAAACTTTATCGGAGGCAGGAGAATCATCTGATTTCTTTTCTGGAGAAGATGGACAAGCCTTGTTTGCTCTGATCAAGAATGAAGTGATGGAAAGTCTTTTTAAAGCTATTGATGATTATTCCACTGACAACAGGGGTGATGTAGGTTCTTGGGTTCGTGAGGCAGCAATGGATGGGCTTGAGAGATGTACATATATTCTATGCAAGAAAGATTCTTTAGATCAAGAAAAAGCATCTTCTTTACAACTTAAAAAAAATGAAAACTCGGGTGACGACGAGTTCACCTCATATTTCGATACTAATTTGGCCAATAATTTGATTGGAGGCATTGCCAAGCAAGCTGTAGAGAAGATGGATAAATTAAGGGAGTTGGCAGCGAGGATTCTCCAAAGACTCTTATATAATAAAACCATTTTTATACCACGTATACCATACAGGGAAATTCTTGAGCATATAGTTCCCAATGAGGCTGATCTCAAGTGGGCGGTAAGTTATCTAGCAATTTTTTTCTAATATTGTTGAGTATTTAGTTTATTGAAGAATGTCATTCTGATTTAAATGCAGGTCCCAACATTCTCATATCCTCGTTTTGTTCAACTTCTCAAAGTTAGTTGCTATAGCAAATATGTTGTGTCTGGATTGGTTATTTCTATTGGTGGGATACAAGATTCTTTAAGAAAGGCATCACTTAGTGCTTTGATAGATTATCTTCAGAATACAATAACTGAAGACCATGATGCTTCCAGAGAACCCAGTCTGTCGATGGATATTCTATGGATTCTTCAGAAATATAGAAGGTGTGATAGAGTAATCATACCCACTTTGAAGGTAGTTTACCATTTGGCATTATTCACAGCAAGAATGGTATGTCCAATTTGTGCATGCGTGTGCACACACACACATCATACACGCACTCTCCCACTTGTTCATCCTTACCCCATAATTTGATGTTTATAGATATACTTTTCCCTATATCCACTGTTCCAAGGCTCGGGGAAAAGTTTCTGTAGGACATGATTTGAAAGCTTCTTCACCAGTAACATGGTAACTATAAGTTTAGCTTGATTGTGGTTTCTGAGAGATTTGGTCCATGTGGGATCATGCTGAAACAGGATGCTGTTTCTCTTCATGACTTAGATTTTGCATCCTTTATTAAATAACCTTTTAACCGTATTTTCCTGTGAGCATGGCTTCCCTCCATTCCTCATTTAGATTTATGATATTCAGGAATTTATTACTTCATTGTTTTAAACTTGTATGCGTGTATGCATGGATTTTTTTCTAAAAGCTTTACCATTTTTCTGCCTTCTATCTCAGACTATCGAGATTCTTTTCAGCCGGAAGTTATTGTTGAACATGGAGGTATGTTAGGTTTCTGCGTTTCTCTCTAATTTGCCTTGTATTCAAGCAACTTCTACTTCTTGTTGTATGGTCAGGTCCACCCAATCTTTTCATGAATATCTGGAGATGGCTCATTTTTCTTTTATCGTCATTTATGATTCAGCATAAAATTATGCTGGTTAATGATAGAACGCGGACACTATTTCCTACATCTTGTGGTACTTTGGGATAGATCATATTCTCCACTACTGTCGGTACTATGTACCCATATTTTTCAATTAAGATATAATGCAAGCTGAGATACCAAATTCATGTGCGGTCAATGAGTTAAGCTGTTGTGCTCCATTTTATATTTTCCATAAGATTAATCTTTCTTTCTAAATGATGCTGCTAATGATTTTTCAGGATCAGACTCCAGTATTTTGTGCAGGCGTTCTGGATTCTCTCACTGTAGAGTTAAGAGGAACAAAGGACTTCTCTAAACTAAATGCAGGAATTGCAATACTAGGATACATCGCTTCAATTTCAGATCCTATCAACACTAGGGCGTTCTCTCACCTACTCACTTTTCTGGGCCACCGATATCCGAAGGTCTTGTGCTAAAATGTCATAATTACTTATATGCTATCACATAATAGAATTGCAACTTTAATGCTATTTTTCTTCTTCCAGATCCGAAAGTCTGCTGCTGAACAAGTATACCTCGTACTTCTGGAAGATGGAAATCTCATTTCAGCAGACAAAATGGACAAAGCGACTGAAATCATTACTGAGACTTGCTGGGAAGATGATATAGAAGAAGCAAAGAAGAGAAGGCTACTGCTGTATGAGATAGCCAATATAGAAACTGCAGCAACAGTAAATCCTAGTCAGAGAGAATCGAAAAAGGCAGTCAATCAAAGTCGGGCTTCTGCTGATGAGAACTCGTCCTACTCTTCATTAGTGGGATCAGCTGGATTCTAAGAGCATACTATTAGATTTCTACTCAAGTTGATGGCTTTCTTGTCGAATCATATGATGAAATGTTGCAAGCAGGTTTAAGATATTTGGGCCTCCATTTCATGAAGATCAAATATTAATCTGAAGCATCAAACTGAAAAAAGAAAATGAAGCTTCATTCACGGGAAATTCAGGTAACCTCTATATCACTCTCTTTTGCTGTAAAATTATTTCTTTTGAATATATGACCAGAAATTGTTTTTTTTTTATTCACTTTATATTTACAAATTTTGTTTGCGTTTCTATTCTCAAAGGGGTATTTCCAGCCTTTGTATGAGACATTACAGGGATTGTATGTATATTGGCATCTATTGCGTGCTTTTGTTTTTTTTTTTCCTTCTATCATTATTTTTTTTCATTTATTTTTCCAGTTATGCAATTTTCCAAATGATTCTCTTAGACCGGATTAGAAGTTGATTACTCAAAAGTAATATTTAAACATGAACGAGTATATAAGTAATAAAAATAAAACGTGATAAAAGAAAAGTGAACAAAAATATCATATCCCATTAATGAAAAAGGTTGAAGAAAAGGGTATGAGTAGACAGGAGGAAAAAATCTAACTATTTACATAGCTCTATCGTCATTCGTCATCATTCATCAATAATTAAATATTATCAACCCTTCAATTTCAAACTCCTATTCGGATGCTTCCACCTCAGCAACTTCCGAGTACACTGGCCCGTCTTGATACGGGTCTGGACACGCTCAAACTCCGAAATCCCACACGGTATAGTCAACCCGCCGGGCTGATTGAACCCGAACTCTTTTTCGGACTCTTTCAACAAATCCCCGAATAAAGGGTGATTAAAATACACCACAGGCACAAAAATCCTCTCGAACTCGTCGTCTTTCTGGCCTACATAGACAGCCAGATGCCCCTTCGGGACGGGTAGGGGCTTCTCGAGAATCGGTTCCCGCCCGACCCGGCCGTATTGTCCACCCCCTCTCGCTAGAGTTAACTTTGTCTTTGACCCGAGCTTGTGAGCCCACCCGATCAACCCGCAAAATGGTCTGACCCGGCTGTGCGGCGCTGGAGAGAAACTCCGCCGGAAAAGTGCGGTGGCGCGGTGCTTTAGCGAGAAACCTCGTGTTCTGGCCATGTTGAGAAGCTGTTTCTGTATTGTTTGAGAGTTTAGGAGGATTAAAACGAGCTGTGAAGATCAGAAGAGTGGAAGTATGTAATGGGAAGAACTTGTCAGCATTTGGAAGCAGATGGAAGAGGGAAAAGCCGTACGGAGCTGAGGGAAGGAGTACCAACATGGAGTAAATATATATATATATATATAGTAGAAGCGTGTGAATGGGGAAGGGAAGAAAAGTAGCGGAAGTTTCCCCCCACGCTTATTTGCTGTGTGCTTAACTTTTGCCCTTTTCTTTATATAGAAAAAATAACCAACTGCAATTAAATATTACTAATACATAGGACTCTCCAAGTAATTGGCTCGCCCCCACCTCATTATCAATAATACTATAATTTTGTCATGTTATTTTAGGAACAATTGAAGAAAATAAATAAATTTATATTCAAATTAAAATATAATGTCTTCTAGAAGTTTATTAAACTACATGAAATTCACATTAAATTTTTGTGGCTTGAAAGTCATAAACCCATAGGGCCACTAGACCAGTCAAGTTTGAATTTTTTTTCTTGTGCATCCAAATTATGAGTTTAATTCGACACTGATTGCAGATAGACCTAACCATCTCTACTAATAGTCTAGATATATTTGCATTGTATGTAAACGTGTTGGTTACAAGATCACTATTCACTACACTAGCATATCTCTTGAGGCTTGATTGACTACCAATGTAGTGATTATAGTGTATTTTTATCTAAACTATATATTGATTCAATCTTGATTATTTATTGTACAATCGCCTCACATTTTATTTTGTTTTAATAAACGAATGATATATGTCATAATTAATAATATAAGATTTAAAATATACATTTTTTTATATATACATAAATTTTTGAATTCTAATCATGTCATTATTATATCAATGCAACTTATGTTATGTGTAATAAGAGATCTCATTCAATCTTAATTTGTTATTAGTTTCTCATACTATTCTATATTTCCGAACCTACATGGATGAAAATATAAAGGAAAATAGCAAATCGAAAATTATAAGTACATAAATCTAAGTATTTATTTCAAATTGTATGTTAAAATGATTTTACTACTATAATTAATATTTTCAATATATGAAACATAATCACCATTAGTTTAATATCAAAGCATTTAGTTATTTCATATGATTAATTGGAGCTTTATGCTATGGTGTGGGTGTTGAGATAGCCATAAAAATATAAAAAGGAAACAAAAAGGACATTGTAGTAGATATTTCACAAGCATAATACAATTTCCAAGTAGATAACATAGATATTATTATGTAGGACTGCAGGAGTACTATCTTTGATCAATGGAACATTCAAACTTTTGAGTACGAATTAGAAACTGAAAATACTTTTATATATATTTTCGAAAAGTACTCACTTTATTTTTTAATAAGTGAATTATTTCATTTTTCACTCATATTAAAGAGAATAAATAATTTATATTTATATTCTTATTGATTAATTTGTCTTTGATGTGGTTATTTTAAAATTTTGGAACATGATATTTAATAGGAAACAAAAAATTTAGTGAAATATGAAATTTATTTAAAAAATGAAAGGAATATTATCTTAGCTTATTTGGTATCCTCATAATATATAATAATTAATTTAATATTATACTACTATTTTGAGAAGACCATATTATTCATCATTGATGTATAATAAGTGACAGTGCAATATTATGATAAATTCACATTAAAACTAAATAATTGTTGTGGATTTAGAGTAGGAAACGCAAGGAACATTAGTATATTATTTTTTAGAAGTTTCGAAATCAACCACCATACTAAAGTACTAAACTACTATTAGTATTTAATTAAATGAAAAGGAATAATTGGAGCTCTTGAAGCTTCAAAGTACGTGTAACGTAAATAATCCGTACAAGACTTGTACTCTTAATTATTCAAACCTTATGGGCCAGATAGTTCGCTGAAAGTGGGCCCTGTGAGCTTCATTAAAATTAAAGTGTTTAATAAATTAAGTTATTTACCTCTAGCTTCATTATGTTTTGATAAATTAAGTTATTTAAGAATTCAAAATGTTTATAATGATAGTTTTTAAAATAAAAACTAACAAAAAACTACTATTGTAGAAATTACAAACTAATTTCTAGATAAAAAACAAGAAACTAGTTTTCAACTAGAAACCAGTTTTTTGTGGGTCCTTTTTACTTTTTCTCAACTATTTTTTGTTTTAGAAACTGGTTTATGGTTGAAAAGATGAGAGAGAAAAAATTGATTCATTTCAAAAGCTGACTTGGCATCTCAAAACTTGTAAAAACTGGTTCATCATTGAAGACATTTTTATAAGTTGTAAAAATAAGCTCTTAGAGTCGTTCAAAAAATAAGTAGTTTCTCCCAATTTATTTTACCATTAACTTATAAGATACAATAAAATTACATAGATAACCATACAATATTTGTTATTACAATTATTAAAAAAATATAAAGTTTTTACAAAATGAGTAATGTCATTTTTAGTCATTATTTAAAGCGATTATAAGTTCATTTATCTAAATACTTTGACAACTTATAAACTTTTAGGGTACGACATCTTATAAATTCTTGCAAAAACTTATAAGTTATTAAAATTTATAAACTCTTTAAAATAAATTTATCCAAACACCCTTTTAATATCTCCAACCACTCATTCTCAAGTCTCAAATGTTCAAACAAGACATAAAGTGGCGTAATTGTTTCAGCGAATTTATATTTTTAAATATATCACTAGTCAATATTTGGTGGCTGAAAGTTGGATGTATTAAGAATTTTATGATATGCGCAAGTATTGTGTTGGTCTAATTTTGTTACTAAATAATTTGTTTTCATGTTCGATTGTTCTACGGAATATTTTTCAGTAAAAATCAGTGATGTATTGTCGACTATGATCTACTGGTTTTATTTTTAATTATATAATATAAATATGTTCCACCATATGCGTTGATTTACGTATTCTTGTTCTCATCCCTATTCAAACATTTGAATGACTAACCTTTCAATCATTTTGAGAGTAAAGTAATATGGTAATAAATAAATTCGCGAATTCGGGTTCATATAGATATCGCAAGTTTGAGGAAAAAATATAGGGGTCGGATACAAATTTGAGTTTATGTATTTATACTCGAATGAGCTTTGGGACATGAACGTGGTTATACATCAGTGCCCCAAATCCGCCCCGATAAATTATATATAATTTATTTTCAAAATTGCACAAAGATAAAATAATTATTTTTTTTAATTTTTATTATAATTTTATATTATCAATTTTTAAATATTTAATAATATATTTTTTAATAAGGGTTATATTGAAGTTATATAAATTTAGAAGTTAATTGTGTCTAAATAATTGGAATAAAAAATTCTAAATAAATGAGAGGAGTGTAATAGTAAAATAGATCAGAAAATGTATGTTTAATTGTCAAGTTATACTAGTAACTTGAATTCTGATGCTTTATCATTTTTTTTTCTAGATTTAAGCCCAATAAACAAAATATAATGAATTAGTAGATAATAGAACTATTTTTTTTTCTTCTAATGCATGCTTTAAAGTAGTATTTTTTATAACTAGTTTTGTCAATTGATACCGCCATCAATGTAATTGAAAATAAAAAATCATTGTAGAGTACACCCCAATTAATGTTTAATATTTTAAAATGATGTTAAAATATTACGCAAAAATATAGTAGTATAATTTCATTTATAATTCATTACAATACAATTATTTATTTAAGTAATAAAAGTAGATAACACGAGATTGGGAGCCATAAACGAAAGAAAACGTAAAAGGGGCAGTAAGGTAATTACGGAAAAGAATGAATGATGAGCAAATAAACGCCAACGGCCATCTCTCTGAATCAACGGCAGCTGCAGTCGTAGTAGTAGTAGTCACTCAACTGTCGTACACTCGGATCCGATAACCCGTTTCCCACACCGAACCTATTATCCGATTCGGATTACGGACCCGTTCACTGAAGGTAGTCACTAGTAACCGAGCCCTCACATCACTGCAAACTGGTCGGATCCAATCAGATCCGAATATGGATGCGTTGCAGGAGTCGGGTTGGGAGGAGCTCCGGAAAGAAGCTCGGAAGATCGAAGGCGATATCGATGTCAAGCTATCCTCTTATGCTAAGCTCGGTGCTCGTTTCACCCAAGGAGGTATCACTTTCTCTTATTCTATCCTTCATATGCTGCAATTTTCATTCTAGTTTTAAGATGTGGTTTTCGCGATTGCTGATAATAATGAGAGGACATGGTTTTTTTTTTTTATATTTGGACTGGGAAATCGCGTATATGACTGAATGAATTTTGCAACTTTACCAATGTTATGATTGGAGAAAATGCAAAAAAGAATGAACCTGCGATCTGTGTTCTAGATCACCATTGTTTTGAATTGTTCGTTATAATCCTACTTTGTGTCCGCAGCCACTGCATGCGACAATTGGTGAACTTTTGGATGCTTGTTGATAGTGGATCTGTTCATTAACATTCATACAGGGATTATTGTGAAATTTCTATCCTGTTTTGTTGGCATTTGAGATTTTGAATCCCTAAAAGAGTCTGAATAAACTAATAGTGAAAGCGTAGGATGGAAAAATATCATGAACTTATTTTCATTGGCTATGTCAGAGACATTTAGGAGTTCCACTTAACAAAAAGATCATAGTGCGAGAAGCACTGCCTGTGCAAGGTTATATGCGAGTTTAACAGTGGTCGAATAGCATATAGTTGTAAATGTGTATCAGATTTGGCAGGTTTATACATGTTTGCTAGGCAGGCCATTTATTTTCCTTTCTTCAATCTTTGTGAAATCCATTATCTTAGGTTATCACCCTTTAAGATATATGTTAAAGATCATTGTTAAACCCCCGTCATTTCCTTCAATTATGCCTCCATGAAAGTGAAACCATGTGAACTCACTGAAATGTCATAATAGTCATAGGCAGCCTCTGGGCCTGAAATGCAGTTTGCTAGCCCATTTACACTTTTATGCATTGGTGGCTGTATTTGGACAGCTGCAGCCTTTCTGATAGAAAGCTCTAGCTTGTCTGAGCCTGCTTAAAAGTTAAAACAGAGTGCCACTAACTCTCAAAGAAGTGAAGAACATCTAGACATTGGTAGTTCTTGGTGTTGGAAGGTAGCTGTATCCAGTCATGGAGCTTGTCCAAACTATAAGCACGTTTTCTTCTGTTTGCACGCATATATGAGTTATTGTATTCATCATTATTATATTGAATAGATGCATGTATTTCTACGGAGAAGTATGGAGGAAATCTGTGAGCACTAGTATATGTTTCTAAATGGTTGGATATGGTCAGGAAAGTGATGCAGATATTTTGGGTTTGAAGATCTTTCGCTTTGAAATTTAGCATTTCTTTTTTGCATCATAGTCTTATTTCCCTATAGGGATTGCAAATTGAGCTTATGTTTCTTATGGGTTTTCAGGTAATGTGGATGCCGGTTCACCGACTCTTGGATCCAGCAGGTCATGGAAGTCTATGGAAATGGAGATTCAGTCATTGCTAGAGAAACTACTTGATATAAACGACTCAATGAGTCGATGTGCTGCATCTTCCTCACCCACGACTTCAGTTACTCAAAAGCTTGCTAGACACAGAGACATACTGCATGAATTTACTCAGGTAATTAATTCTGTATGTTGTTTTCATTTTTATAATTCTTATGATATTTCTAATAGTAATTATTGACATGGCTATTTATCGTCCATAATACTTTGTTGAAATGGCTCGGCCATTTGGGCTATATTGTGAATTTGGTATTACAGGAATCATTTGAAGCATTAAAATCCATCATGAAGCTTTATCTTATATAACTACTATTGGCTAGACAAGACATGCAACGATTATATTATTATGGATGTTTAGATGGTTTATTATGTGAATGGGTCTAAAATATCAGCTAACTTATGCTCTATTTCGATTGAAATATTTTCCTATAATAATTTATTCATTTCACAATGTCATGGAATTTAGGTTGCCTTTTTCTCGGTAATGCAATAGATTTCTTCATTCTGCTGTAGTTCCACTATTTGAAAAATTGTGTAGCAGGTTAGAATCAATTCTACTGTGTAAAATATTAAGATCAAAGCTTTTTGTGAGTTTGCAGAAATTTATGCATCTTAACGAGACTATGTTTAACTATGGGGTTCTGCTTTTATTAATATACGGGCCAATTACATCTGTCCAAGAATGCATAAATATTTCTATTAATAGTTTTAGTTTCTTGCACTAGTTCCCCGATTAGTGGGATATTCTCTGAGATGTTATCATTTGTTATGATTTTACCCTTCACTGGCTCACCGAAGTGGCAAAAATGCCCTTAAAATGCATTCATGCATCACATATGAGAACTTCTTGTTGGAATAATTTTTCTCCGAGTGATCCCTAGATGATAATGTGCAACTCATGGCAAGGTTAGGATGCAATTTGCCAAAATAAATAAAAAGTTTTCATGGTGCATGTGACAAATGTAATTACTCGAGAAATATATTTTTTTTGCTGCAATGTTGATCCACTATAAATCTGGATATTTCTGTAGGAATTTAGGCGAACCAAGGGAAATATTAACTCAATGAGGGAGCACGCCGAACTTCTCAGTTCTGTGCGGGATGATATCAGTGAATATAAGGTGAGCATCTAACTGTGAATAATATTAACACACTTGTTGATTCCTCTATGAATGAAAAATGAATTTATACAGGCCTCTGGGAGCGTATCCCCAAGAATGCAATTACTAAGGGAGAGAGCTGCTATACATGGAAGCATTTCTCATGTAAGATTGATAAGCTATCGGCTGTTCTATTTTGCTCAGTAATTATTGCACAGATACGTTTCTTTGTGGTGCAGTGAGATGGTGGCATCATTAGATTACGTTGATAAGCTGCCGACTGTTTTTCAGTAATTATTAGATGTCCTTTATAAAGTGTCACTGCAATGTAAAGAAAATTCTCTACAAACTCCATATATCTCATTATTGCAAGGAAGTTTTGGTCATTTTTACCCAGAGTTGAAGTACGTGTTTAGCTAACTGTTTATGTATGTCTTGATTGACTTGGCCACTGTTGTGAACATATAGTAGACCATTCTGTCTATAAGATAGTTAAATATGCTGCTCTTTTCCATGTTGCTATTTGGCCATGATTTGCATAAATTATACCGTCTGTACTCTGTACAAGGCATTCAATCTTTAATTTGTACAACTTTTTATGACACTCCTACAGATTGATGATGTTATTAGTCAAGCTCAATCAACTAGAGCAGTCTTGGGCTCGCAAAGAGCCGTGTTTGGAGATGTTCAAGGAAAGGTTAAGCAACTAGGTGACAAATTTCCAGTCATTCGTGGTCTTATAGGTAAGTCTTCTTGATCGATATGTATATATAGATATATAAGACCCAATCATGATCGTATTGTTACCTGATCTTCACAGGTTCAATCAGAAAAAAGCGATCAAGAGACACTCTCATCCTATCTGCTGTCATTGCTGCTTGTACGCTTTTTCTTATCATCTATTGGCTTTCAAAATGAACAGTGTTTAATTTAATATTTCAAGATTGAATGAGAGAAAAGAAGACGTCCACACAAATTTTCGTGCATATGTACATTCAGTTTGAAATCTATGGTCTCCTTTTCCATGGTTCAAATGCTTACTTTAATGGAAGAAATGTATTCCAATTGCTTACAATGCAGATGATGTAGTAGGACGCTGTTCTTGACATATCATGTTATTCAATATATAGAAGAATGCCTGGCATCGCATGTTCCTTTCATTTTAGGCATAATTTAAAGCCACACACTAACTTCCACTGAGCTTTTCCCTTTATGTTTGGATGAACCCATCTTAGATTTAGAGATTGAATTTGGTTTCAATTCCTTAAATGTACGTGGTGTGGATATGAAGCTCCACTTCTTGAAGAACATCAATTCATTCTATGTATATATATATCTATATATGTGTGTGTGTATAACTGAACAATGAATTAAAGATTCAAAATTGATAGTAACTCAAACACTGCCCAAAACTTAGGGATTTGAAATCATGAGTTCTCCTTGCAATCACATTCCAAAAAACCCAAAACCTCCATTGAACAATGTTGGTAAAATTCAAATTCACTAAAAGAAATCACGTTTTTTTTTATTAAGTTGTCATGTTAAAAGTGATCCGCTTTTCTAGATTACAAAGTTTGATTTCTTAATCTATATCGTCGAAACTCATATGATCAGCACAACACCTTTAATGGGACGAAGGGAGTTGTAATCAGTTTTGGTGCATGTCACGATTGCACATGTGGGCTATAGGTAACATGCATGTGTGGATGGAATGAAATATATATTGGTTGCTGCGATGAATTCATTTCATGGTGGTTATATAAGGTATGGGTTGGACATTGCAGAAGATAGGGAAGGGCCTTAGATGATGATAATGACTAGTAATTGATAGTTACTGTTTGTAAGGAAGCATCGCGACAAATCCGTGCTAGGGTTTTTAATGCGTGTGGGCTCCCTTTATAATAATACCCTTACTCTTTTTCATATTCAACCCTTCCATTCATACCAATCCCCAACAATACATCTTCAAACATGTTTGCAGCTGTTTTGTTTAAGTTTATCTCTAAAGCCCATCATTTTATAACATCTTTTCTATGCTAATTGAATAGGTATAACTTTAAAGTTGTTAAAACTATATTATCAGGAATATATCAATCCATTTCCTCAAAAACCTGCAATATATATATATATTATTTAAACAAAACAGATACTAAGAGGTGTGAAAAGTAGGGTAAGGCAAAGCAAACAAAAGCATGAAGAAATCAAAGGATGGAAAGTTGAAACGTAACAATAAAGAGGAGGTAGAATTAGGGAAAGAGGTGGAACAACAACATGTGTTGGAATACTTTATGCCCATAACTATCACGTGCCTAATGTATCACTAAATCCTTGTTTTAAAAAGAGGGGGGATGGGAGTTGAAAAGGTACACTAAGATTTAAATAAGCTTCTTTAAACTGTAATATTAATGTGACAACACTTCAATCAATTGCTACCATGTTCTTGGACACTCACTTTTTGCTACATTTAAAACTATTGACTTTTCCCTCTCTCCCCTCTCTCTCTCTTCAAGGTATGGGATTGTATTATTATTACATTACATACTAGCTAGTAATAAACATTAAGTACCTGGATTCAAATTATTGGCCAAAATTAATATATATGCTTTATCCATGAGCATGCACTAATATAAATGTTGAAATGATACGTGCATGGAGTATAAAATACTAGTAGTAGTAAGCTTTATGTTGTATAGCATGCAGTCATGCACACCCAATATGTTTCGGATCTCCATAATAGAATCCTCATCCCAACACCCCATTATCTCTCTCTCACTCTAATACAAATACAAATACATGAGAGGCATGCATGCTGATGCATATGGAATCTGTATGTATAGATGGTTAAAGTGAAAGGTAGTTGTCGAGCTAAAAATGTAGGCACGAAGTAGGTTGTCTCTCTCTGCTGTACATACATATGTGTATGCATGTATTTGTACACAGAAAAGAAAACCCTACTCATCAGCTTCAGATGCTAAAATCATGCTTCACTGCCCCAACTCATTAACTCATTTCTATCTTTATCGATCTCTGCGCTATATATATGTGTGTGTGTGTATGTATATAAAAGAATTTTACAATCTACTATCATACTATGTGATCTGAGCAAGCTTAGCATGACTAGTTTTCATGCATATTGTGGAGTGCTGGTTTTAGTGAGAGGCGTTCTTGTATACGTACTTGTTTCAAATCTCAATATTGTTTTGCTTTTAATCTGTTTTTCCTTCTTCTTGAAACATTTTAATTTCTAGAACTAACATGTTTAGGCTAATATTTTTATGGGTTAATTAATTAAAATGTTAATTTTGTACTTAACTCAACAGAGATCAGTATCACCTAAAAGAAAGAGGATCAGTACCATTGATGATGTCAGCTCTTATAATTAGCCGAAACATATTATTATGAACTAGTAATTGATTTTCTTTCTTATATTATAAGATAAACAATATTACAGTATATATGTGTGTGTGGACGTGTAATGTGCAGTACAAAGTTATAGTATAGAATTGTATATAATATTGGACCAAACAATGTATAATTTTTCTACATGCATATATACTATAACTTGAAGTGAAATATATCCCCCTCTCTTTCAGCAAAGTCCAGGTTTTTGTTATCTTTAAGTATTATTGCTCACATACAAAATATATAGTAGTATACATTTTTTTTTTCTGCATACACACATATATATAGATATACACACACATAAAAGCATCATTAAATAAATGCGCTTTATTTTTGTTTGCAAGTAAAATGATATGAGATGAGAAGTAAATAACAATTTTGGTTATAAAGTAATTAAAGCAAAGGGAGTTGCAGAAACTATAGTGTAAGGACAAAAGGCTGTACATAAATGAAAAGATTTTTATGTGTTCAGCCTTCACTGACAATTACGTATCTGTGTGCGTCTCATCGATCTGTCAAATCATAATAAATTAAATAAATATCTAACCCTTTTTCATTTCTTGCTATTTACTGCTTAATTCCTTTTTTTATCTACTCCACTACTATTTTACTTGAAGGCCCAAATACTAATTAATTAATCATAATTACCCTTAATTATTCTATTTGGATATGGTGATTGGACAAATGTTTCATTTCAGAACATTAAATTTATTGATATCTATGCTATACACACTCATCCGATCATATGAGAGATATCATTGTATTTGTATTTTTAAATTATGATAACAATTAGTACGCATGTATTGTATACAATCATATATATTTGCCTGTTTAAATAGTATCTTATCGAGCTATCATTTATTTACTAATTCTGAAAGTAGTTCCTTTGCGCCTCTATTATCATTGAAAAATTCATAATTATTAAGTTAATCAACATATCTCGCGCGCGCATACATACATACATATATATATATATAATAATTATTTAGGACACTCAATTATTAGCGTTGACATGTCACTCGGCTCATTTCGGTTGCAAAGACTTTATCCTTAGATGCATGTGTTAGCAACACAAAACGAGGGTTTCACTACTCGTTAAATCATTTGACCAAACATCTCACGACACGAGTTGACGACAACCATGCAACACTTTTATGAAGGTACATTCCGTTAATGACAAATTTTGATGTTCATATTTCATATGCCAAGAGTTAATGATAAGATTTTGCGTATTGTATCGAATTAAACCACATGTTCCACCGCTTCGCGGGCCTCGTCAAAATAATCACATCTAAACAAAATCGTTGGGAAAATAAAGAAAATGATAAAATTGATGATGTAATTTCCATTGTCCCATGAACTTGCATCAATATACTTCATTACCTAAAATTTACCCTGTTTCGAAGATAAGCATTTTGGACTTTTCTAATCTTGATTTAATTTGCATCAATTCTATTTTGGACTTCGCAAACATAATTTTTGCTTGATTTACTAGTTGCTAGATATATAAGTCGTTCAGTTAGATTTTTAAAATAAATAAATAATCAAAATTTTATTATAAAAGTGAATGTAATAAGTATTGGAATTCCAATTGCATATATAGAATAATGTTTTCACGAAAAAAGCTTAAATTCACACACGTTATAAGTTCACTATATAACACAGCGAAATTTTGGGTTGGTTCTGACCAAATCGATCGATCACACAACAAATTAATGAAGTCCCTATGTACATGCATGTTTTTCTAGATCTAGTTGTTTAGTGTCGATTTCATGTTGTATCGACAAATTGATTGTCAATTGAATATGTTCTTTAAGGTCGGTGAAACTCAAGCCCAGAGCTGCATCCCATTTTTGCAACAAATTAAGTAAAATGAATCTTATGTTAAAAATTAAAATATATAGATGAATAAGACTAAACGCCAGCCTGTAAATCTGAGTTTTAAAATTCTGTTGATACATACAAAAAGTGCGGGACAACTACGTGGAACTAAGAATTGAGAAAATAGTCGTCCTGCATTGGAATTGAAACGAATATAATTTTTTTACATCGAGCTCGAAATTTCTATTAAAATCACTTTTCAAAAGCAGAACAGCGAGACAAACAAGACTCACCGTTTTGTGTTGACGTATGGGATCTCGACCCAAATTCACAGTAGTTATTCAGCCTGTTTGATAATTGTATTATTTTTGATTAATTTATAATATATTATGTTATTTTAATTTCTAATCAATATAAGTTTATATATTTTTCTTATCCTATTAGATTTAGGATTTATTAATTTAAATTTATAGATACTAAATTCAATATGTTGAATGACATTTTATATTTTCTCAATAAATTTTCCTTTTTTTTTCTTGTAGGAAAGTCTTACATTAATTGTGCGTGTCAAAATGTTTCATGTTAATGATCGATCTGGTTAATTTAGAGAGGCATAATATATATATATGTATAGATACACATGTTTGATGGGTGCATGGCATGGGATGGCATGGCATGGCATGGAGAGTAGAAGAAGGGCACATGACATCATACATGGTCTAAAATAATTAATTAAATAAGTGCGAAAACAAGAGGCCATGGTGAATAAGAGAAAGCTAATGAGGCCATGCACACGTCCTTTTCTCACTTCTTAATTTCTCTTTCTCTCTCTCTCAATGCACACACTCACACTTACCCTTTGGGAATGCCATGTCGACCATACATTAATTTGCATCTATATCTCTATATCTATACACATATATGCAACTCATCATATATAAATTAACACTTCATTTTAACTTACAATATTGATTGTTGTTTTGTTGTTGTTGGTCGTATTTGAACTTTGAAGCTACCTCACAAGTTACTTAATTTTGACCTAATATAATTATATAAGCACAATGTTATTTTTGGTTAGTCAAGTCTTATCAACCTCAGATTTGTTCCTGTCTACTCCAGAATGAAAACATTGTCGTAATATATTTGTTTGTTTATACTTATTATATATGGTTAATGGCAGGTAAATTCAAAAACTTTTTAGAATTTTGGTTTTTTTCATTATTTTTTATTTTGGCAAATTAATCCATGAACTCAATATTTCTTTTGATTTTTTATGATATTATACCTTTTTGATAAAATTGATGTGGTATTATAATTAATTATATATATAAAAAATACATGTGTGTTATAATTCAAAACGCTATCATTTCATAAAATGTGTAACAATATTGTTTTATTAAAAATGCATGGTTCATTTCTCGCAATCCTTAATCTATTTATCTCGATTTCTCGCCCTCCTCCTTATTTTGTATATCTATCTCATTTTCAATCTATCTATCTTCTACTATAATGAGAGATATTGTGTATTTTATCTATTTTCTAATTTATTCAACTTGTTCTTCAATATTGTCACATTGGAATTTAAATTGCGACATTAACTTTAATTTGGAACTAATTTAATTTCGTGACAAAAATCAAAAGAAACATCAAGTTCATGAATTAATTCACCAAAATAAAATATCTTGAGAAAAACCCAAAATCATAAAAAGTTTCCTGAATTTACATGTAATTAACCCTATATATATATATATATATCAATTTTCAAGTTTTATCATGTTTATAAATATTGACATCTTGTTTGTTTTATTTTCTCTACATTACAACTTCAAATCTTAAATAATATTAGTATTACCTTTTTTAATATACTAAACATATTTTTTGGTCAATGGTCGCATATCATATATACTTTCTCTTTCATAATTCTTGATTTCAAAAATTAATAAAACATATCAAACGGACCAATAATATATATGCTTTGAGAATGATAAGCATGCTTTGTTTTTTATCGAAAAAATTAAAGTTTTTCTGTTCATCGATCATATCACAAAATCAGTACGAATATCGAAATTTTAGAATGAAGCACGAAAACAGAATCAAACAATGTTTAACATTTACACATAGGAATATAAGTTAGAAAATATAAAAAGGGATTCTTCCCCAAATATACAATTTCGTGGTCAAGAAACATTCATGTACAATACAGTACAAATATGTACATATACGCATGCATATAAAGCATTATAATTATTAAGGAATGCACCGCCTGAAATCTGAATAATTGGCTAATAAAATTAAGCTTATTGCTATTAAAAAAAAATCAAATTTGCAAGTTTATATCATATTTAAATTTAGTTAATTAATTCTCAGCTAGATCGTAAATGTTTATTAATAAAATAATATCGTTTATTTTGTTATTGGACATAGTTTTAGACCGTGGTGTAATAATATTCCTCTCCTTATATTCTAGTTGGTTTAGCTTGTGCTTGTGCGAGTGTCGCGTTTGATGTATTTGTTATTGGATTTTTTTTTATTAGCATTTCTTGTGCCTTCTTTAATAATAATATTTTTTCCTTTTCCTAAAAATAAAATAATATCGTTTATTTATTGGGTAAAAATTGTAATAAGATAAAATGTTTACGCACATCTTTTTTTGATTGAAAAAGAGAAATTATTATTATTACTCCCTCCGTCCTATTTAATTAGACCTATTTTGACAAAAATTGTGATAGCTTTTTTGGTCGAAGTGGATCTAAATAAATGGGACAGAGGAAATAATAAATAATACCAGAATTACCTAAAAATATGAATTAGATAAAAAAAGAAAAGAAAAATAAGATAATGAAAAAACTGTATTCTAAGAGTCAGCAAAAAACCAACTTCTAAACTATGTGATGGAGATTAAAAAATGATAAGATTCTAAAATGTTTACGTACTAATTGATTTATTTAAGTAATTAACTTATAACTTGGTCAAATTAATACAGGCACTTTTGATCCTACATTTCCAACCAAAAACAAATTATGCAGTTCTTCTTCGGCAATATAAATACTACTCCCTCCTTCTCACCTTAAATGTCCCATTTTATATTTCATTGAGTGTATTAAAATAATAATGGGACATTTAAGATGAGACGGAGGTAGTAGTAATTAATACTCCCTCCGTCCCAATAAGCATGACACAAAACTTTTAAGCACGATTATTAAGGAGAGTGTATAAAGTAGTGTAAGAGTGATAAAGGTGGTATGGTCCACACTTTTTTAAAGGGGTAACTTTTACTATTTTAGGAATGTGTCAAGTTTAGTGGGACATCCAAATAAGAGAATTGTGCCAAACTTAGTGGGACGGAGCGAGTATAATCTTAGTTTTCATTTTCTTTTCTGTTTTATCTTTTCTCATTTGATGTTTCATCACCTCTATCTCACTATTAAGCAGGGGGGCATACTAAGGGGCAATAGAGGCTTGGTCCCTTAATTACCAACAATTCTTTTTATTTTTTAGAATATAGTTTGCCTTATTATTATTGAGCGCTCGATAACTTGAGATGCTAAAAACGACCAAAACTTGCACTGTTTTCAATTGACTCACATACAAGAGAGCTGCCATCATTTTAGCAAATAAAAACAATTGAAGTAATAGAAAAGGAAATTATGAAAACAAATCAAAATTAATGATATATTATAGATCATGAGGAGGACATTAAAAATTGGACAATGAATAACATCACTTATGATGCAAGCAAAAGGTGGTGACTACTAAAACAACACGGAGAGCACAATGAGGCACTTCATATATGTCTTTGAAAAGATGAGCAAGCATGCATATGCAATATCTCATTATCTTGTAAACTACATAGTATAACCAAATATATAATCCTATAATATTGTAAATTAATGTATGCCAGGTCATAAAGATCAGTAAAGTTGTACTTAAATATTGATAGAAGTTGGAAAAATTTTATCTCACTAAAATTGCTTGTTTAGACTAAATACGTGAGTTTGGTCAAAATAAACTAAACTTTAATAAGGCGGAAAAAGACATTCAGTAAAATATTGTCGTCAACAATAGAACATACATTAGTGTTCGAAAATGGTATCATCCAATATTATAGAGACGAACTAGATATTTCGTTGTAGAACATGCTAAAAGCTACTCCCTAGCTCATTCTAACGATTCTCTACTCACTTGGACCTTAAACGCAATTTTAGTCGACTAATATTGTAAATTGGTTTTACTCGTGAGTTGTGTGTAGGGCGTACATGATGCGCATAATAAAAAAGAGAAAAAAAAAATTGATTAACAAATTCGTAAACGGATAAAAATGACAAAATAGATAACAAATTCGTAAAAATGTAAAGTAATTGGTAAGAAAATATTATTTTATTATGTAATTATTGTATATAAATATTGTAATGTGTTGTAGAAAAGAATTGTATATGTATCGATCATTTCTATATGCCCCTAAATATATAGTTTGAAGGAAACACAGAGTATTATTATACCAAACAAGTAGCTAGGTAGAATCCAATACTAATCTAGAAACATGATTCTTCAAGATTAATTAATTATGTCTAAAGCTTAGGCTTCGATTCCTCGTGACGCGGCCATATAATTTAATATTAATGTAATCAATTTTTTTTAAAAAAAAGAGATATATATATAGTGTAGGCATAATATTGTATGTAGGTGTAGCTCTCACAGAAACACAGCCATGAAAAGACGCAGTAAGTTGTCAAAATTGATAAGTCATCAACCCCCAAAAAAGAAAGTATTTCAGAAGGACAGATCCAAGGTGGTTAAATTGTGTAAAAACCCCAAACAGCAACAGCACCAACACCTCTCTCTCACTCTTTCTTTCTCTCTTCTTTCTAATATGCAGCAGCACTGCTAAACATATATACATAGATACCTCGACGACAAGTCAATCTATCAATCAATCAATCAAATCAATCTCACGGAATTCCATCGCACACCAAAAAAGAAACACAAAGAAATAAAAAGAGAAAATGTCATCTTCATCATCTGCTTTCGCTCCGAGTCCGGACCACCACCACCTCCTCTCTCCTAATTCCGACCAGCTCTGTTACGTCCATTGCAAATTTTGTGACACTGTCCTCGCGGTATATATCTATATCTTTATACATACATATATATATAGAGAGAGAGAGAGAGAGCAGATTCATTATTCATTCATTCCTTCCTTAATTTGCTTGAAGAAAATTAGATAATTGATGCATTGTTTGATTGGATGAACTAGGTGAGTGTTCCCTGCACGAGCTTGTTCAAGACTGTTACTGTGCGATGCGGCCATTGCACCAACCTTCTCTCTGTCAACATGCGTGGATCTCTCCTCCCTTCCCCCAATCAGTTTCATCTCTCCCACCCCCTTTTCTCTCCTCACAATCTTCTGGTATGTATGTATATGTATATTATATGCTTCAATTTTATTAGGCTTTCATCTAGTTATGTGATATATATGGAATTAGGGTTTCCCACTTTGTTTAAAAACCACTCCCTTTTTCTTTGTTTGGATTGACAACATTGATTTCGTAGAGATAATTCTAGATTTTGGGGTGTGTGTTGCAGGAGGAGCTTCGCAACTCGCCATCGAATCTGGTGATGAATCCTAACGAGTCTTCTCTGTTAACTCGGGATATGGATGAGCTGCCTAAGCCTCCTGCACCTAAAAGACGTGAGATTATTCGTTTTTTTATTATATCTATGCAATAGTTCTTCCTCTATTTTTTCTGGGGTTTCAATTTGCACACATTTCATCTCAACCTCATATAATTAGGCTTTTCTTTTTTTATTCGAAATTTAGACTACGATCTAGTGTCCAAGCTATCATTGTTCATAGGCACTTTCCCACAATATTAAAGATCTGCATCTTTCTCTAGTTGTTTCTCTAAAGGATTTTGAAAACCCTAAATTATCTTCTCACTAAATATGCCCTAGGTTGTAATTTGATTCAAACATCAAAGATAACAAACACCTTTTCTTTTCCTCAGCCTTAATTTAGTTTTTGCCACTCCAAAAAATAAATAGTAAATAATTTAAATTTCTCCCTCGGGATTCAGAATGCTTGAAAAGTGTGAATCCCCGAGAAATATGAGAGATGGGAATCATTAGATAATGATGAAGCAGTGATGAGAGGAAAAGAGAGAGAGGGTGGTGACAGAGAGATATTGAATGCAGAAAATTTTAAAGTAAATTCTGCAAAGTGATTTCAATGTCTTCTACTATTTTGTTTTATTGTTTGTTTGTATTTCTTTTTCATTTTTTACAGCCCCGGAGAAAAGACAGAGAGTGCCCTCTGCTTATAATCGCTTCATCAAGTAAGTTCAACTTAATTTTTACTACTACTTTATGTTGCTCAAGTTATTAATATGGTAAAGTGGCATTTAAAATGTACTTGTATCATAAAGTTGTCTTTCTACTATGCAATGTGCAGTCTTTATAATTAAGTACTGTGATATAGTCATAATAATAAATGAAGAGAAAGGATTTGACTTACCTAATCAACTCCTCTCCCTATTACCTAGCTAGCTAAAATATGTGTGTGAAGAATCTGAAGATATATAGTTTTTGTTGCAGCTTTTTACGGCTCATTTATTGAGCTATGAGGAATCTTGAAACCTCGAGATTATTCTCATGTAATCTACAACCAAAATTTATTATTAATTATTATTATTTGCTCATGCAGAGATGAAATCCAACGTATCAAAGCTGGAAATCCTGATATAAGTCACAGAGAGGCCTTCAGCGCTGCTGCAAAAAATGTAGTAACATGACCATTAACTTTCACACACACACATAGTACTCTTTCCTACAAATTAAATCTATTTTCTTTGCAATTTCAACTAGGGTTTTTTTTTTGGACCTATAGAGATATAAATGAATATTGGAATTGATTTCAATTTCTGTGTGGGGTATGATTCTATTTTGTTGCAAGCAGTGGGCCCACTTTCCACACATCCATTTTGGGCTGATGCCTGATCAACCCGTGAAGAAAGCAAATGTGTGCCAACAGGTAACCCTATCGTCAAAGAAAACCCTAGATTTCACACATTTCTGCACACACTAACGTGAATAGAGGGCAAAACGTAACCTTTTATGTTTTTAATTTCTTGATTTTATTTTCCTTTTGTTTTTGATGTGACTGATAAATAGGAAGGAGAAGATGTTATGATGAAGGATGGGTTTCTTTCTTCTGCCAACATCGGCGTGTCTCCCTACTAGCTAATTGCTGTTATCTTCGTGCACTGTTGATCCCCTCAGCTCTACCTTAATTTATGTGTCGACTCTTTTCATTTTCTATGATTAGGGTTTTAATGTTATTATTATTATGTTGTTGTCTTAAGTTGGGAAAGACTGTTGAACATTTTCGGATTGGTTTATGAGCTTCCAATATGTTATAGGTGGGAGAGGAGAGGATTTTGATGTGGGGTTGCTATGCTTGTACTTCTAACTAAAAATCTCTTAAACCCATCTGAAAATGAAGCTTTGCTTTAATTATTTTACTTGTATGTACGTATATATATTTTTAATCTGATTATGATTAAGTCTTGTTATATAATTGGAGAAGGTATAGGAAGATGAGGGGATTTTGAGAAGGCGATCTTGGCTGAAAAATCAATTCACACTAGCTCAAAGTAAAAAAATTATTGAAATGAACAATTCTCGAGAAGTAGCAGTCACAGTTTAATGTTTAGGTAATAATTTAGAGCTTTTCATAGGAATTGTAAACAAATTAACTTTGTTTTTATTTTCAACAATTGTTTATAAAAGATAAAAAAAAGAACGATCAACGTTTAAAGTAGGTTTAACTAAACGGTTTTATGATTAGCGATGTCAACTTCCCCAGTCTTCCGTTAATCTTTCAACGTTGTTTACTGAGTGTCAATATGTCTGAATAGATAAAAGTAAAATAGGTTTAAATTATCATTTGCTAATTAAAATTAGACTCATTAGATATTTCAAAACGTGTAATTATAAATGCTACAAGCTTGCAATAAGCTGGCAATTATTTGTTTGGTAAGCGTTGATGTATAAGTTGAGTGATCTTAAGGTATTAATTCTAATGACGTGATTGATTATAATTAATTATATTCTATTTCTACGTACTAAACACCTATTCAGTGTATGAGAAATGATTTCAATATAGTTTGCTTGCTCATGAAAGATAATAGAGGAGAAAATGTAACTGATCACTTCTCAAATAAAATACTCAAAAGATATCTTTCCATTGAGATGAATAACATTTGAGAGTTGGGACAAATAGTCAACAAATTAAACTTAGATATAACAACAATCTAAAACGAAAAGATACTTCATATATATAATATAGTAATACAGTTATTTCATTGTTTAAACTCTAATATATGTAGATATTAAAACGGATTTCATTTAGAGTTATATCCAATATGATTTCCCCTTCATAAAATATATTTTAGATTATATAAATTTATTAACTTTCGAAAACTACATAGGAAAGATATGTTTTGACTGAAAATTTTGAACTATAAAAACCTTTTGAGGATTGCATGTGCTTTAAAATATGAATATTACAAAAGCTTAAGTCCATTTATTTAAGCAATAAAATCATTCATACTAAGTACTAACAATGAAATTTGACCGTTTAAGCAATAACATTATTAAATTTGATGTGGTAAAATTTGAATACGTTAGGCTGTTTGCGGAAGCATAAAAAAAAAATCATCTTATTACAGCCCATTTACGAGAGCTGGGCCCATTTAGAATTAGTATGGGCCTATTTACTAAAACATCAACATGAACATGGACAATGATTTTTTCATCTTCCTATATAATTAATTAATTGTTTTAGAGTCGATGAAGTTAAAAGAAACTCGATTTATACAAATACCTATTAATTTTTTATTTTTATAAAATTTTTGTATTTTTCAGTAACATCACATTTTCTTAAAAATGATTGTAATTAAAGTATCACTTTCTAATATTATGCAAACTGAGATGACGAAGGAAGGTTAATCCTAAACATTTGTATATATATGTGTATGCTGCAAAAGTGGTGAGAGATTATATATAGGGGTAATAGGTAAAATTACCCACTTTTATAAAATAAAAATAAAAAATATTCACTTAAAAATAAAAGATAAAAAATATCCACTTTTTACAATAACATGATGAATTTCATCATGTGATCATGTTATTTTTACAATAACATGATGAATTTCATCATGTGATCATGTTATTCAAGTTATTTTAAATTTGAATAACATGAACACATGATCAATTTCATCATGCTATTGTAAAAAGTGGGTATTTTTTATCTTTTATTTTTAAGTGGGTATTTTTTATTTTTTACTTATCAAAATGAGTATTTTAGCATTTACCCTTATATATATCTATATATATATAAAACATGAATCATTTTAATTTGTAATTAAAATTTCAATGGTAAGAGTAATTAAATTTAAAATATTTTAATTACTAATTAAATTAAATTTGAAAATAGTGCCTACACGTTTATTTGATAGTTATATGTTAGGAAATATTTATAAGCGTTTTGATTCAGATTCCAAAACCTCTCATGAAAGATGTAATAAGTCTAAAATTGAAATCTCTAGTGATTTGTCTGAGAACTCAAATATTAGGGAGTTCTATTTTTTAGGTACACTGAAGGACAGACACCACTGAAGATTCAAGACTTTACCAAAACTGAAAGACCATTCTACTGAAGTTTGTGCTGAAGTTTTGAAGTTGAAATTAGAAGCTGAAGTCACATTGCCACTGAAGTTCACATCTAAAGTCCTGCACTGAAGTCCAATTTTGAAGTTTCCACTGAGTGATAGTTTATTTTATAGGACTTACCACTTATGGCAAAAATCTCAGTAGGTGAAACACAATCTTGTTGCAGACACAAAAAATGACAAAAAGGACGAAGACTTCAACGAGAAGAATTCAAATGAAACTTTATCTCACAATGGATACATTCTATGAGAGAGCTATATATACCTCGCTGCTTCAAACGCTTCAAGACACCGGTTACCTAATCTTACAACTCGCTATCGCTATCATCGCTCTCAATTCTCAAGCTTTCAAGCTCTCACTCAAGAACACTCAAGCTTTCAGATTTCATTATCCAGTGTTCATATTTAGCGATATACTTGTAACCGAAGAATAGTTTAACATTAGATTAATTGAAAAGAGAAAGATTGCATTAAGTTTTCTAAACAAACGAGTAAGATTTAAACCACCACTTTCCGCACGACACTTAAGATATTAGTCCATCAGTCAAACACTAAGTGTAGACTGAAGGATTGCTATTTAAAGTATTCAACTCTTACTGAAGTCACTCCCTTCAATTCAGGAGCTCACTCAAAGCTTTTAATTGAAAAATTACTAACTAGTGTATCCCCCCCCCCCCCCCCCCATACACTCAGTATACTCGTTTCAGGACCAACATTATATATTACATGTCACTATAATAAATGTTTACTACCTTCTGCAAGCGGTGGTCTATTTCTACCGAATAAAATCAGATTAATGAGTTAATACCTGATTTTTTGGCGAAAATATCTTCAAATGGATGAGCTCGAGTTTGAAAACGAAGTGTGTCTTGATATATTTGAGAGATAAATTGTGTTGTTGGAGAAATTATTAGTCCATAATGAAGTTGTCATCAATTTATACCCACCAACATTTGTTGATTTTAATAAAAATGTGTAAGGAAATCTTACACTTTATGTTGATTTCAAAAAAATGTGTAAGAGAATCTTACATTTTAAAAAAAAAAAAGGTATTTTACACATGTACACTTTAAATAATGGATAGTTTAAACCATTAACATATACTTTCTTCGTCCACTAAATAAGTTCCTAATTTGACCCGGTGCGAATTTTTATGTAGTGCTTTTGACTTTAATGATGATATATAGTGAGTGGAATGAGGGTCTCACTTGATATATTATTTTAAATTGTGTTGTGTGTAGTTAGTAGATTTTGGGTCATACTTAATGATTATATTAAATTGAATTGTGTGTAGAGAGTGTGGTGGGTCCACTTACTATAAATGAAAAGTTTAAAGTAGGAAGAAGTTTTGTGAACGGAGGGAGTATATCTATAGGGAAAAGATCAAATAAAAATGATTCTTTACGAGTTAATTAAAAATAAATCTTGATTGTTGAATTATTTAGATTAATGGTTCAGATTAAAAAATAATTTTGGTATATATATTATTTAAAATATTTTATCCCTAAAAACAGAAAATTTGTTATTATTTGTGACTATGATTTATTAATTAGGGTATAATTTTATTATATTCATTTGATGAAGAATATGGACGATTGAGATTTATTTTTCACCTATATCTATATATATATATATATAATTGAAAAGGAAGTGTGTGCGAGTAATTCGAAAATCGATAAATGAATGTTTGTCTTATATGGAAAAGGGGCAGAACCAGAAACATGCTATCTCAAAAGCACTGCACAATTAATTAATTAATTAATTGTACAGCACGTATAGTATAGGTATGTATAAACCATACTTTCCTCTTTGGAGTTAAATCCTATTCTCCTTTCACTTGCTTCTCTTGCTTTCCAGTGAAACCAACTCAGATTTCATCTCCTTCCCCTCTATATAAATTAAGCAAGACAAATTCATTGCCATTAAGAGAATGGTGTAAAAGGATGTCAAGCTTTCTGAAACTAGACTCATTTCGCCATTTCTATTTTATTGCAAATCTCATATATATTATTTAAATGAGCACAAAATAGCTATAACCAGTACTTACTGGTTTCAATATTCATTTCTCTGTACTTTGCACCCTCTGTTTTGTTTTTGACTATGACAATTTAAGATGAGAATTACTAATGGTTTCAAAATATATATTTCCCTATCCTCTTTTGAGTTTTATTACAACAATTGATAGTCGTCGTTAATTAGGTCATATATCCCAATAATCAGTATTCTGTTATTTTTTTCACCCTTGAATTAATAAAGATATCCTTATCATATTCCTATTGTTCTCCAAATCTTGCTTGAACTTGATGAAAAAAACTTACCATGTCTGGTTCCAAGAAATGATTCTAAAAGGCAGGCATTCATATTTTATCTAACTTCCAGAACAATATCTCATTAATTTTCTGGCAAGTTTTTGATGTATCATACGATGCAAGTTTTATTTTGATAATTGATGACTATATATATACATGTGATGCATAAATATAGAAATGCATTGAAACTTGAAAAGGTTCACTATCGACATTGAGAAAACCGAAGATTTACCACGACACGAGAGCACTGGATTTTATTATACATGTAGAGTGATTAATTAATGTATGATGCTAAATATGTAAAAGTTGCTGCTACTTAATTGAAAGTGAATAAAGATAACAAATCCAGATTTAAAAGTAATTAATTAATATATGTGCATGTAAATTAAGGCATAATTATACGAGAAGTACGTACGTTGTGTAGCCGAATATTGTTTGGATAGTGATTATCTAAACAATATACGAATAAATACATAGATTTATTTTAAACAAAATAATAATAAGAAAAGAATTAAAGTTTCAACATAAATGTGAACACTATCCAGCAACCATCATGAAGAAAATAAAAATTTCCTTTGTTCCTTTCAATTATATTACTAAAGCAAGTCTTGAAAAATGTAAATGAAAAGTATTATGCGACTTATTTGTGCGCTCGTGGCTAATATATGCAAAATCTGCCGTGCCTGAAATCGATGATAATAAACTAATATTAACAAATTATATAAGCCATTTCTTATACTTTCAAAACTTGGGCTGTAAAGAGAATTTAACAAATCCTTCTTAATAAATTACCTTATGATTAATGGATATTGGCGGGTGCAAATTAAATCCCATTTGTAAGATTGATGAAAGTGGAATTAAATAATAATGATAATAATAATAGTAGAAAGAAAAAGAAAACCAAGGTTTGAGAGGGAAGCAAAAAAGAGGTGCAGATAATGTCGTGTAGTCCAAACACAACAAAATTAGGAGCAAAAGAAAAAAGCAGCCTTAAAAGTTTAAATGAGGCAGAGCACAAGCAAATGCCTCCAATCCCGTTGCTTCATTGGTTGCAGTAACACCAGTATCAGAAGATTTGCAGGCCACCCCCTCCTCTCCCCTTTCCTCCTTCCTTCCTTCTCCCTTCAACTTCTTCTGTTTCTTTAATTTCTTGCACCACACTCCCTTACTCATAACTTATTTTCAAGCCAGCAAGAAAGACATGGTGGGCTGGCTGGCTGGCTAGTTCATTTTATTCAATAGTGTTTGTTTTGTAACTTAATTTGTTGGTAAAGATATTCATATTGATAATGATTGAATTTGTGGTGTTGCAGTCGTCGGAGGTGCCAGGGTGGTTGTCTGCGCTTCTTAGCCAGAAATTCTTCAATGCGTGCATAATTCACGAGGATCACAAGAAAAATGAAAAGAATGTTTTTTGCTTTGATTGCTGCGTCGGAGTTTGCCCCTACTGCTTCCTTCACCACCACCCTTCTCACCGCCTCTTGCAGGTCCACCTCCCCCTCTCATCTTCCTTATCTTTTATATTCAAGAATTTCAATTCATGTGCTTCATTTCTCAGATACGAAGATATATGTATCATGATGTCATAAGGCTTAGCGAAGCAGAGGAATTAATGGACTGTGCTCAAGTGCAAGTAATTAAGCGACTCATATATATTCAACCATGCTTTGATTTTTGTTATAGTTCTTGATAATTTTGCCTTTAGGATTGGTTTATTAATTCATGGTGTTGTTTGGCGCAGTATTATAAAACAAACAGTGCAAAAGTAGTATTCTTAAATATGAGACCGCCAACAAAAGCAATTAGTAAAACTTGCAGCAGCCTTTGCATCAACTGCCACAAAAATTTGCAAGACTCCTATATCTTCTGCTGTCTCTATTGCAAGGTTATAACAACAACACTCACACACTCACTCTCTTCTTCTTCTTGCACTCTTGAGTTTTATATTATAGTTCATAAACAAACCTTATGAGAATACAATTTTATTTACTTGTGTTTTGAAGTTAGTATATATATGAAGCTGCAGAGGACTTTAATTACTTCATTTTCTGTTAAAATTTTAAGATATGTTACATTGCTGTTTCTAATTCTTCTTCCTCTCTTCAAGTTTTTCTTGTGAATTTCATACCAACTCACTCCTTGATACTTTTAAACTTTTGTTTTAACAATGAATTTTGGTTATTTCATCTTACTTTATCTTGAACATGCAAATTTAGTTGAGCTAATAACTATTTTTATACACAGCTTCAACATCTACTAAAAAATGGAAGCAAGATTTCGATGTTTCTTCGAAAGTGCAATTTGCCGGCCATTTCTGAACCGGGTTTGGAGGATGGGCAATTGACACCTGACTCGGTTCTAGAAAGTTCTGGCTCGGTGAGGACAGAGTCCGGTTTAGGTGAATACCATAGCGGGCTACTCATTAGCGCCACGACCGAATTTACGAGGAAGAAAAGGAGCCATCATCTGACCGGAGTCCGGTCCGTGTTCAGACCGGCTTGTGCACCTGTTTCCGAGAATTGTTGCTCCGAGTCAGAGACCGTTATGAACCGGAGGAAGGGTACGCCTCATCGTTCTCCACTTTATTGATAGTAATTCAAGAAACAGAAAGAGGTTTAAATGTGTTTGAGGGTAGAATTGGTGTTTCACATTTGTTTTACCCCAATTATTTAGTGTGAAAAAGCTAAACCTCTCAGTTTTTGTAGAGATTAATTTTCTCGATCGGTCTGCGTTGATACAAATTACTAATCTCATCTCATTTTGGTCCCGTTAAATTTTTAAAGAGTTGTTATCATAATTTATATAAACTTTGTCAATTGTCTGATTTTATATTTGAATTTATAAAAAATATACATGTATGCATATATCTTTAAAGTTTTGATGAATTTTATGTTTCTCGTAAAATGAAAATTCCTTGCGGAATACTAAAAGAATCGACGGATATCATGTTGCATATAAGTGAATTGGTATTAAAATATATTGTTTAGATATTTGAGTAATAAGTATGATATGAAAAATAGTCCATGTTGATATGAGGGTGTTAGTAGAGGAGGATGAATTTGGAATGGCCAATTAAGTGTAGTAGTTTTTGATTAGAGGAATAAAGAAAAGTGGTTGGTAGTTCAAGACTGAAGAGTCCTTTGAATAATATCAAAGGGTTTTAGCCGCAATTTGTAAGTTTGCATTTATGATGGCTTTATGTACTAAAATGCAATATTCGCATCACCTTTTTATCTATCGTAATTAGAATTAAATCATTTAAGACGCGCTGCTGCCAACGCCGCCGTGCCGGCTCAATTCACCGCCACCTTCAGTGGTGGCGCAATGACATCGGTGTAAATTATGTGTGCTTCAAAACACTTATATTAAAAGATCATAACCCAGATATTTAATTGAAATTAAATAATATATAGTTCAAGCAAATTTCGTTCAAATATCAACAATTTCGAATTAAATTGAAGGGCTCTACTTATTTGTTCTCAGATCCTAGTAATAGAATTTAAAATAGTTTGGTGAGATTGAGGAGTCGTATCTCTATATATAAGCTTATTTTAAATTTTATTAATTACCCTTGCTCAACTACGTTTATTGAATCAAAAGTATAATTAATATATAAGCACCAACACTCTTTCATCTTAATCCGATTCCTATAAATATTAAATACTTCTTCACAAAATGGGATGTCTGATTAACAAATAACCCATCTACCTGACTGATTCTGAATTTTTTGGGATCGAAACTTGATCTTTGTAAAATTTTGGTTGATCGGGCTCTTGATTTCTAAATTTATTATTAATTTTAATTAAAAATTTAATTTTAAAATTTTCATGTCAAATTAAAATTTTAATTTTATAAATTTAAGTTTTTTTTGTCCATTTACAAAATCAAGACATTCGAGAATTTTGTGCTCGGAATTAGGATTAAAAAAAAATATTTATGAACTCTAGTCACGAATGAGATCATACGTACTTGAAATCGAAAATTTGAAAATTTTCAAAATTAAATTTTGAAATGAGTACCGGATACCCATCAGATTTTCAGATTTTAATATATACAAACCAACAAGAAAATATTCCATCAATAAAAAAAATCATAATTTCGAAATCATATAACAAACATATGAGCCAGATATGCCCAACAAAAACGTACTTATAAGATCTCTCTCTCCCCCCTTCTCTTTTATCAATGAAAGTAAACAAGGAAATTGGCCACCTTGAAATGTAATACTAATATACACAAACTATGTTGTTTTGTCTTAAATCTTTGTTCTTATTTTGGAAGGGATTAATTAGTGGAGACTTTATAGGTAAGACTTAGGAAATCCCTTTACTGAAATTGCATGCATTGATTCAAAGATGTAGTTCTAATATTGTTTGAAAACTCAAGCGATATTTGAAAAGGAGAAACACAAATATTAGTGATGATTAATTTATTATTGAAAAGAATATATATTAGAGTTATTCCAATATACAAAGGAAATTAATTAAAAAGGATTAATTATTTGAGGGTGGGTGGGTTCTGGGTGGCAAATAATCTAGGTCAAAACCTGCTTCTGGATCTCTTCTTCCTCCACCTACTTTCATGTGTGGAACCATATAATTAGTTTTCTTAGAATCTCTTGCTGCATTCACACTACTCTTCCCTTTCTCTGCATCATCACTTTCTCCTACCGCTTTTTCACTCAAAACATGACGTAATCCTTCACTCATCACCTCATTTTCCTGCAAAGCATGCAAATCAAATATCAGTTTCAGTCCTCACACACAGAGAGATAGAGAGAGAGAAATCGAAAGAGAAATAGACCTTTGTGATGTAGTGATGAAACAACTCCTTAGCATGATTATTTTGAACAACTCTAGCATTGCATGAATGCAGAGAAAGAAGCAGATGAAGAAGAACAAGTAAAGTGTAAATGATTGACATTCCAAGCAATATTGAATATCTCCAAAATGGATATAAAAACTTATGATTTTTATATCTCCAGAATATATAGATATATATGTATGTATGACAGCACCTTCCGATAAGATTAGTTCCAAGAAATGGGGAATAGGGAACACTGAAAGTGGAAGATTTGGTCCAAATCTGTTAGCTCGTGCAAGAAAGAAAAAAGTGAAAGAAAAAAAAAAAAGAGAGAATTTGGACCTCAACTTGATAGAGAAAGATCAGCAAAAAAACCACAACCCTTGTGCTTTATATATGATGGAGAAACTAAAAGAGTCCAAAATAGAGATTTTTTCCCCATTTTTCTCTCTTGAAAAGTACAAGTGTACTTCTCCAAAAAATAAAAAAATAAAAAATATATGTGTAGAAGAACAGGAGCAACAAGAAAATAAGAGCCTGTCGAATTTTGTTTGCACCGAGGAATTAATTCATCCTCATTTCACTTGTCTTTGTGTGTGAAGTTTTGTTGCAAATTTGGGACGAACGTGCTTAATTCCTGATTTCTAGTTCTTGCTTTTCCCTAACACCATGTTGCATATATATCAAATCCACATTATTATTAATTAATATTGTCTAAAAAGTGATAACTTCTCTTTGGGATTAATGTCAATCTCCGAGGTCATTGACTCGTTGTCGAGCTTATGCTGTTTTATTATTTTTTTGTTACTTATTCACATAGAGGAATTTGAAATTAGATATTTGTGTAATTATTTAAAGGAATATATGTAATAAGTACGATGAATCCATTAAATTAACAAGGTCAAATTAATGTCAAATATTGTGTTTTTCTGCTTTTGATGTACAACCTTTCAAGGGATGAAAGGGTATTATATAGTACTGATTTCAATGTATATATAGAGCTATTTTCTAGCTTAGCTAGAAACAAAAGGCCCATCTATTCTATATTCATATTCTCAAAATTTCACAATATAAGACATACTGAAGCAATATGTTTATGGTGCTTTACTTAAAAAACAGAAAGCAAAAGAAAAGAAAATTATTTTTTTTAATTGGAAATATGCAACATCGACACGTTTATTTCAGAATTTCAAATGGGTTAAATTTTTTCAAACAACAATGTCTCTTGAACTCTTCATTAAATTTTCGTGCTGTTATTGGTTATTAATTAGTGTAATAATATATTTTTATCTCGAACATTATATAAATTCTTTTTAAAATCCTACACTTTTATGGTTAGTTTAGACAAAACACTTTCTGATATTCCATATTTGGACTCTTCTATACTTATTTATCCATATCAAATTGATCCTCATAAAATTTCCCATTCTTTTTTTACTTGATATATAACAATTAACATATGACATAATAAAAATTATAAATTACTCCAATATTATGGTATTTAATGCACATATGAACAATAATATATACACTAAGTACTTACAAACTAACTTGAAAATATAACCATGAATTTGATACCCAACAAAGCAAAGCATTCGTTTAGTTATTGCCAAACAAAAGTATGGAGTGGGAAACGAAAACACAACAAAGAGAAACTCCAAATCCTTCTTTCTGAATGTAATAAAAAAAGTTAAATGATCCCAATACGACATTCAATAATAACACGTGGCAGTGATTTTGCTAAATAAACTGGACACGTGGACATGACCCAGTTAGGCTGCCGAAGAACATGGTGTGGCCTTCGTAGTGCTAACGTGGTCCAACATTTACCTTTTTATGTTGGAATTTTGTGAATTTAATCTAGACTAGACTATTGTTAGAAAATGCATATATAACGTATAAGCCAAACTCGTGACCCACAAGGACACAATATTTAAAATGATTATTGTTATTAATCTTTCAATAGCTATTAATAATATGCACACCTCATAAATTGATTTATCAGGGGAGGTGGGTGCACTATAGTTTCATTTTATAGAATAGAAAGAAGAATTTTTGTACTTTAGATTTGTATTTGGTAGTATTTAAGTATTTGTATATAATGTATGTATCATTACAATTAAAAGTTATATATGCATATGTGTTGCATTTAGAAGCAAATATATGTAAGGATGTATACAAGTGCAGTGAAGGATGAGACAAGAATGGATGTGGGAAGTGCGACAATCTCTTCTTGGAAACTCGGATGTCGCAACAATGTATTATTAAAGTCGAGCATCCTTGATACTTGAATCCGACCTTGTCCCAACCCCCACTGGCTACCACATTTTGGAAGTGTTCCAAAATTATACTCCCTCCCTTCCCATTAAACATGACACTTTTTTTTCGGTACGGTTATTAATGAGAATGTATAAAGTAGTGTAAGAGTGATAAAGGTGGTAGAGTCCACACCTTTTTAAAGAGATAATTTTTACTATTTTTGGAATATGACAAACTTAGTGGGACGTTCCAATAAAGGAAGTGTGTCAAGCTTAGTGGGACGGAAGGAGTATATTTTTCTTCATTTGTGAACTATTCGGAATTCGTTTAAATAAATATTTGTTTGAAATTTGTATGATAAACTAAATGAATTGAATTCGAGCTCTGAACAGGGTTTGAATTAATTTTGGAGTCAAACTCGAGTTTAATAGTATTCAATTTTAAAAGTTTGCAAACTTTATTAACAAACTGCAAAATGAGTCGAGTTTCGAATAGTTTGAGAACTTTGTATACGAACTTGTCAATAAAATGATCAATGACGAAAAAATAAAATGATCATTTATTATTAATTGAGTTTAAAGATCATATTAGACTTATTAGTTAAATTTTATGAAATTGCAACGTTTAAAAGCAAGATTATAAGGGAGATCAAGTGAAATGCAGAATTCTATTATACAACACTATAATGCTTATGTCCCTCATTTATTTCTCGATCTAGTGATTTGGAGAAAATCCAATTAATTTAAAATACTTTAAAAATTCAGTGTTTGTTTAAGCAATTAAACCATTAATATATATAACTAAAAAACAAAACTAATTATTATGTCAAATCATATAGATTGAATTTAACAACCAAATATGATATCACATCTTCACATTTAATGTAAAAGGAAATAAAGTTGATTACTTAAGCAAACAAATTTAACATATCAAGCAAAAAATATAATTGGTTAAGCAAATAAAATTAGTTTATTTAACAAATAAATTCAACATATTAAGCAAATATAATTGACTTATAAAGCAAAAGATTTTTATTTGTTTATAACTCCATACTCCATAGTTTATAGTTTATTATGCTAATGGAGTAGTTAAATTTAAAAGCAAACATGATATCACGCCTAATATATCTACAAGCAAATCTAATTAGGAGGTTAAATAAATAAATTTAATTAAATAAGAAGTAAGTCTAATTAACAGGTTAAACAAATAAATTTAATTAAATAAGAAAATAAAATTATTTTTTAACGCAAATAAGCTATAATGTGTGGTTTCACAATTTAATTAGTAAGCACACAAAAAGAAAAAATCAATTACTCGGTTACATAATTTAATTTATTAAAGCAGATAATTTTAATTGACTTTCTCCATTCTCGTCTAATTGTGTTATTGTAAGATTGAAATACTTTTTTAGCTGTAATTTATAAACTTTTACTTATATACCCTCCAAAACATTTTATGCTCGTAATTATGATCTAATTACTTATTAGTGTTGTGATTACATCTAAATCATTACTACGTACATAATCTATAGTTGATGTTGGTTTCTAAGTTATTAGCTAAGTATTGGTTTTCATTATAACTCACCCATAGATATATTAATTAAAATATTTGAATAATTTTTTTTTAATGAACTTTAATTCGTATATTTAACGAATTTAAGTCGAGTTTGACCTCCAGTTCAAATTAATTGTTACATCGAATAATAAGCAAACGGAACTCGAGCTTAGTTTTCATAACTCGAACTGAACTCTAGCATCACAATATTCAAATTGGTTCAGTTCGTTTTGATTACATCCCCACCACCACGAAGAACCCCAATAAATTGAAACTCTAACCAATCAATCAATCACTCTCATCTAATTCTACGTCTGCACCGTTGCTTTTTACTTCATCACCGTCAAGTGCAAGACGGTCATTCCATCCATATTCTGAACAAATCTGTTATTGAGCTCACGCTTTGGAACTCCTTCATGATATCAGCTTGCCCCTTGTCCGCCAAAATGTGCAGTGGCGAGCAAATCGATACAAAATTGAAAATTGTTTTCAAATAACTCTACCCAAATAATCATTTTTTTCTTGAGAATACATGAAATTTAAAATATGAAGGAATATATTTTGTATCAAAACTGTAAGAATTTTTTTTGTCAAAATAAGTCAGAAATAGCGGGACAGAATGAGCACTATGTGATTAACTTTATATTTTATATACTTTTTCCGTCCCGCTAAATGCGGCCACAAGAGATTCGACACGAAGTTTAAGAAAGTAAAGTGTTGTATTTAGAAGAAAAAAAGTAGTAATGAGGTATTGTAAATGTAAGACTTTTTCTTTGAGAAAATTACCACTTTTTAAAAGACGTCCCAATAAAAAAATATAGTTAGATTTAGCGGATGTCTTTTGTAAGTGAGATGAATACATTGGATTGGAAAAAAAGAAAAAGTCAATTAAAAGCACAGCCTTTTTTTTTATTAGAAGACATGAAGTAACATCATATGAATACACATTTCCTAACTTAATTTGCATCATAATTTATTTGGTTGCAGTTATCACCAAGTGATCCCATGATCTTCCTGGTAGGCCCACCATGCATTTAGCAAAACTTTATTAATTCTTGTCCTTTCAGCTTTGTTATTTTATTTCCAAACCCAAAGTTTATACTTATTACTATATTTTAATATGTTCGTACCGGTATGTAATGAGTGAATGTTCATGCATATAATAATTGTATCTAAACATCTCTCGCAGTGAGATAATTTTATTATAGAATTTGTGTGGCTTTTTGGATTTATTGTATACTAATTTCAATAAGGAATGCCTAACAGTAATCATATGGAGGAATCTAAGAAACCTATAAATCGACCAAGTTCAAATTATTGTGCAATTAATAAACTAGTTTCCAATTTAACCATACAAGTTTGTATTTTATTGTTGACAAACATGATTACTTCTAGAAAAATCCAAAAAGGATTTAGGGATTATAGAACTAAGCTAAAAAGTAATTTTCAAAATCTAAATTATTCATACATACACATAAAAAAAAGTATGCATGAACGATTGACAAAAGCCATGTTCTCTTTTATAATTCTGTAAATTAATATAGGGACAAGACCACGTAAAGTTAATGATTGTTGATGAGTTTCGACATATATTCTATACGACAAAATTAATTTAGAATAATCTTGAATGATCATAATCTCAAATGATTTAAACTAATTCAATTTTGGTTAACAAATCCAAAGACTCCCAACATGAGATAAGATTTCAAATACATTTATCAGCTAAGAATTAGGAACAAACATAATGTATGAAGACAAAATAAGAGGAAAAAGAACTAGACCCCCTAATGAACTGGTGGTTTTTGAGCAATAAATCTGCACCATTAAATATCATTACAGCAAATGCATCATGTCCGTGAAGGCGGTCTCCTTATTTTGAAAGCTGAAGCCCTTTCCCACATTATAGTGTGTGTGGTCAGGCACAGATTTTAAATTACGGAGGTACCCCTAGTGGATGTAGGGGACAGCCTTTTTGGGTGAGGGATTCTATTGGAAGACGAGGATCGAGCGAATTTCTGCCAGTTCACCCCTGCACTGCACTATACTTTAATTTGTTGGTCGCCATACAAAACGATTTCCATATTAAACTTAACACAATTTTTTTTTACGGGAAGTCGTCTCATAAATAATGTATATTTGAAAAATAGTACTCTCTCTCTCTTCACAAAAAGTTCTTGTCATTTTAACCCGGTGCGAATTTTAATGTAATAGTTTAACTTTGTGTAATAGCAAAAATTATTTTTTCAAAAAGTTGTGGACCTTACCACCTTTATACATTTTACACTACTTTATACACTTTCCTTAATAACCGCGTTAGAAAAAAAAGTGTCAAGCTTAGTAGGACGGAGGGAGCAGTATATAGTGAGTGGAGTTTGGGACTCACTTATTTTATTATTTTTAGGTTATTGTATGTATTGAGTGGAGTTTGAATCTCACATGATTTATTATTTTTAATTGAATTTTGTGTATGAGTTGAGTGAGTCCACCTACTATAAAAAGTTTGAAATGTAAAAAAGTTTTATGAACGAACTAAAATGTCATTGAGACAGAATGTATTAATACCTATTCCTGCGATTCTCCACCCGCCACCGATGCGCGTGCCATTCTGTTGTGCTTCATTTTTATCTTCTTTTATTTTTGCTTTCTTTTTTTGAAGTTTGGAGTTTCAATTACTATAACATAAAATTACTTATCCTCTTAAACAAATGTTAAACTAAAATAAATGCCTGGCTATGAACAAATATATTGAGAGCCATGTTGCTTATACAGTTTCATGAATCATTCTGGACTGGTCAACTGTGCTATGTAGTCCACAATTGATATTTTAAAATTTAACACAATTTATAAAATCTTCATCTTAATTTGATTACGGTCAGACACAAGTTGAATGAAATTATCTATTAGAAATATTATTATAAACTTAAACTGAAATTTATCTAATTAGTTAATTAAGTTTATTTGCTCCCACGCGCATGCCGCCGCGAGTGGGTCACTTGAGAGCCACAGAAACAAGGAAAATTACAATACAAGCTCCAAAATGCAATTAAAAAGGTAAAAGAACCCAAAAATAGAAGGGAAAAAAACAAATAAGAAAAGTGAAAATAAAAATAGAAATTAATTGAATTCAGTTGCTATTTTTGTTAATATGTTGCAACTTGCAAGCGCATCCATGGAGATGCATGTAGTAGAAGCAAACAAAGTTACTTACCTATGAACAATTTAGCGATCCGCCTGAAAAAAAATCCGTTGAAAACTCGACTCGATAGTAAACAAATCGTGTTTAATTAGTTTAATTTTGAGATATTTTATCGCGTCAAACTTGAGTCTCACAATGTTTGGTTAGTTGAGTTCGTGAAAATATTCGAATTTGTTAGCTCACGAGTATGTAATCGAGCTTATTCATGAACTTTTATCAAATTTCAATTTAAAATAACTATTTTTTTTAAAAACATAAGAAGTTATGCAAGCTCAAATTTAAGTCCGAGCCGAACTTAAATTCGAACTCAAGTTCAGAAATTATTTATATAAATATCAAATAAGCCGAACTCGAAAATATCATTATCAAAATTTCCACAAGTCAAGCTTGAACTGAGTTCAAACGCGATAATTACAATTCGAAATAAGCTCGAGCAGTATATTAAAAGCTGAAATCGAGCTCGAACCGAGTTGTAAGTTTACACCCATAATTAAGTTATAAATTACTTATCTTAGCTTAATTATACATTTGAAAGTTAAGAAACACACAAACCCGCAAGTTTAATACGACTCCAAAATTTTACATTATTCTGTTAGACAATTATGCATTCTCCTAATATAGAATAATTTTATTAATTCCTTACACCTTCATATTTGTTTATAAAGGGTTAGTTAATCCTTTTAACTTTTGAATAAAAATTTCATAAATGAGTAATGTATAATTATTAAGTGAGTATTTCTTAATTTTCATATAAAAAATAAATGAGTTATTAATAAAAAGAGGGGATTATTATTTATCTAACCGTTTATCGTAAACTATAGTATGATGTAGTCTGAGTATCGTCTAATCATTCATACAACTCATGTAGTAATTTTTAGACTTATTCTGTCTTTTTTGTGTTCTTGTATCTTGGGTGGACTTGTCTGTCTTGATGCGCTCTTAAGCTAGCTAGAGAGAGAAATTAATGCTGTGAGGTGAGGATCAGATGGAGGGGATGATGCCGTCGCCTTTCCATTTTGAGCTGCTGCAGCTCAACAACATTCATTATTCTTCCCCGGCGGATTCTTTTCTCAAGAGGTAACACTTTCTGCCACGCCATTGCTGTGCTTGATTCAATAATTCCCACTTATTCTTCATCTATCTGCGGCGGTGCTGCAGCTTCTCCTGATACCGCCGCCGCGGTGTCGGATAGAAACCCATCTTCGAAATGGCAGCAATATTCGCCCACGTCACCTGCTCCAGCGGCGGCGGAACTGATTCTGTGCTCCTCCCGGTTCCACCATCTCTCGACGATAAATGTGCTATGGAGGATTGGGAGAGCGTGTTGACGGAGTCCGTCGCCGTCTCTCCCGGCCAAGAGCAGTCCGATTTACGGTGTGTCATGGGGGATGTCGATGACCCCCGTCTCTGGAACTCTGATTAACTGTCTTCAATTTGGCAGTTCGGCAGTGCCGGAGTTCGAGTTTAATGGCGGATTCGGGGTTATAGAAACCCTAGGTTCTAATTTCTTCTCCAATTTCACCACCATTAACGAGGGGCGGAGATGAATTGCAGCAGGCGATAATAAATGAATTATACAATTATACAATGCTGCAGAATTGCTACAGGCGGGGAATTCGTCTCCGGCGCAAGGGATATTGGCACGGCTCAATCAGCATCTGTCTCCCACCGGAAACCCTTTCAGCAGGGCTGCTTTCTACTGCAAGGAGGCTCTGCAACTCCTGCTCCACCCTTCCGCCTCCGCTCATTCTTCGCCGTTGAGCCTCCTATTCAAAATCGGAGCCTACAAGTCTTTTTCTGAGATCTCTCCCCTCGTTAACTTCGCCAATTTCACCTGCAACCAATCCCTCCTCGAGGCCGTCCAAGGCTTCGACCGAATCCACATCGTCGACTTCGATATCGGATACGGCGGGCAATGGGCTTCTCTTATGCAGGAGCTCGCATTGAGGAACAATGGCGCCCCACTCCTTAAAATCAGCGCACTCGTTTCCCCCTCCACATACGATCAGCTGGAACTAAGCCTAACTCGAGAGAATCTAATTCACTTCGCTAATGAGATCAAGATGAGATTAGAATTCGAGATTACGAGCATCCATTCGTTGAGTTCTTCGTGGTCTGCGTGTTTGAACGAGGCGGTGGCGGTGAACATTCCAATTAGTTGCCTCACCAGCCATCAATGGTCGGCTCCTTTCGCCATCGGATTAGTGAAGCGTCTCTCTCCGAGAATCGTGGTCTCCGTCGAGAGAGGATGCGATAAGGCGGCAGACCTTCCGGCAGCTGACCACATCATCCACGCCGTCGAGGCGTATTCAAGTCTCCTGGACTCGCTGGAGGCCGTGAGTGCGAAGTTGAATACGGATTGTCTGCAGAAGATGGAGAAGTTGATCAGACCAGAAATGGAGAAAGTGGTGATGAGCCGATTTGGAGGTGGTGAGAAATGGCAGCAGCACTGGAGGAATGTGTTTATGAATTATGGGTTATCGCCAATATGGTTTAGCAGTAGTGCAGAAAGGCAGGCAGAGTTGGTGGTGAAGAAGACGAAGGTAGGAGGATTTGGGGTGGAGAAGAAGCAGTCTTCTCTTCTCTGCTGGCATGGAATGGAACTGCTCTCCGTTTCCGTTTGGAGATGCATGTTCTAATATTTCATCCAATCCAATCCAAATTATGATTTTAATCCATTCATCTCAGAAATTTCTACTTGTTTCATGGTTGAGTTACTTGAGTAGTAGTGTAGACATAGTATGTATTGTGTCTTATTAAGCTTATTCAATGCCTGCAGCCTAATTTACATCGTTTGGTGGTAAGGGCGAAACCAAAATAATCAAACCCTTTTAAATACAGATTTTCAGATTTGGGAACATGGTGTTGAAAATGCAATATTAAAAGAAAAAAAAATCCAATTGAATATTGGATGGATTTTTTTTTATTAAAAGTCTCGGAAACCAGAAATTAAATTGCATTAATATATAAAGATTGAGGTGATTCATAAGTTAATGTGAATATGTGATGAAGCAAAAAAAAAAAAAAAAAAAAAAAAATACAAGCAACGTGTATGAAGTATTAACAAATTTTCTACATGCATCTGTATTCATTTCAAAAGTTAATTTGTTTTTAGGGGACATTTTAAAATGGTTGTTGCTTATTCATTTTGTGGTGATTATATCATTATACTTGTAAATTGTACTAATTTTTCTTTTATAGCTAAATAAACAATTATGTACGAATGTGTATTGTCTTAATTTGTTCCAAAACCTGTCTTATATATACATAACTAGTGATGCTCCCGTGCTATGGGTAGCATTTGTTCAATCATTCTAATATATATTGTTTTATATTACTTAAATATTTTTATATTAAATTAATGTTCAATCAATTTAAATAATAAATTAATAAATTGTAATATAAAAAATATTATTGATGTATATGAAATTATCGCATTAACAATTTCTATTAAATTATATCTCGAACATCATTCTCTATTATCTTTCTTTCAAACTAATTTGGTTCGGAACTCATCATAAATTAACTCTCTTACTTTTGGATATTTCTTTTTTTGCTTCTATCTAATCCAAAATCCTGTTATAACATTATTAAATGATCGTAACATTTTCATATTAATTTTTATATTTCATATCATATAAAGAATTACAGTTATTGTCAATATCTTTAACTTAATATGCATATTGCTTATAGTTACATGAACGAAATTAAAAGATTTTATTAAAATAAAATGATGAAGAAACGGAAAAAAATAATTATATTTAAATGTATTTACTATTCTAGTGGTTTTTAAATGATAAATTGCACTATTAATAGATTTGTAGTTAGTAGGATATGATGATTGCTGCAAAAATTGCATAAAAGAAAAAATGTGTTAAAATTAAGAATCTTGAATGAATATATTTACACATTATTTCAAAAATAATTGATATCTATATATGAATTGGCTCCAAAAAGTAGTAACCCAAACTTCATTTTAATATATTAATAGACTTATGCATCAACATTACTTCTCACATAATTAGTAGACTTTGAAGTGTAATATGATATTATTGTAGCATCTTCTATAAGATTCTCATTTGATTTTTCATCTGCTTAATCAGTAAAAGATAGATGTTCCACCATTTCCACTTTGAAATGTTAGCTTATTCGAGTGATATGAGCTAGTGCTCTTGAATTCATTGTTATATTTAAATGTGCATATTGTAATTACAACAAATGTATTGTGGAAAGTCCCCTTAATTCATTTTGGAGAGATGAATCACAAATTTGTCGTTTGTGACATGTCAATAAATTAATATGTATATTTTTTTGCGGTGATGAAATAATAAACTACATATAATCACAAAATAAACACAATACATTATCCTTCAATGAGTATAATATTTTTATTATTATATTATTTCATGTTTACAATTTATTAAAGAATGTAACCTTTTTGTTTGAAATTATTAAAATATGAAATTATTACTAATACATAATATTAGATCTGAACTTTTCTCAAAATTGAAATTTATTTTCATCTCTAATTACTACACGTAAATTAAAAATTAAGTGACAAAAAATATTTCGATTGAGTTTGAGAAACTCAATTTGAGATTTTAAATTTTTTTCATAATGTATTTATGATTATTGGGTATCAATCAGTTAACGGGAAGAATCGGTACTGGACTAAAAACTTATTATCGAGTATCAATTTTCAGTAATTAATAAGTTGATAATTGATTCTTAAATTTTGAAAATTACGGGTACTCGAGTAATTTGTACTGAATCGATAATGGATAGGGTACTCGATTTCATATACTAATCATTAAAAATGAACTATCTCATAAAATATTTACCAAGATAAATTTAAAGTCAACTTGGAAATAACTTAAAAATTCATTTTCCGAAAAAAATTAATCGGTATAATCGGTTGGTCTGGCACGCGGTACAAAACAAAATTAGTTTCAAATAATCAATTAATCAAATACTGAACCAATTGACACCCCTACTCACAAAATTTAATCTTTTTTGATTACACATTTGTCATTCTCATTCCTCAAATTGTAAATAACATATAAATATGTTCAAATTTTTATATTCATATTTTTAAATGAATTTTTAATTAAAATAAATGTTTTGAAATATTTTATTATCATTTGTTGAATAGTCTTTGAAAATGGAAGAGTTTACACTAATATAATAATAATTTATTGAGCTTCTAAAGCATTGAAAGTGAAATATATATATTAAAATATTAAAAAATTTAACATTGCTGATTATATAGATATCACAGTGAAAAGAAAAGAGATATTTAGTATATTATAAAATAATAACATGATATAAATATGATAAATATATATATATTTGTTGAAATTTCAAGTATTTGCATAGAGAAGCCAAATCTTCTCTCTCATAAAGGTTTTGGAAGGAAAACTAAGTGAGAGAAGATTTGGCTTTAGTATATATATAGATATATTCACATGGGAAGTCAGTGTGTACAAACTGGGCGGTCGCTTTCAATATTTTACAAATTTGTGTTTCAACTACTCGATCGATCGATCGCTACCTTTTATTTTATTTATAATCATATACTACAACTTGATTTCTTCAAGCCATAATTTGGGTTTATTATTTTGTTGCAAAATAATGTGTGATATTCCTGTTGTTAAATAATATTGCTCAATTATGTTTGCGTTGGTCACCCACTTTTATGTGTTGTTTTCTAAAACTCTAGTGTTTGCTTCTTATATACTTTTATAAAGATGAATACAAAAAACTTGATTTATAAATTTCTTTCTTCCATTCATTTATACGGTATAATATCTTTTGTGATGAATTATTATAACTTGCATGCTTGGTGAAAATATTGTATAATACTGTATCAGTTCAGTGAATTTTGTGATGAATTAGTAATAGGATCAATTATAGTTAAGTACACTTCGTATTTATTGTGCTTTAAATTAGTGATGGATGATTTAGTTGGGAGTTTGTGGTTCATATCAATGATTGTGCTTGATAATTGATCCATTATCACTGGATTATTATTTAATATTCTTTCTTGCACAAATATGAATCTCAATTATTAAACCAAGCTGTTCATATATGAAAAAAGAAAATGAAGTGTTATATATCCTTTTAACAAAGAACAAAAAGAGAAAGAAAGAAACCACCCAAACAATTAAGGCATGCATACTTGTACAGTCGAACAAACAACTTAAGCTCTTTCAATGTCCTAAATATTTGAACATAACATATGTAGGAAACTCATTCTGATGACCGTACATAGAAACACGCAGCGATTATTATGTTCTGTTCAAAAGATACCCCAACAAGATCCCGATCAAGCCAACAATGAAGACATACATGAAGGGGACGCCACCATGGTTTCTGGGACCTTGACGTTTCATCAGATCCTGCAAACAATCAACCAATGCATAACTAAAATTATTTAAGTTAGAATTTTATCCTCTGTGCGAAATCTAATAGGATATGATATCCAAATCTGATCCCATTACCAAGACCTTCATGACAGTTTTTCTATTCATTCTGCCAAATCCTAATTAGAATGTAACTGTCTTGCAAGCTGATCTTGAAACTCATTATTAATTAGAACTTAGAAGATCATATGAAATATGAGTTTCCGAAATCCAATTATTTTCTTAAATAAAACTGTTTGGCCACAGAGAGAATATCAAAACGAAATTAAATGTAAGCCAATTTTGCACATAATACATACTCCCTCCGTCCCCAATTAAGTGTCCTTAAACATAAAAACCCACATACCAATGTAATTAATAATTTCCACTATTTACCCCTAATGATTGTATAGAAAACATAAAACGTAAAAATAATTCAATGATAAAAGGGGTAAAACTAGAAATTTAATACTGACAAAATTTTTTTCCTTAAGGTACACATATTGGGGGACAGAGGGAGTATATGCATTCTCACCCAGCTTAAATTTGCATCTATTCAGAATCTCCTATTTGTCTATTTTAGAATGTGGGAGCTGAGGTTGGTAAATAGATAGTTCTCAGCCTACAGCACTAACGTTTGCTAAATCATACTCATGCATCACAAAGTGGAGGTCAGGTTTGTATAAAAACCATTTAATTTTTCGAAGAAATCATTTGCAGCCTGGTGGATTTATAATGCACATGTGCCTACAGTACAACAATATAAACAGATGTCTAAATTTTTCTTAGTATTCTCAATTTTGTGCCCATTAGTCCAAAGTACACAGACATAAATGGAAAAAATCATATATCGTATTCTTTAACATTTATAGTTGGCGTTCAGAAAAAGTCTCAGAAATAGAGAGAGATCAAATGATTACCAGTTCTTGCTGAAGCCTGTTATTTTGCTGAATAACAGATAGTTTCTCTTTGGTCAGCTTCGAGACGAGGGCCTTAACCTACAAACAAGCCAATGACTAACAATCAGCAAACCAAATATTATTATGACCTTTACTGGTCTCAGAATAAAGATATCACCCAAGTGAGATTCAGCAAACTTCTAAACTCCAGAACCAGGAAGATGACAGTTAAAAGGAAATGTCATAAATTGATCTTTCAGCTAAATATCACAAAACAGAAAATGAATGAAATAACCTCTGATGTCATTTCGTTTGATTCAGGAAATCCTTTTGACATCTGCAAAGTTATAAAGAGAACAAAATTATTTTTAAATATTTATTGGTAGAAAAAATAGGCTAGCACATCTAATACTAACCATGTTGAAATCAGACGCCTGATTTACAGTCCCATTCTCTGACACTGAAGCCCTGGGTGAAGAGCCTTCTTCTGACCCTTCTTGCACTGGTGAAGGTGGTCGAGGAGGTGGAACGTAGATTACTCTCAATTTGCATTCATCTACTTGGTTCCCCGACTCTTTGTTGAACTAATATTGAGATCAGGTAAATACATTTATAATCTTTGTCAAAACATTCACCGCTTTAACAACCTTGTTTAGTTGATTACCATTTCAGGAGTTATATCCTTTAAAGAGATCCCAGGATTCACCACTACACTTTGGAGGAGAAACTTATCCCTGCATTGCATATCCGGTGGAGCCTCCTTTTGGGCTTGCATGGTAACTGAATAAATGAGAAAATCATCCCACACTCACTATCATGTAAAAACGCATCACAACCTCTTTAGACATTTTTGTGATCTAAAAGTAACTGATTAGCACGAACTTTTGTCGAAATGTAAATATTCTAGTGGGCACGTGTACAAAAAAGACTAAATACAGATACACCAACGCATGCGCACGCACATGCACAAACATTCAGAGAGCGAGAGAGGTGGGCTTGGAGGAGGAGACCTATAACATTACAAGAAGAGTGCGGCATCACGACTCCAGTGTTCGGCCTCACGCAATACTTCTTCGGATTAGTTGTTTTGACCTGCACATAGAAGCAGAAAACTCATGAAGAAGGTAATTCAGATACTTCCACTCCACATCAAGTGAATTTCTTATTTGTGTCCTTCAAATTTACAGTAGGAACAGATCATGATTCGATCCTTATCCGAGTAAAGGCTATTAAGGACATAAAACAGCTACCTTGAATGCAACGTGATTATCAGCCTTGTTCTTCAATTGCATCGAGCATGAGATCTGCTTCTTCAGCTCGACTATCACACACCACCAATGCAAAGCATATTAACCCAAGAACATAAAAACCAGAAAAAATCTAAAACTTGGATCTAAATGAATAAAATAAAGCCATCATCTTCACCACTTCCCGCAAATCCTAGAATCCTCTAGAATTCACTCAATTAATAAAAACATTTTCCAGCACACCAAGGCAGGCCGAAATTCTAAATGGGAAAGAGACATCGTGTCACTTACAAGGGAATTCAAGTTCGAGAGGTGCAATTTGAAGGAGGTCTCCGTTACTCATCTCTAAGCTGATCGCTGTTGTCCGCCGGAAAATTGATTTAGTTACGGTTTCCGGCGGCGGAGCTTGGTTTGAATAACCGTTTGACGGCGAAAAGCGATATTAACTAAGAGAGTAAATGGAGCAGAGTGATCTGGGGGGTTTTGGAATAGTAGTGCTGGCTGTCTTCAACTTCAACTTCAACTGCATCCAGAGAGAGAGAAAGGGCGAGAGAGAGCGGGGAAGATGAGCGAGAAATAAATAACGACGCAAACGTGGAAAGTGCAGAGCTCTCTGCTAAAATATGATTCTTTTCATTTAATTACACTTTGCCCCTTTCATTTTTGTGAATTTGCATATATTGACCACTTTTCAAATATTGCTAATTAAGTTATTAACACGCTTCTTCATTATGCATTGCATGGTAGGTGGTGCTATAGCGACAAAGGATTCTACAAAGTTTATTTATTAATCTTTCGTACCAGTTTTGGTGGATATTAAATGCTAATCTTCACATTTAATTAATTGTTGTATTTAGGTTCATTAATCCTACGTTTAGATCTCATCTGTTCATTGTTTTGTTTGTAACTATCTAAACCAGACTCTAGAGTTAGGGAGGCTTGCAGCTTAATTACTTTTAATTAAATTTCTATTTCCAATTTGATTTCTTAAATGAATTAATAATTAATAACTATATCCATAAAGCTCTGATGGTAAATAACTGCAGGTTGATTCTACATATTGTCTGATATTTTGTGATTTTGCAAAAATTGATTTAGTCAAGTTAATGAATACAAAGAACAGAACAATAGTAGCCTTGGAAACGAACATATAAAATTTTTTAGTTATATGTTGTAGTCACTAATCAATATATAATATTGTGAAAAAAATGATGTATTGCTCATAAAAGGAATTTTCGAATATTCTTTCCCTTCTATGATTTTCTTTGTTGGGTATTTATTGTCTTCTCTATTTCATTTGTTGGTATAGTATCACAGTAATTTATTTCATTGTGAATTAGTATAAATTTATGATGCATTCCAAATTTGCAGCAATTCAAACACAATATAGTTTAACAATGTAAGATAGTTTTGATAAAATACACGACGTGATATGCTTTCAAAACATTGTAACGAAATACCCATGAAATTTTACTAGTAAACTATATGCAATACAAGAAATATAACTATTGTTTTTGTTTACAAAGACAGCTAAATATGTGGATTTTAATAGGTATGATGAACCGTGAAATGTCCTTTCTGCACGAGCGGATGAATATTCCTTTCACGTAAGAGTGAAAATAAAGGCAAATAATAATGAAAACATCATTACTTAACAATTCCCTTTCCCCATCATACTCATAATTCCTACCTATATAGACATAATTGGATTAATTATATGGATTTAATTTCAGTTTCTAATCAACTTCTGCTTTTATTTTATTTCACCAAGATCAAATTATTGCAACTTTTCGCAAATGTTCCACATACATTATGTCGACTTTGTTAATAGAAAGGTTTCTCAACAAAATCTTTAGCCCTTAATTTTTTATATTTGTAGATAATTTGTTTAGTTATTATTTTTCCCTCTAAAAATGGGCCAATTAAAAATAAAGCTACCAGCAGGCGAATCATCCTTGTCCGTGAAGTATTTATGTTCGAGAAAAAAAGGAGATTTTTTTTCTTGGTAAAAAAAGTAAATAGTAATTGTAGATAACTTTTCTTGGTAAAAAGTTAATAGTAATCGACTCGACCTTTCTGCTTGATTAACGTTTTAGTGTTAATGTTTGGTACGGTAATTATTAAATAATGAGTAATAATTTAGTGGTGTTGTGTATGTTAGCTAACGAGAACAGCTCATTTTGATTATATCACATTCTCTTTAATTAATGACTCTGGATTGTTATTTATTTGTAAATCACTGACCTTTGTTTCTTGTTTGGACTGAATTGTTTTAAGAAAATATAATCGCATTTAGCGAGAAAAGAAAGAAATATGACCACCTTAAACGAGACATACTATTTTATTTTGTTTTCAAAGTTGAAACACTAGTATTATGTTCAATCATGTCTAGAATATATACAACTAGACAAGGTATAAACTCCATATTGGATGCCACTGGGTTTGGATTCAGCTTAAAGTTTTGTTTATGATCCATCTTCAGACAGACTGGTGTTGATAAGCACGGGCAGTAAAGCCAGCATACCAAGCAACTCTCATCAGTTGCACTCCAAGAACCAGCACCCAACAGCACACCAGCCCCCTAATCATGTGCACCACCCACGACGCTGCCCCGAGCTCCGCCCCCAGCTTCAGCCCTCTCATCAGTTGCAGCAACCGATATGACTCGTAAACAACTGGAGTCACCAACCACACCGGTGACTTCCAGTGCCACGTCAGCATCTCAGTCACCATTTGCACCAACAACAGCAGAAAGTAAGGGCCTAAGAGTACTGCATGTGAAATGAAAGGCAGCTGAGGCTGAAGCAGTCCTCTCTGAGAAGCAACCAGCATTGCCAACGGAATAATGAAACCAGTGACATTCGCAACAATGTTCCAGTACTTATAACTTGAAGGAGGCTGACTGCTGCAACCTTCAGTCGCGGAACTATCATTGGGACGAGCGGTGGAGTCTGCCATTAGGAGAAACAGGGTAGCGCCAAGATTGAAAATGCAATCAAGTCCGGTGAGGGAGAGAAGGCTGGCTATGTTGGGGCCAAGGAAAATAGATGAAATTGGAAGCCATAAGGTGGGAACGACTCCAGTCACCAAGAGAAGTGTGGGCCCGAGAAGCCATAGAGTCCGTCTTAGGTACCGGAGCCGCATAACAGGCTGCTGATTATTTGCATCCACATTTTGTTGTTCAGCCTTAGTTATCGAAGAAGCTTCAGCTGCCTCACTTGAAGAACTAATGGTTTCAAAGATATTGCTCGTCTCTTTGAGCAACGGTTCTTCTTCCTCGGGAACATATGTTACTGGAGCAGGTTCCCAACGAGAAGTGTTGGCACAATAAATTATCCGAAGGTCGTGGCTAACACATGGCAAGTTGCATCTTCTGCCAAAGAGATTATGAGATTTAAATATCTGAAGGCGTCTATGATTTAATCGGGAAATGGTAAGCAGTGGAGGACTGGATGGAGACTGGGTAAACAACGCCATGATAAGGTTCACGAGATGAAGCTTATACCGGCCAAGGGTTGGAATTTAATTTCAAATTTACCTGCAAGAATTTGAGAAAATCAACAAAATCTTTAAACATGATGGAAGAATCATTCACATGAATTCTATGAGGAACTGTAATAGTAGCTACTTTTACCGCACGATAGGCCACTACAAACTCTTCAAGCTTATAGCCTTATAACAACATATATCTAACACTTATACATTCAATTCAGAACTTAGAAGTCCATAGAAGACCATGGAATCATACCTGTAACCATGTCATATACTTATGCCAAAAACTAGTTTACTACTAGAAAATTAATAATTTGTCTCAGAAGCTTTTCTCCAAAACCTTCCCCTCTTTCTGATGTAGAGCTAGGATTCCAATGAATAACATGGCCAAATCATCATGCTAATAAAGCCTTATTACGACGAGACTAAACAAGTTCTACTCGTTTCCTTAACGATTCACTAATCAGTTTGATTGTATATACGACAATTGCACGCTCTTAAACCACCACAAAGATAACTTGTTAACCATGAACCCACACACAGAAAAGTATTCATCAAGCAACAAAGGGCCGATACCTTTCTCTTGTGGACCTCACCAGAATCAGAAACTAAGGGTCAATAGAAGCAGAAATTCAAAAGAAGCAACTCAAATCACGAACCTTTTCAATTTGATATAGTAACAAGAATGTCATGTAACAAATTGGAAGTTGAAACCCTAACTTGAGTTGTGTTCTTCAATCCAGTATAAAATAAAATAAATCAGGGTAAGAAACAGAAAATGATTGAGTTGAGGGAGTGATTACCTCGTTAGACAGCGTAGAACAGCTTAGGTAGTGCAATCAAAAATCATGACCTTCAATGAATTCGAGCGAGCAAAAGCAGTAGGCTGTCGGGATTATTAGATATTCTGATTTTTGGATGGTAAAATTAATCATGAATCTTTCTTTAATTCAATTTTGTTTTGAAAATATAATAATCTCTTAATTCCTCTATTCATTTTAAGTGGATAGTATTTTATTATAGTATCCTTTGACCTTGAAAGTTGAGTGAGGGAGTGAGTGATCGTTAAAATTGGTGATTATATAATTAACATTTATCATTTTCTACTTTCCAACAAATATTAATACACACAGGAATCAAGTACCACTATTTTTTCCCCTTATTTTTCTCCAGTTTAAATTATAGTATTGATTAGATTCTGAAGCCTAATTAGAGAGAGAATAAAATTATATCTGCAAATTCTTACTATACCACTTGAATGTAATAAATTATTTAAAGAAACATTTCTAAACATTAGTAGGATATAAAAGTCAATACATGTTTGCGTCGTATTTCAAATTACTTATAAGCTACATAGAGTTCAATTCTCTTTACAAAATGGTTTAAGCTTCAGTAGGAAATTTTGTTTAACATAAATAAATTTAGGTACTGAGCTCTCAATCGCCCTATTTAACAAACAAATCTCAATCAAGATTGAGTTTAAAAGATTAAAAATCCATAGTTAATAAAAGAAATTTCAAATTTGCGTACAATTAATTCATATATATATATATATCAACTCTATACTATTAAATTCCAATTCCTGTCATATGATATGAGTCCCTAACCTAAAAGATGATAGCAAATGGTATAATAATAATAATAACTATGGATTAATATGTATTGGAGAAATAAGTTGCAACAACTGCATTTCTTCAAAGTCAGGTAAGTCTAATGGTGGTAGAGAGAAATGGCTGTAAGTAGAGCTGCCTTTTCTCATCTCCTGCATGGTCATAAGCGCCGCCACCGTATTCCGGAATATTCCCTCTCCGGGCATCTCCGCCGTCTCATGGAATATTCCATCATCTGCCGACGCCGGCAACACCATGTCTATTGTGGCTTCACACTCTTTAACAAGTTTCGATATCAAATCCGTAGTGAAAAATGGTTGTTTTAACACTTTCTCTAAAAAGGGTAACCGTGAGACTCCACCGCTTCTCTTGTCATATTTCTTTACTATCTTACCTAACCCTGCAAATATTATACTACAAATTATTATTATCATTTAAAAAATGAAAATCCATGAAATCGGACATGTTTACCTGTGTAGTTTATGTTGCTGTAATTGATTAATAGAACCATTTCCCCATGGAAATTGACCATTTCTTTTTTGATATTTGTCATATACTCCTTATATTCAGTGTGTGAAGGTTGAGTCCCATTTGGTCCCCATTTCTCTATTACTTGTTGGATCCTCTCTTGCAATTCCTGCACCAAATTAACAATAATATTGTCCACATTCTAACATCAAATATTATAATTATTTTATATAATTCAAATAATCCTGATAGCAGCACTATAAATAAGTATTAAGTAGTCTTAGATGGCCTTGACTCACTACAATTAAGTTTTCTCATAATGTTACATGAGTTTTGGTGGAAGTTTATGATCAAATCTATTAATGAGTTCACATTTAAAAAAATATAAAAATTATATATATTTAAATTCAAGAAATCTTTTATATGTAAAGTCACTAATTTCATTACAATTTTAACTATTATATTCTAAATATGTTCAATTCCTAACATATTGCATACAAGGAATATTTTAAGTATATATATATATATAGGTATAAGAAAATAGGAAACTATGATGCTTTTTCCGAGCTTGCTCTTGACTCATGAGCATACTCACCAAATATAACCGAATATTACTAGTTAGGAGCCTCACCAAAGGAGTCTAAACAATAATTCATTAGCAAGTTGTACCAAACACAACAAATTGAAGAAGAAGAGAGAAATATATGCTGTATTTGTTTTAAACAAAAATAAGAAAGAAAAGAAACCTTGTGACGAATGATGAAGTCTTCTTCTTGTTCCATAAAAAAGGCATTAAATTTATCGATTTCATGATTGAGTAGACTCATAAACTCGGAATGAGCCTCCTCACTACACTCCATAGAAGATATCAAATTCACCACCTTCTTCAACTCCTTATAACATAAATACTTGTCACGCCACTCTTCCAAGCTTTGCTCCATTTGTTGCTTCAATCTCTTCCCAAACTTCATAGTATAACCAAAATAATAAGAAGAAGAAGAAGGAATTGAATGTCAAGCTTTCTAATAAAGTCTCTAGGAATTGATTCAAAATGCAGCTCGAGATTTAAAAAATAATAATTTAATGTGTGTGTGTGTGTTGTGATGAAGAGATGGGAGTTTGGTGATTTTTATTAGTGAAAAAGGAGAGGATATATAGAGAGCATATGCTTGGCGTGATGAAAGTTGGTGAGTATAAAAGGGAGTTTTGAAGCAACAGAATTCTCAGCATATGCTGTTTATGAAATTATGGTCCAAAGTATTTAATTATTTTTTTTCTCAAATTAGGGGTAACACCACCCTAGTATGTGAAATTAATTATTTTGCTAATTTAGTGCAACTTGTACTATCAATATCATTACATATATCAACCGCTGTAATAAAAATTTGATATTGACATAACTAGATGCGTAGACCAATGCTACATTCAACAATTATAAAATTAATTGCTAGATATAAGTATAGCATACGAGTATTTGAACACGTATGTATCTACTAACGTAAGCAATAATGTTGTAGTGTAACTTTATTGTACAATTAATGTTCTGCTAAAAACTTTATTTTCAAAGCTAGACATTGTAGGAGATTGTTTTAGAACGCGAATTCCAGTTGCAATTGGTATCACAATTTAGTTTGCAAAAATAGTGAGAGGAATTAATACCAAGAATTGGTTATTGTCAACAACTAGTTAGTTATTCACAACTTTGGCATTTGTTCAAATCATTACATTAATAAAATTCATAGCTCTTCTCCTTGTCAACAATGCAACTGCCCAGACAACCCGATCATAACCCTCCGAATTAGACCAATCTTCCTTCCATTAGAGTCTCTGCTGACACTACTGCATTTTTCGTAGCACATCGATACACCCTGTTTCGGTAGGAGTAGATATAATTCCCAAGCTCGTAACATCCATCGTATCCACTCCAACCTCCTTATCATTTAGTGTGGAAATTCTAGTCTTCCAAGTAGAGCAGAGCAGCAAGCACCATGAATGCAAACCATTCCATTTCCTGGTGACATAATCTTGCTTAGGCAAAATGATTGTCAATATTCTTAACAGTAAGATATAGGAGACGTACCAAATGTGTTGATCATCAAGCTAGTCTGGCTCTGGACAGTGACTGGCAAGCCAAGAGGCAAACGAATTACTTGCGCCCTTATCAGCAGGTTGATCCAATATGAGCTGCATACTCAAGACTCGTAGGCATGAATTTCTTGCACAATGGATCGTTATATCTACATGAAGTTAAATTTCTAAATCAGTCCTAAAAAAACAAGAATTTCATGGACAGAAAAACATGAACGAAAATTTATGTGTAGGCTACTAAAAATACCTTTGGAATGATATAATTGCTCTCGCCAATACTAGGGGCCTACCAAATGACCAATGCTCGGAATCAACTTTGGAAGCAATTTACTCGTAGGCTTGGCATCAATGCCATCGTTGTCAAGGCATGTTACTTCATTCTCAAGCATTGCATATGCATCAGCAAATGCCTTCATCAAATGAAAAAAAAAACAAGAGTATAATGTTTAATACAAAATAGTAGGTGAAGTTATTACTTTGAGTTTCAACGAAAATGTTTAGACAAGTCACAAGAGAGATATCAAGTGTCAAGCAGCTTCATTATCATATGTTCGTAACTGTCAATAAGAACAGATTCTTAATTAAGAGTGACACCAGACCTTGATGCACTGATGTATTCGGAAACAATTCCTGCCAACATTATTTGTCAAAAAGAGAGGATCGTCAATGCAAAGTGGGTCGATACTGAAACAAACAACATCATTTGTAACGTTAAAGATAAAAAACAAACAAAACTGTGAAATGCATGAAATACTAAAGGAAAGAGACTCCTACTTGCATCCACGTTCTCTGTTCAAATATACCCCACTTCCTTGTACCGAGATCCGCATTTGTCGAGGGTCAAAGACATTCCTAAAGTAAAGATTGTTCAAACGGAAATGAAAGACATTTGAAAAAATCACATTGAAAATAATATTAACATTAGATAAAGATCTCATAGACATCCTAACAAGAACAATAAATATAGGTTAGGCCAAAGCCGGTCCTGACATTTTGCAGGCCCTAGCCAAAAAGAAGAAAAATGGGACCTTTTTATTGTCTTGACCAGTTGACCTAATATGCTCAAATATATTAATTCACATTCTCTAACATTGAACTCATTGTTAACTGATAAAATACAAAAATAAAAGCTACTCAGATACTAAGAAATGAAATTTTGAAAGGACAACAATTTCTATAAATTAGATTATCTTTTAGTGTTTTGTACATGATGTGAGTTAACTATTGAGACTAATTGAAAAAAAATTAAGGGTAGAACAATTTTGTAAAAAAATTGGGGGTGTAGGCCTTTGCCTCACTTTAATAGGATAAGGGCCGGGCCAACCCAACAGGCCAACAAAAAGTGGGTGGGCTAGGTTAGGAAATTGAAGGCTTGTTTAGAATCGGGCACACTGGGCAGGTAAAAGAATCCAAATAAAAACCTAAAGACTAACTTTCAGCTTTCTATCAATATGAACCTTGACAGTTTCACAACCCACCATCTTAGACTTACACTCGTCTGTTTCACCTTGAACCATACCTTGACAATTGCATACCCACCTCTTTATATTTTGTCTTTTGTCACTTTCCCCACTATTTACATCTAACTCGTACTATCTTTCTTTCTTTTTTCTTTGAATCAGTTTCTCTGACGACCACCACATCCAAAATTTCGTCTACTTCTCTCTCTCTCTCTCTAAGTTGGATGATCTTGAATAAATATAGAGAAACGCACACGTGGCCTTTTTGCAGTGTTGTTACTGTTAAGTTTGATCAATGTTGTGAAAAGCTTAATGCGTAGTTAAGGTGTTTTGCCTAAATGAGGCAAGGCGTAAGCCTCAAACATAAGATAAAGAAAATTTAAGTAAAAGAACAAATATTTAAATAGAGAAATATTAAGCAAAACATCAAATTTAATAGTCTTAGAAGTTTAAAACATCAAATTAAAAGCGCAAATGATTAATATGATCTTAAAACTTAATTTTATTTTAAATTCCATATATCAAAGTCACCACTCCCTCACTCACTCATACTCATCCTCCTCATCAACACCGACAACATTCTTAAAATTTTATATTTCACCCATTGAGTTCTCAAAAATTGCATTGCCTAATAATCCAATTCTATAAGGTACATTTATAATAGACAACAAAAAAGAAGTAATTTAAGAAAAGTATGGAGTTAAATAATAAAGAAAAATGATAAATTGATTACCAAATAATTTAAGATGGCCGGCAGCCGCTGGTGCAACAATAGGAACGGGAAGAATAGAGGTGGAGTGTATCTAAGTGAGTGTTTCCTTTTTGTTTTCTACTTGTTTTATTTTAATCTTTTAATGTTACAAATTTACAACTTATGATTTAAAATAAATATGGGTTGAGCTTTTAACTTTAATTGAGAGGAGTTTTAAAATTCACAAGGCCCAAAAAAATCAGCTAAAATATGAAATGATTTTTCAAATTGAGGCGTATCGCCTTGAGGCGGTGGCGACGAGGCGTAAGCCTCACATAAATGAGGTGTCCGCGTCAATCTGAGTCACTGAGGCTTAAGCCTTGAGGCCTTTTCCAACCAAGGCGATTTGAGGCGAGCCTCCAGCGATTTTCACAACAGAGAGTTTGATTACATGGTATTGCACATTATGAGATGAAGAGAAGTACTCAGAGTATGGCTAATGTGTTCAGTTCCTCTAAAGAAGTTTTGGGCAGGCTGGCCCGCCCACCGGCCCCACCCGAACCAAGGTGTGCTGGGATGGGGTTGGGTTAAGGTTTTGTCAGACAACCTACCTACCAACCTACCCCCCGCTATTTCACATTGACCTCTCTACTCTTAAGATGTTTGTCAAAAATGAAATGTTACTCCAAAATAAACAAAAAAAAAAAACTTCGTAAAAGTTTTCTAAGAATATTTTACTTACCCAAAGAAATATAGGAAATCCATCAGGAGGCTTCCATAACTCTACAAGAATAAAAAGAAAAGAACATTATTCAAAATATATATGTATAAATCAAAATTCCAGCGCAGTGTTCCCACATAGACAACCACAGGCAGAAATGTACTCATTGTTGTAGTTTATGAAATGCTCTGTGAAAGCATAGGTGTAATTTATTAAATTAAATTATTGCATAAGGAACAAGCAGTCATACTTGAATAATCGGTCGGCCATGATGATGCTCATGCTGCAGAAAACGCGTGATCAATAATATCTGTCAAATGCATAGAACAAGAAAAGATTTAAGTCCACCAATTGATAAAAAGATAAGTACCATAAAAGTGGATTTGATGAATTAAAAATGAAGGCTAGACACTACAAATATCATGGTACACACAAGTCATATTCAAACAGAACTATCATACAATGAAATAAAACAAACAAATAATATCTGAAGATATAGTGAACAAGTTCCAAAGTTCAATATTACACTAATAGTCTAAAGAAAAAGAGAGCAGTATTATGGGTGGCCAAGAATGAGATGGACAAGGCTGGATATGGCTTTATGCTAAGACATTAAGACATCCACTCAACAGGAACCTACCAAGCAATATGAGCTTAAACCCCCTGAATAAGATTGGTCTAGGCTACGATCAGCAAGGAACTGTTTTAGCACCAAAGCGAGAGGTGTTACAGCAGGAAACCGCTCTCTAAGATCTTTTACCTGTACAAAAGCCAAAATATCACAACTATGAAACATGTAACCATGTTATTTTGAATCTAATGCAAAACGAATAAGAGCACTTAAAACATGATCTGCTCAAAGTAGCACTCAAATTATTGCTGATGCATCAAATGCCACTATGGAGCATTACCAGTCCAGTTGTCTGAAGTCCAGTGTGCGTAGAAGACTTGAAACTAATGTCAAGACGAACTGATTTGAATGCATCATTAGTATTGTTTCCTATCTTACTCCAATTTGACGAAGCAGTGCACTCTGTGCTTCTTGAATCACTCTGAAAAGGTTTGTCTTTGCCAGAAGCTACCTGATCGGCTTCTTCATTTGGGGTATGGACATTCGAAGGAGTGGAGATAAAATCACAAGGAACTTCCACCACAAGCATAATGATAGGTATCTAAAAGTGATGAGAAAAATGAGGTTATAAATACAATACATGAATAGAATTCAATTGAAGGAAATAAAGTAAAAAATAAATCATAAAGACATTACAGCAGTATTTTCCACAATCTTGAGAGAATCACTTTTGACCCACTCCTGATTTGCAAGATACCTGGCAGCATGCTGCAACCAGAAAAGTTAAAAAAGATTACAGATGTTGATCATATTAATGCACAACCTACCAAGGAAAATTGATTTGTGTAGAAATATTATAAGCGTCTTAGGAAGGAGAGAGTGATAATTCATTGAATAGAGAGAGAGTATAAAACAGATAAAGATCGGGTAAAGCTGGAAACAGAGAACAGTACAAAGATCTGTTACCCAGCTTAACAACATCCCTCCCCCCAACCAACAACAAAAGGACCAAGAAAGGATAAGCAGTACTCACTCCGACGACTCCGTCCACCAAACTGGTTTACGTTTTAACCTGACACGGGTTTAAATAGTGTGTTTTGACTTTAATGGGGATGGGTAATGAGTGGAGTTTGGGTCTCACTTAATATATTGTTTTAAATTAGGTTGTGTGTAGTGAGTGTGGTGGGTCCATTTGCTATAAATGGAAAGCTTCAAATGTAAACCATTTTTGTGGACATCCCGAAATGACAAACGTAAATCATTTCATTGGACGATGGATGGAGTATTATGCATGTGATGAAGAGAAGGGGAAGTAAAATTTATCTTGAAAAAAAGATTCTCACAAGACACGAAAAAGGCTTCTTGTCCTTTCACATACAATAAGCCAAAGTCAAACATTAATCAACCTTGTAATTGAGAATCTTCAACCAAAAGAAGCTTGTTTCTAGAAATGTAGTTTAACATGAACCACTCTAGCTGCTAGATAGGTAAAAGGACCAAACTCACTGACCACTTTGGATCAGCTCAAAGTTGAACTGGAGTTGCACATTCATTGCATAGAGCATTTGGACATACTGGAGTTTTCACTCTTGAGTTGTGTGATTAAATTACTAAATAATTAAGTATAGAAAACAAAATACAAATAACCAGAGTCAGCGTAAGCTTACCTGAAGGCATGTTTCTTTGATGCCATTGCGTCCCTCTAAAATACCAGCTTCTTTGATAGGTTCCTGAAAAATTACTAGAGATGAATCTGTTGTCTAAAGTTTTTCTTTTAGATAAATTTCACCAACGCTGGGCATATTCTCACCAAGTTCCTCACAGGAGGGAGACAAACTACAAGGTCCACATCACTAGATGGCAGAGATAAACCAGTTGCATTTGAGCCATAAATGCTTGTTCTGGAGCGAGGCCATAAGACTTGAAGGGATCGTGCAACACGCTTAACAGCCCAATTAATATAAGGCTTCCGGATGAAGTTCTCTGCAGCAACCTTTAGTATTGCAAACGAGAGCATCAATTACTATTGAGAAAATTCAGCATCCATCAATCTTGGGACAACAGAAATGCCAGCCAGTGAAATTCTAAGGCAGTGCATGCTATTAATCCAGATAGAAATACCTGCTTGCAGAAAAAGTTGATTTCATCATGCAGCATATCATGGACAAATGAGAGAGAAGCGCTGCGTGAGGAAATGTTCTCTGATTCAGGAGGTTGCAGAGGAAATGTAACATCCGGCTGAGGAATCAAGAGAAATAGAAAGTGGAAGATATTTATAAGGCAACAATGCTAGCAAAAATAATTATATATATATATATATTTAAATTTAATACAATCCACTTTTTTTAAAAGAAATAACTATATTTGCTAAACTTACGTGTTCTTGATCCCGAGCTAATTGAGAAATTGCAACAAGTCGATCTTGAAGTAACGTTCCAGCTAATGGTTGTGTCATCTGATGGGCTGAAAGACCTTTGTTCCTCCAAGAAGGCCATACTACTTCACTCCCTTCCATGGGCATGCATGTTTCCTCAAAATTGACTCCATCGTGAAACCAACCTTTGACACCCCAGTGCCTAGGGCTAGAGCTACCAGATCTAACAGTAAGGAAGCCCCTATGTCTTCTGGAGTCACCAACAGGAGAAGGTGGAGGTGGATGAGGAGCACGTGGTACACAGAGGACAACAGGAGAAGGAGGCCTCTTGATCCGAGGCTGATCCCGTCTGTTTGGAGGAACACACGGACTTTTGTGATCATAACCACGCTTAAACTCTGATCTTGATCTTTCCCTCGACATACTTGGGATGATGATTGGTCTGAGAATGGGATATGGAAGTGAGTCCACTGTCGGCATATCTCCATCACCTGAAATGTTGGAGATAGATCCAGAGATACTCTCCTCTGCACTAATATCTGTCATCGTTGAGGAAGAATGCAGAACTTTGCTGCTAATTTCACTTCCAGGTATAACATAATTAATAGACCCTGGTCCCAGAGGATCAAATGGAGAGCAAAAGGAACCAGCAGATGGAGAGGTCAAACCATTTGTACTGTAAGAGGAGGAGAAAGCAACCATATCATCAACATCCCTGTTCATATCAGCTTCTCTCCAAGCCCAGGAGCTATCATCTGAACAGAGAGAAGGAGGGCGAGAGAAACTGGTCCCTGGGTGATCGGACGGGTTCCAATACATCACACCACCCCCAAAGTACTCATTGTAATCCATCCCTCCAATTGCATGAGTCTCTGAATCTTCCTCAGACATCCAGTTTTTCTCATGTTCATCTGTCTGCTCCAGTGGATTTGGGAGATCAGGTAATTCTGTTAGTTCACTAGAAATGGTCCTTTCATCCTCAGAAGTTGCTCCACCAGACTGCACACTATGGGCTGCAATGCTCTGCCGAAACGAAGATTGTCGTCTTGAAATGAATTCAGTACCATAACTGCAAGTACTTGATGGGACTAGCCTGTTAAAACCACGTACAGTGGGGGGCCAATCTATACTCATTGGCAAAGGCCTAGATATAATTCCATTATATGGACCATCAATAGGAGAATTTCTCACTGGTAAAGTTTTTATAAAAGAGTGGTGGAAATGATTTTGTAAATTGCGACCAACATCAAGGTGCAATCTATCAGTAGCAGCAGGGTGATGCGCGTTCGTAGAAAGCGGAACGGGAGCAGTGTTTGGCCACTCATAGGAAATGTATGATGGAGAAGTTATGGCCCCAACTCTCAGGAGACCCTGACTTCCTTGCTCTCGAACCTGAGAAGATTTTTCCTCTGGTTCCATACCTTTCATTTGTCTCCCTGAATCACCCGCAGCATAATTTGCACAGTCTATCGCTTTAGATGACATATTGTCATTACACCCAACCACAGTCTCAACAGTCTTAACACCAGAATCTAGATTACTATTCACGGAATCATTCCCAGTACTTATGGGCCTTATGGCACCACTTCTGACTGCACCCACGTCTATATTGTTCCTCAAGCAAAGGTGAGCATCAGTTTTAGTGGAATAAGGACTGTCCACATATTGCCCAACAATATTGGCACCTAAACTACTAGAAAGACTTGAGCTTGCATCAGGCCTGTCAATCTGAATCACAGTAACATTAGATGCATCATCAAAAGTTGAACTTCCCAAAGTCTGATCAAACATCAAAGTTCCATCTTGAGAACTAACCTGGTCAGAGGACGTGGATTTTAATTGACAGTCACCAACATCTGAACCATTGCAGCCAGAGCTTTTAAGCTTTTTTCTCTCTTTTTTACTCTTTCTCGGAGCACTTCTCACTTTTCCATTAGTTACTCCTTTAACAGGTTCCTGGTGATGATCAACCAGTTAAAAACAATCCATTATCTATCAACTTTTATAACAAAGAAAAAGCAAGCACAACCATTGTATGTACTGACGATTGATTCCCTTTAGCTTGATCCTTTTGTGGAACTTCACAATTGAACTTTTTGGACTCTCTAACATCTTCATGGCTGATAAATAACTTTCCAGCTTCTATACTCTGAAATATCATTGGCAGATGAATTGAGAATTTATATTCAAGGGATATCCTTGTTTTAGATGGAAATTTCAATTTAAACAGAGTACATAAGTAATAAATACATACCTTAGCAGGCAATATAAGCTTTGAATTATCTTGACATGATCTTGGAACAGGATTGGACTTTTTATTGTGGTTCCTCCCTTTCTTCTTACGATTATTAACAGCATTTTTCTCATTTACTTTCTTTGTTCGAGAATCTGTGTTTTCCTCTCCCAGTAACTCATATTTTGTGCAATCAAGTGAGATAACCATGAGTAACTCCCGCATTTTCCTAATTATAATGTCAGAAATGCTATTTATACAGTCCAGAGAGCTGAAAAAAAGCTTCTCTTTCTGATAATCACCAAACTGAGCTGCAGATAACAAAGTAGAAATAACCTGAAGAATGTACAAACTATTGATAATCTGATACAGTGGAGAGAGATCTCTAGAATCTTCTGCAGGCTTGGCTTTCAATCTAACTTTTAAAGAATTTCTTCTGCTTGTGGCAATATCTAGTTTACCCACTAAATTAGAATCACATCTCAGTACTTGTTTGTCTTGATCACCACAAAACCTCATTTTATCATCTAAGAAGCTAACTTTGTCCTTCACTAAATCAGCTGTCTGCAATTTATAATGAGGAGATATCAGAAAAAATTATAATGTGCAAAAACAAGCTAAAGCGCAAGATCAAACAATTAGAAGTTATTGAATAATTTGCACTGAAATGCGGATAAAGCCATTGCTAATTTCTTAACGAACAGTGTGCTGCTTCCCATTTCAATATTCAACACACAAAGCAAAGCAAATTATGCCAGATATATATAACAAACAGAACTTGGATAAACACAAAGACATAGCAAAGTACCAGTGAGCGTGCAGCTTTCGCCAAGTATGTAGAATAGACTTTCTTCTTTACAGAATCATCCAACTTCTCCCACCAATCCACACAACCTTTCTTCCTCCAGAACACGTTGGCGGCAACACCAGCAGCACTCAGCCTATCCTTCAACTTGGGCCCTCTTTTCTTCCCGCTATTACTATTCAACCACGCTAACCTCAACGCCAACTCAATTCTATTCACAACAAACTCCTCCAAACTATAATACCCTTTCGCCTTCAGCCACCCAAGCTCCACCCATTCTGCCGCCATCTCAGCCTCCTCTCCCCCACTTAGAAACTCCCCGTTTGTGATCTCATCCACAACGTCCACGAATCTACCCACATCCTCCACTAAATCCTCATTCGAACACACCGCATCGATACGACCAAATCCAACTCCCTCCCCACCCTTCTCTCCCTCCCCCGAGCTGAACAGCTCCAGCGAGTCACGAATCGCGCGCTCCGCGCCGCTCGACTCAGAGAATCTCGAGAGCAGACCCTCGGATTTCCGGTAACACAGCGTGGGGAGGGTAGAACCGTCATTTTGCGGTAGGTCGGGGAGGATGATGAATCGGCCGCAGCCGTTGGAACGCAGCTTCTCCTCCATCTGGACGAGGATCGCGACGAATTTTGCGTCGAGAAACGTTAGTTGGGCGCGGCGTTGGTGCACCGACAGCGAGGAGAACCATCGGAGTACGGCTGGGCGGACGCTCGAATTCGGGTTGGGGATGCCGCCAGAGGTTTTGGAGTGGTAGAGAGAGATGTGGGCGGTGAGTGAGTCGAGCAGTTGCTCTCGCGAACTCATCGGAATAATCGGCGGCAGAGATTCTCCGGTGCGGCGGCAATCATAAATAAACAGTAAGACGGAGTAATTTATAACGAAGAAAATGGAAACCAAGAATTTTGGGAAGTTGTATTAAAGATACGTTTTTTAATTTAAAAAATTCAATAATTATTAAGCTAGTGTTAGTATGACTATAACCCTACTGAAACTGACCCGACCCTATTTGACTTTCTTTTTTTTTTATTTCCTACTATTATACATTTATCATAGGATGATATAATGAAATATTATAGGTATTATGAGTTAATTTTTTGTAAAAACAACAAAACAACGACAAGTAAAATCAAGAATGGTAAATGATAATATAACCGAAAAGCTTAAGCTACCACCACCCACGATTACTTTTGTAATATAAGAAAGAACCTTATTTGAAATTCATAGACATATATACCTAATTTCGATAAGAACGACCTAATTTATATTAGTTTAATCAGTCAATTTTGGTTCTCGTCATTGCCAGAACATTATCTTCTCAATGCAATAATTTGAACATAATGGATAAGTAGCTGCTTAATTTGAAGGATCCAATTCCCATTAGCGCTGCTAAGTGGATTTTTAATTGTGATGATGTTCAGCTCAATTAAATAATGCTACATTTTTCATAAATTAATTCGATCTAGAAGTTATTATAAGTTAATAGTCCATTATTGTTAATATCTCCAATGGGAAAGTAATATAACCGAAACGTGGTTAGAAGGAAGTTTTCAACCATTGAGGCATTGAAGTATTCGCATGGTAGATATGTGAATTAAATAATAGTAAATATGTTGAATACATCAGTTTTGGGGGTGATAGAGCCTCATGAGCCAGCGGGTCCTGCCATCCCTGCACCAGTTTCGTTCCATGTTGCTCCTGCAAATGAAGCTCCAGAGTTTGCCACAAGTGGTTGTGGTTGGCTTATGGCTTCCACCGCACCAGTATTTACATTCTGTGCAGAAGCAACCTGGCGGTGGTGGTGGTGGTAGGCACCGTATCCTTGTTGAAAACTGATATAATTCGGAGCAGAACCGATGCTCTGGGTGACTGCTTGCACTGCTGGTCTATGCGGTTGAGCAAGTTCGTGTCCGAATGTTTCTTGGCCCAGGAAGCGCTTAGCTTTTGCTATGTGCTTCTTTCCTGCTAAATGGCTTTGAAACACGACGAGAGATTCACACTTTACGTTACATAATTCACAAACTAAGGGCACAGCCGCTTCTTTTGGTTTGGGCAGCTGAACCAGACTTTTTGATCGACCAGAAGGCCTCATCTTCTTGTTGCTCTTACCACCCTTTGGTTTATGTTTGGACACACGTCGCCTGGATTCAGCATCTGCCTTTGTCTTTTTGGCTGGTTCTTTAGGAGGCTCCACCTCTTCTACCTTACGTTTTTCTCCTGCGACTTTACTTCCTTCGGTGATTTCTTGAGATGGTAAGACTTCTTTCTGAAGTTGCTTATTATCAGATACCTCAACTCGGGCAGGCTCGGAAACAGCTTCTGACTTTACTTCAGCAGTAAGTTTCTGTTCGGCTTGCCCACTAATCACCTTTTTGTTGAGATTTTGTAATTCTTCAAAGACTTTCAATTTCTTCTGATGCTTTTTCCCACTCACATGCTGTTGAAGAATTTCAAGGGTATTGCATTCAACTTTGCAGAGTTCACAGGACACGGCTTTCTGAGTTGGCGGAACGGATACCAACTGGGCTGGAACCTGCAAAGGCACAAGTGTTTGGCTAACACTCGATGTTCCCAATTTTAGGTCCTGAGTAGGTGCCACTGCATGCTTCCGATGTACAGAGCCTTTGCCACGTCCTCGACCACGATTTGTACGGCCTGAGACCCTTGCTTTGGGACCATGATGGGTTTCACCGTATGACTGTGAAGGGAGTTGATAAGGCCCCCCTTGGATGTGTACACCGCCATAAGAAGTTACTGTTTGGTCATGAAAAGGTGGTGCGGCATTCATAGGCAGAGCTTGACCGCCATGTCCGTCAACAAGAAATGAACAGTTTGGGACATTTAGTTGTGGAACGAGATGGGTTTGGTGATCTCCTCTTGGAACTGTCGCATCCAAAATGCCAACACCTCCATATAAGGGTTGCACAATCTGTAGAATCATATTCAATTTTAAAGAGAGCAACTTATTAGTTGCTATTAGAGATTAAGAAGCACAACACCAAAACATATAAATGGCAAAATTTGGGAAGGCTAGCTGCTACAGTGAAAATGCTTAAACATTTTTGTCATAATGACCTACATAATTTTAATAATTTTGGGCATAAAAATGATCGAATGATACCAAGTAATAAACTGCCTGAACTAGAGAACTCTTTGTTTTAGCTATTTAAGTTCATGAAATTTAGCTTTCTGAAGCTACATGATAAGATAATAATATTCGCATACGACACACTGCATTAGATTTTACATTCAAACAGTCATTCTCATGAAGATGCAATAAGAAATATACAAATGATATTGAAGAAAACGCTAGGAGTACAACATCGTAAATCACAGTTAAAGCACAAATATTGCATCTCAATGTCTTAAATATGCATAACAATGGATGGTTTCTATAAATGATAAAAACTAGTGATGCAACAAAATGAACATGTAGAGGTACAGAGATCAGATGTAGATTTAGTTTGAAAAGGTGCCAAAAACACTTTAATGCAACTGATGTAGAAGCATAATTAGATAAATACAAAGTTGTATTAGGTGAGGTGTATGGATGGGGACTCAAAATTTTCAATAATCCAATGCTTAGTGAAAATCGGCATTGAATACCAACTGCAACAAGTCACAGAGTCTAGTTAAACATTTCATTGTCATTGTAAATAATAATTTAATTTTACACTCTCAACCATGCACTAAGAATAATACCAACTAAGAAATGACACAACCATGCAGTTACCTGACTGGAAAAGTATAAGTTCGAAACGAAGCATGTCATTCAGTAAATCCAGCTCAGGAAAGGAAGAAGAGGAGTAGAAAAGAGAACAACCTTGTCCGTGCACAAAAAGAAGAGTATAAGGGTTGCAGCCACATTGTCCAACATGTCTACTTTATGTATCCGGCAACACACAAAAGTACAAAACCTAATATTTTTTCCAGACTGTGATAAATATATATTGAGGAAATTAAGTTGGTTTCTTTAAAGTTCATGAAAAAAGTTGAAGGCTTAAAGCCTCCAATTTCCCATGAGAAAGAACAATCCAAAATAATGAATGATGCTCAACAGCAGGACATCATCGACCAACCTGACCATTAGAGGAACAAGACCTATCTAAAGGGATAATGTGTACACATTTACTGAATTGTGATATCTTCTCAGCGCTTGTGACTAGTTCTTCTGCAAAGGACAAAAACAACTTCAGGAGAGATGAACCAATGTTCAAAAATTGAGGTGTAAAACGGGCTCTGAAGCTGGTTTCATGTTGACAACGGACGATGAAAGAGTTGGTTCACCATGAGCTTGAGGAGCTAAATATTTAAAGCAGTACTTTAAGCTCAGGCTCAACTATCAACTTGTCCAGCTTGATGAAGGCTATTCAACTCAGCTAATTACCGCTATCATGAACCAACATTTTCTTGCATAAACATCAACTTCTGATATACCAATTAAAGTTAATGTTATGCAGAAAAGATGGCTACGAAGCATAATCAGCTTAGCAGAATGCTGTCAACTTGGAGATACACAGCCTCACATGAATAGCCAGAAGTCAAGCTCGTAGTCAATTTCAATAACTAGCTCAGAGACTGGCACATAGTTGTTATCATCAATCCAGAATGAAACCAACACACCAAACCAACCAATCAACCCATTTCAAAATTAGGACAAGAAATCCATGGTTTCAACAACTACGATAGAACATACCAAATGTAATTATGTAAGTACAAATAACACGTAACAAAAATATCAACCGCACTGGTTGCATCCTGAAAAAACCTAATAAAAATGACGATTTGCATAATACATCTTAAGAAACTTCTCAACTATCATCATGCTATGCATATCAAGCTTTACTGAAAAGGGACAAAATGGTATAGAGACTTCCAATATTAGAGAACTATACTTCTTTAAAGCTGGATAATACCAGCTGCCTACCATTCATCATCCTAACAGTTCATGCACAAGACATCAATGAAACATGGCTTTATCCAATCTCAATTTCAGCAAACCTTAATTTCAATAACTAACTCAAAGACTGCACCAAGTTAGACAGCAGTAGTACCAAATGAAATCCAACACACAAAATAAACCAATGTTAGTATGTTACCAATCAACCTCCTTCACTTCAAACCTAGGACATGAGAATCATTTCAATTCTATTACTTGTCCAATTATGAGGGAACATATCAAACTTAAATAAAGACAGTATGTCACAAAATGCTAACTTTAGAGACAGAAATTCTCAAAATCTTGCAGACTGCATCCTGCAAAGCCTGATTAAAATGCCAATTTGCATAATGCATCTTAAACAGCTTCTCAATTATCATCATGCTAAAGTGAAAGCTATACAGTCTTTCAGAATTAGCTCTTTAAAAGCTCAATATCCCATACTTTTTCCGACTGTTGAATTTAACACTTCGTGCCTAAGACATCGATAAAAGTAAGAAGCGCTTTAAGCCTTTAACCATATCCAATTTTTATTTTTATTTTTCATTTTATAAGATATCATAAACCATATTTCAGCATTTTTTTTTCAATTTCAATAAATAAATCAACCACGATTTCTCATTGTATCAATCTTAAATTATTAATAAAAACAACACCCATCAAATTGATTAAGTAAGTCATATTAAGCACCCATGAAAAAAATACTTAATTAAAAGAGAATAAATCGAAAAGATAACATTAATATAAAAAAACGAAATCAATACCGGCTGATGAACCACCGTGTGGACGCTGCTATCCACCGCCACCGGTGGTGGTCCCGCAATCGGCACAGCAGCGGGGCCGGCATAAGTGTGGTGGTATTGATAGTACGGATTCTGGAATGTTTCAGACGGCGGCGGCGGCGGCACCCCAGGTGGATTAGGCTCTTGTTGTTCGTGCTGTGATGGCTGTACCAAGGGATTCTGATAAGTATATAGATGATCGGTAGTGGTGAATTGGGGGTTCGGGTAGGGATATGAATAAGAATAATAATTTGCGAATTGGTATTGAGATTGTTGGTTTAGAGAGGATGGATCGCATTCCTGTTGCGAGTGAGGTACCATGCCATTCATGGCTTCTTTTTCTTTTACGCGAGACGAGCAAGAATAATTGTCGCTCTGCTCACTCCATAGCAATGAAAACAATCAAAACTGACTCCATAGCAAAGAAAATCAAAGGAAACGAAAATGATATACTGTTTCCAACTTTCCACATTCCATCATGCCTTAAATCTTATTGAATCCTTCATTGTGCACAGTCACCAGTGGAGCCCATTCATTCCGGCCCGATGGGCCCATTAATTTCTATGCAATATTCAAACTAAGTTTTCAGCCCATTGGGCCGCGTGTGATATTCTGGTCTATTTACGGCCTGACTTTTGGTGCAGGGCCAGGAAGAGATGTTTGAAAATGAAAACTTATTCTCTCAAATCATATCATTCATGAACAGTGTGTTAGAAAGTCGATATAAATTTTAACAAATAAAAAATATGTTTTAATGGACTAAAGGACTCACAAACTTACAAACTTTAATATATGCAATGTTTAAAATATCAAGTGTTTTGTGAGACTATATTGACATTCTTTATGAACAATTCAAACAATTAATAGAAATATATTTTTCGTAGGTAGAGAAAGTAAATGATTGTAAGATGATAGATGATAATGATAATGAAGATGAAGGTGGTGAATACAACGACAGATAATTAGGTTTAGCATGTGAATGAGAAAATAGCAATTATTAAGAGAATAATGATGTAATATTTTCTCTTATATTAATAAGTTCAAAATACTCGACATAATTAAGATTTAATATATATATATAAAACATATATTAATATTTCAAAACATTAGTTATGTCACATTTATTATAAATGTATGCATGCAATAAAAGATGTTACGTCATTATATAACATCCCGATTGATTATTAAGATTGTATATATCGTGTTTTTTTTTTCGCTTCAAATTTAAGTCAGATTTGTTTAATTCAAAATCCAAAACGGTTAGATGTTGCTAGTTTTTTGTCTTCTTCAATTACTCATTATACATTCGACGTGGGAGATCACTAACGAACAAAAACTGTCACTAAATTAATTTATTTGAAATTAATGCACGATTGTCCCTAAGCCAGACATCAATTAGGATTAACGAGTTAATTAATAATTAATCAAATGAAATACTACCCGTATCAATACTGTATATCTTATAAGTACATGTAGAAGCTCTCAAATATACCATTAGCGCATGCTATATATTTTCATTTGCTAGCTAGTATACGTGTAATATATGTAGTAGAGTGAAAGTAGGAATTAATAATCCCTAATTAAAATTAATAAATAAATTTTTTTCTTAACTAGTCTTGATTAGATTGGAGCTGAAGGCCCACTTTTTTCATCGAGAGAGAGAAATTAAGAGATAATATAAAGTTAAGAAGAAAGCGATGGATGTAATGGGAACAGAAAAGAAGATTTAATTAATTGTATGAGAAAATATATGTGTGTGGTTTGGTAAGAGAACAAGCGTCCACTTTGGTTATCAAAGGATTAAAATCCCATTGTTTGTTGTTTCATAAATAATGGTTGCGATAAGATTAGATGTGAAGTCAAGTAGGGTTGCAACTTCACGTGCACCAAGGGACCGCTACCTCTCAAGATAATGGATACCGAAACTTCTCTGTATCGTTCCAATTTTATCGGATGTACCCGGAAGGCCGGATACCGAGACTTCTGTGATCGACTGGCGGTCAAAGTATTTTATCGGACATACAATGAAATAGTCTGTCTCAAAACAAAAAGGGGGAAAATTGTACTAGCAAACTTGGGAAAATAATAAACAAACTAACAACAATAAACCCGGCCTCCGCTAGAAGAGAGTCGTTCAAACATTTATACAGAACCGAAAAGAAATTAAGCAACAGTTCAAACATACGTACGACTGTACGGACATGAAGAAGCTTTAATTCTCCAAGCACTAATTAAAAGATCGAGTTTAATTTCAGCCCATTTATTACTATTCTCCATATTTAAAATTTCGATTATCAAGTTTTGGAAGCAGACGCTTGTTGGTACTGCTGATATAAAGCTGCCTGCAATTTGCTGTAACCATCCATCGTCATTGGCTGCAATTAATCATTAAGTAATTAATTAACTATAAAAGAAACTAAATTCTAATAATAATAATTATTATTGTTAACCCTACCTAATTACACTTAAATACAACTCATTAAAGCAGGTACTGAGTACTGACCTGGGATTGACAAGCAAGGAAGTTGGACAAAAGGTCGGGTGTGAGCGGTGGAGCTTGGACATCCCACATGGGCATCCCCATTCCCATTCCCATCCCCATCCCCATCCCCATGGCAGCCATCATATACATTTGAAGTTGTTGTTGCATCATCATATTCATATTCATATTCATATTCATATTCATGGATGATGGCATTGGCATGTTCATCATGCTCATCATTTGCACTTGAGCTTGTAATTGTTTCAAGTAATCTATTACTTCATCCAACATTGATGCTTTATCCGTCTACATAATAAACTAATAATTAGAGACCTTCACTCCAAAATCCATAATTAATTAGAGGGGTCTTTTCAATTAACAAAAAGGTACTCAATCGTTTTCTTTTATGGATTAAAAAGAGAGAAAAAAACGTGTGGAAGACTAAATGGGAAACGTGGAACTATGTAAATCATGCAATAATGAGGAAGTGTGTGAAAGGAAGTTTGGATTTTGGAACATGGTGTGGACTAAATCAAAAATGATTGTGTTGCCAACTAAGACTTGCTAGCTAGTGATTGCAATAGGCATGGTGGCTAAAGACTAAAGTCCACATTTACATGTGGACTAGGATCACCACTCTCTTTCCCTAACATCTAAATTCATGACTACTCACTCCTACTTCATTTAATATTTATTTATTCCTATGCCTAAATTATTTCAATCGTGTCTTCCTAATTATTTAATTATACTCATTAATTTATATAATAATTCATTAAATGCATTTAAAAATGAGTATAAGTAATTTAAAACTCATAATCTTTACATAAAACTATGTCCAAAAAGTATCAGACAAGTTAATTAATTAAGTGAGATTGAAGGTAGTAGTAATACATACATAATATTAACATGACGAATTTTATATGTACCGATACCTTTACAGGTCCGAATTTATATAAAATAAAATAATATTTTAAATATTAAATTATTAATTATGTTGCATGTTATTATTTTATTAATACAATATAAAATATTATATTACTCCATTCGTCTATAAATGTTTGTTACATTTTGACTCGACACGTGTTTTATCGTTCATAAATGTTTGTTACATTTTGACTCGACACGTGTTTTAATTTAGTGTTTTGACTTTAGATGAAAAAGTGTAGTTAGTGGAGTTTGAGTCTCACTTGTTATTATTATTTAATTAAAGTGTGTGTGATATAAATGAAAAGTTTAAAATATAATAAATATTAGTGGACGGTCAAAAATGACAAAACGTAACAAACATTGGTGGACGAAGGGAGTATTATGCAATAGAAAGATTCGATCGATAATTTCGGGCATTCAATTATTCATATTTTTTACCCAAACGGATATATAGGGTAGTATATTCTCTGACTATTTACAAAAAGAGAAAGGAAACTGAAATATTTCTTCTATTTTGATGTTGAAAAAGGTAGAGAGAGTTTCTTATCCAAGCCAGCTTTCTTACCTTGCTGGAATTGGGGACCAACTTCTGCAATGTCTTCATCCTTTGATTAATCTTGTCTCTTCTTTTCTGCATGTGGAATTAATTAATCAACTCCAGGTGTATATATTTTCCATGCTATTTTTATTTTAATTATCAGACACACCCTAGAGTTAAAATAAATAAATAAATAATACATGCACATATTTAAAATAACATTGTGTGTACGTATCAATATTAATAGGCGTAAATAAATTTTCTGGAAAATAAATAAAAAACTATAAACATAATAAATTAATTAAGATGAAGGTTGCAAAAGAAAAAATTAAGACATACTCTCTCGGATTGGTTATGATTAGCAGCTGCCCTACTTTTAGCTAAATTGGAGGTTTTAACAATTCCCAATTTTCTGTTGCCTCCTCTATCTCCTGTTTGCCTCTGCAATCGAAACCAAATAAGGATTTAACAAATTAACTTCATTAAAAAACTCCCTAAAAGAATTACAAAACTGTATTATCGCATATTATAATTACTAGAAATGCAAAGAGTCGAGATTATATAATAAGCACGAAATAATTAAAAATATAATTATTTGCATGAGCATATTTATGTTGGCCTTATTTTTGCATTAAAATGACATTTTTTTTAATCTTAAATCTTTAACTTCCACTCCAGTCTCCATAAGACTTAAGAATGGAGCACAACACTCTACATGTTAATAATTAATTAAGTAAGAAAATTTGCTAAAATAACATGCCTGTGATCGACCGTGATAAACGACGTTAAGGTCGTCGCTGGAGGTCTTGGAGTAATCTTCGCCCGAGCTGGTGTTTTCCGGCGACCAGAGGGAGGTGGACGTGTTCCCGCCGCCGCCAAACTCCCTCTCGCAGGAATCAAGAGTAAATTGTTGACTGTCGCTCGCAGCAGCCCACGCGCTCGAGTAACTCTTACAGAAAGCAGGTGCCAAGCCGCTGCAGGAACCCACCGTGCACGCGCCGACTCCCGGCGGCACGTGAGTGGAGTTCTCGTGGTTGTCGACGTTGATGTTGTTGCACGGCACGAGGGCGTCCATGTTGGTGGCTGTGGCGGCGGCGCTGCGGTTGTCGAGCCAAGGCACAAGCTTGTCGGCGGCCGGTTTGTAGTGGGGGAAGGTGGTGGTGGCTTGGTCGACAATGGACTCCAGAGTGTCGGCGGCTTTGTTGAAGGCGCGCGGAGGAGCGAGGCCGTACACGGCTACTTGGCCGTTCTCCCATGTTAGCTCCGCCACTTGGTACTCGGAGGGGACATGATCTGTAGCGAAGGAGTAGGAAGAAGACTTAGAGCGGGAGCTGAAACTAAACTTATCACCAGTACTGGGAACACATTGATGATGATTCATTTTCATTAATAGTTACTCTTACATGTCTACATGAGTTTTGTTGAGGTTTTTTTTTTTAAGTTTGGGTTGAAAATATATATGTGGGTGAGGAAGCACAGAGGATTCCATGGTGTGTGTATATATATATTTGTAGTAATTGATGAGATAAGAAGAAGCATTAGTTTGAAAGGGAGTGATGCTTTCTTCTGGGCACCAATTATAGCACGGGATATTTATTTAACTTTTCTGCCCACTTCAATATTTCAATTTCAATCCATATTCTTATTCTTTTACAATATCCTTCATTTTAATATTGATGATTCTATTATGGAATACTGCTACTATAATATTCTTGAAATATTGTGAGTTTTAATGAAACATTAAATTAGTATATTTGAGTGGATAAATAAACTAATATATATACTCAAATGTTCAGTAAAAGATCATTGCTCTATTAATTTTAGAATCAATATAATAATATATATACTTTGGAAAATGATATAATATTCGGTTATACTCCCTACGTCCTACTAAGTTTGGCGCAATTTTCTTATTTGAACGTCTCACTAAACTTGACACATTTCTAAAATAGTAAAAGTTATCACTCTTATATTACTTGATACATTCTTCTTAATAATCGTGTTCAAAAATTTTGTGTCATGCTTATTGGGACGAAGATAGTATAACTTGCGATCAACCGACATATGTAGATATTAGCCACCTTCTTCAACACGTGTGCCTCTTTTACATGCATTACCTTGCAAGTTTTCTTGAAAAATATTCATAATTTTCTTCTTTTTATATCTCAATTCTGAAAAGAACAGAACAGAACACCCAAATGGAAAATCCATTATATATATTAGTGTGCATTAAATTATACTATTGTTTAATTAATGGTTTTCATAATTGCGACACACAACCTTCTAATTCAACACTATTATTTCGTGTACTTTCTGTATAGTATGTCTGTACGTGTTCTGTTTAAAAGCAACCCGATTTATTGACAGCAAAGATAGGTTCGACAAATGTGTAGAAATTCCGTTTTTTAATGAAATAAAAGTTGTTTCAATGGCTTAGCTAAAAAAGGAAGTTAGACTTGCATGTTTTTATGCTGCGTAACATTCCTTATTAATATTTACATCTGTCTTCGTTCAACTACTCTTAACACTATTTGATCAAAAATGTAGATATTTTATAAATTTTTGGGATCCATAATAACGAGATATATAAAAAAAAATGGTGCTTGTTTTTTATTATGTAAAATAAATTCAACACCAAATCTATTAATTGACAAACTTTGAATGGTGGGCAGGTAACCCAGGCCCATTACAAAATATGTTGCTATTTATAAACTATAAAGGCGGCCGGCAAATAGCGCCCAACTGGGCTTATATTTAGAGTTACCCACAATCAATATTCAATAGAGAAGGTACACAAGTCTAATTATAAATATTTTAAATTGTAAAATCATATCAGCAATTCAAATTCAAGTGACTTATGAAATTTGAAATACAAAAATATTACTTTTATATATTTAAATAATTTAGAAATTGATGTTACACCATTTTTCCCTGCATATTGGCATTCAAATATAATTTAGGAATTGATGTTACCAATGTGTGCAATTGGAAATTGAGTCGAATTTTGAGATTGTGAAATCAATTAAAGTACATAATGAGTAAATGATTAAATTAAGTGGGTGATTTAAATTGTGGGATGGAGTAGTACAATTATTAATTTTTGTGCAGGTAACAAGCGACATATAAATAGTTACAAAACTTAAGTACCTTTTGCTGCCGAGTAAAGTGCTTTGGCCAAACACATGATAAGTCATTAATTATTTTTAAAAGGAACCCTCTTTTTTGTATTTTATCAAGTGCTCCTGATTTTGTCTTTCACGTTATTTTCTTTTATGAATGTTTTTTATATATGAAATAGATAGTTTTTGGCATACTTAACAAAATTTCTTTTAAACTTGTGTTTGTTCTTCTTGAACGGTTAAAACTATAAAACTATAGATATCTATATGTATACGTATTTACAAAACAAAAAGAAAATAGAAACAATATAGTATACGTAAATGTATATAAAAACAAACGAAATTAAAATTGTGATAATTAGTAAGGGCCTCGTTCTGAAGCAGCAAAAGAAATTTGAGTCCCACAAATATAATACTCCATCCGTACCAACTAGCTTGAGTCGTATTCCTTTTTGGGCCGTCCCAACTAGTTTGAGTCATTTTCTTTTTAGAAAATTTTTATTACGCACAAATTTAAATAATATATATTTCTATCATTACTTTATACTTTAAATATACACTCAACATACACTCCTTAACTCCTTAATTTCCGTGCCGAAAAGAAGTGCCCAAACTAGTTGGAAGGGAGGGAGTACAAGTACTCATCATCATCATAACTCAGTAACTCGCAACTCATTTATGATCCCCAAATTGAATGAACTCTTGAGTTTCCGCAGCAACAAACAACTAAAAAGAAGTCAAGAGCTCAGCTCCCACCACGCGCACGCACTCTACAGCACAACCGCAGAAACCAGTTGCCTATATATATACACACACGCGCACGCGTATGCAAGTGTAAATAGGCTGCATAGCAACGACGCCGTCGGGTTGACGATAATTTGAGCTCATTGATTTCAGACCCACCTGCGATGCGTCTCTTATTTGGAGGCGCCGAAACCCTAACTTCTGATAATGTCGTCCTCACCTCGAAAAGGCCCAATCTTTAGCCCTAATTCCGCCCTCTCCAACCACGATAAGAAGATGCCCCACACCCGGGTGGACCCGGATGAGGCATTGAAGCATGCACTCCTCAAATTGCGCCCTCTCCCCGTTTCGCAGTCCGGGTCCACATCTCCTTACTCCGAGTCCGAACCCGACTCCGACGCGTCAAACCCTAACATACTTTCCGCCGCCACCGACTGCACCGCTTTGCTGTCGGACGAGCTACTGCTGAGAGTGTTGGATAGATTTTTTGACAGGAAGCAGCAGATTGCGAACTCGTTGGTTTGCAGGAGGTGGTGCGTGCTGTGCGGGAGGTTGGTGAAGTCCATTAAGTTATTCGATTGGGAGTTCTTGGAGTCAGGTAGGTTGAGTTTCCGGTTTCCTAATTTAGAAGATGTTAATTTAGTTCCGGCGTGCATCAAATCTGCAAGAAATTCTGGGATTTTGTTGAGTAATAAGTTAATTGAGGTTCGTTTGAGTTCGTGGGTGTTGGAAAGTGATGAAGGGTTGTTCCTAAGGAAAGAGGACGTTTTGGAATCAAGGGAGATCGATAAAGGTGTGGCTATATTAGCTGAAGGGTGCAACAAGTTGAGGAGAGTAGTGTTGATGAATGCTAGTGAAGAAGGGATACAGAGCTTGGGGAAGGAATGCGAGTTGTTGCAGGAGATGGAGTTGCATTATTGCGGTGATTTGGCATTAAGGGGGATCTATAATTGCAAGAATTTGCAGATTCTGAAATTGAATGGAAATATAAGTGGGGTTTATGATTCTGTAGTTTCGGATATTGGATTAACTATACTGGCTCAGGCTTGCAGACGATTAGTGAAGCTCGAGTTAGTGGGATGTGAGGGAAGTTATGATGGTATTAAGGCAATCGGGCAGTGTTGCCAGATGTTGGAGGAGTTAACCATATGCAATCATAGAATGGAAGGAGGGTGGTTGTCGGCTTTGTCATACTGTGGCAACTTGAAGAGTTTGAGTTTCCAGTCATGTAAGAATATTGATGAAAATCCTGGACTAGACGAGCATTTGGGATCATGTATGATGCTTGAGGAGTTGCATTTGAAGAAGTGTCAAATGCGAGACAGGCAGGGTGTGAAGGCTTTGTTTGTAGTGTGTCGGAGTATTAGAGAGCTAGTTCTTGAGAACTGTTGGGGATTGGACGACAGTATCTTTGCTGCTGCCATTATTTTTAGGTATGAACCTAACTCTTGCTTTTCTATCCTAAAATAAAGTTGAATTCAATCATTATAACTTTTATAAAGTTGAATATGCCTGTTGTTGCGATTGAATAATTGTGATTTGCTATATATTCCAGCAGCAAAAGTTTTGGTCTTGCATTTCATACTTTGACATGACATTTCTATCTTGAAACATCTTGGCCTGCATACTGGTATGGAGAAAGTAACTATAATTCAATATCTTCACATAGAAACGGAAATGTGATGCAATTTTACTTATAGCTGCTCATCCTTTTTCTGAATTCCCAGTTGGGCGTGGTGTAATGTTTATGGAAATTATTGTTACCTGCTGCTTAAACTGAATTGTGTTCGTTGATATTTAAGCGTGTATTTGACAGGGTATCCTTTAGTGCTCAGAAATCAGATCCTTATCCTTGACTATCACCAAAAAGTTCCTAATTATTAATAATTTTATATACTAAAGGGCCATTACCAGATTGACCCTGTTAAAATAAATGATCGATACAAATTACCAATTAGTAAAATGTTATGCAAAAACATATGCCATATCTTTATTCGTCTGCTTATTCATATGTAAATTCTCAATAGAAAATGTGGCCATTCTATGAAAAAAATATGGAGTGAGGCAGTGACTGGTCAGATTTTGGAACTATGAAGGTAGGAGTTGGGAACATTTTTTCACCAAGTCTTAAATAAGGAAGGTGAAAACTTGCTCTAACCCAAAATCTTATTGATGATAGAGTTAAAGTTACCTTCAAGAGGATAGATACTTTGTGAAAAAATTTACTCTGTCGCTGATTGATTTATTGACTGAAATGCAAATGATTTGCATACTTGTTCTAACAGCAGGAACATAAGATCTCTATCACTGCAAGGATGCTCGTTACTGACAACACAAGGACTAGAATCAGTAATTCTTTCTTGGAAGGAGCTCGATAGGCTTAGAGTAGTTTCATGTAACAATATTAAAGACAGCGAAATAACTACAGAACTAGCAACCTTATTTTCAGTTCTCAAAGAACTGAAGTGGCAGCCTGATTCACGGTCAATGCTCTCTGCTAGCCTTGCCGGTACAGGTATTGGACAGAAAGGCAGTCGATCTCTGAGATGGAAGTGACAATAATCTATACGGCCTAAATTATGAAGCATCGGCTCAAACCATGATGCAACTCATATCTGCTGGTACCCATTTTGTTTTGAGGGCATCGGATACTGCTGTTTGAGGTGAAGACCCCTAGTGGAATCGACCATTTTGGACTGTCAAACTTTTTCTCTGTATAACTGGTTCAGCCTCCTCAATCTTGATACAGTTTCTAATTTAATGTATTTCCTCATTGCCAGTTTATAACAGTTAGGTGTTGAGAAGTTGGAGTTTTAGTGATGCATTTAGATGCAAAAAGAAACCTTTAGAAGCATAGTTTGTATTTGTTATTGTTACATGGCGATTTTGTCAAATCGAAGCTGTATCAAGTCTTTGAAATTAATAGTACTATAATTTTTATGCTTTTCTTCATGTGTGTTTTGATTTCTTGTGTTATTAGATCAGTGTTTCCTTAAATGGATACTGGAACACATCTTACAAATCTGGGTTTCTTTGGAGTCCCACTTTCCATTTATACGTTGGAAATCCTTTGTTATAAGTAGTGCGATTCAAAAGTTTGGTGATTTTCAAATGTTATAAATATCTAAAAATGGTCTAATTTTATTTTCCTTGTCCAAACGTTTTGAACCTTAAAATAGGATGACCTTGTCTTAAGCTTTTAAGAAATCTGAAAGAAACGTTTCTAACAACAAACTAAGACACTCAGATCGGCGATAAAAACAGAAAGGTACAATAAAATAACGTGGAGAAAAGAAAACTTGATTCATTTTTTGTTTTAGAAAAATACCTTTCAGAATTTACTATACTACATAATAATTACCTCAAATTCATTTTTAATTTGCAAAATTGACGTTAAATCAATTCGAAATCGACTGCACACCATTTTAGACTACTTTAAAATATATAGATAGATTAATCGTTATAATGTCTCCGTCCCATTAAGTATGACACTTTTTTTTCGTTACGGTTATTAAGGAGAGTGTATAAAGTAGTGTGTAAGAGCATCCACTATGGTGTGTGTGCCAAATATACTCCACGTCATCAACTACCTACTTTTTCAACTATTTCAATTTTTTCTCACTATGGTGTTATCCCAAATTCAATTATTTGATGGACTCAACAATTATAATACTAATTTTTTATTATATTTACATCTATTTATATATTTATAAATAATTTATACATCATGATATTTATATTTATATTTAACGTATGAATATAATAAAATTATACTCCCTCCGTCCCGCTAGAATAGAGGCGTTTGAAAAGTAGATGAGTGTATTATTTTAATACAAACGCCTCTATTCTAGCGGGACGGAGGGAGTACTATTTTTTCTTTAAACATAATTTCCACATCTAAATTACTATAAAATACAATTCAAATAATAAATAAATAAATAAAATTCAAGTCCGACCAAAATTGATTACAAAACAAAAATATATATTAAAATTAATTAAATATCTGGGTAGCATTTTTACATTGGTGGGGCCCATATGCATTTTACTACCTGGGTAGCAAAAATGCTACCCCTACTTTTTGTGCTACCTCAAAATATCCTTACACCATGACACTACCCCATCCAAATCATCAACTACCCCCAAAACACACACCCATAATGGGTGCTCTAAGAGTGATAAAAGTGGTAGAATCCACATTTTTTTGAAAAGATAACTTTTACTATTTATAAAATGTGTCAAACTTAGTGGACGTCCTAATAAAGAAAGTGTGTCATGTTTAGTGGGACGGATGGAGTATTATTTTGGAAGGAATGTAACAGCCCGCTAAATCAAAGAACAACTTAGCATGAACTATTACTGAAAACGAGAATTTAAAATGAAAATAAAAGGTTATGGTTTCTCGATGCATAATCAGTTTATCTGTAAATGAAGAATTATTAAACATACGAGATTTACAGATCAAAATGAATTTAATTTACATAACTGATCCATAGAAGTTGGATCGACAACAAAAGGATGTATAGCTTATAAGTAGCAAAAGAGGTACTCAATAACTTAAAACAAACTACTAGTTATCAAAGTGTTTGCAGCGGAATACATGTGAGACACACATATGACGATGTGTACTCAAGGTTAAAACTTGATCAGCAACAAAAATGTATTCAATCCAACACTTCCTCCACCCCATCAACTCTCACTCAACATGCACATTAGAAAAAATAACATGCAGGGCTGAGTATAAAAATACTCAATAAACACATACCAAATAGTTAACATCTCAACATATATGATTGTACTGTCACACAGTGACACACAGTTTGATTAGAAATAGCTGTGCTCACTAAACATTTTATATATTTTCCATAAAATTGACCGGCCAGTCACATTTCTGGCTATATGATTCATATATGTTCTGGGTGCACCGGGAAGGAGGCCTCCTTCCACGGACGCGAAGACCGGTCGCAAGCGACTCACAGTCAACCTGGTGTACACGTTAATCCTTGCTAGGAATTTCTCGTCTAGCTTAGGATCCGAATTTGATTGCTACATAAGTTGGCGAACCAACACAGATAGGAAACATATAAAAACATAAACCTTTTGGCAGACAATCAACAACAAGAACTTCATTTATCAATCTCAAACATCAAGAGAAAACCCACACTTAATGTGTAGAGAATTACATCTTATAAGAAAGTCTACCTTCTATTTGGTTCTTTTGAGTACCTCCCGTTCCTTGTACTCAACTTACTTCCTTGATTTACCTTTATATAAGAAATATGATTTAGCACACGATTCTAGATGTTGGTAAAGGATTTGGACAATAACGAAAATTTTAGAAAGCTATATAAGTTTGTATTCTTAGACTTGGAACTATTTAAGTGGTTGGAGTTGTGGTTCTTAAGAGATAATTTATTCATCATTCATTCATTCGTTTATTCATTTCTTTATAACTTAGAAATTCTCATTTTAAACACGTATTTATATGCTTACATTCTTGCTTCAAATTGTATAATTTCATTTTAAAGTATTCCCAAAAGAATACTAAGAAATTTTAAAAAGATCAAGTTGTAATTGCTTTATTTCGTTCATTTCCTATGTTTAATTAGGTTCATACTATCACATAATATTATCTCGTCACTAAGTAAGGATATAACTCATAGTGAAGACATAATTCACAATTTAGAACACTAAATCACATTTTATCTAAACTATCCTTTATATAAGCAACATGACTAATTAACCACATTTGCTCGATCATAACTATCAATATAAAGGGTTTTAAGAAAAACCGAAATATGTTATAAACTAATGTACATCCCTAATATGTACATATAGAAAATCAGAATCATTGGATAAAAGAATTGGGAGATATGACATCTCAAAGTTGGCTACTCAAAGTTAGGCATTTTCTGAAATTTGACAGATTTTGTTTGTTTTTTCATGAAATTTGAAGGCTCCTAACTTTTAATTCATAGATCACATAGATATGATCTATATCATTCTAGAAACTTTGTAATGTTGGATATCTAAGTGAAAAGAAAACACTCAAAAATACTGCTTTATCAGGGAGATATGAATCATCAAACTTGGGTTGCTGAAACAGTCACAGAGCTATATCTGCGCAGCAAACTTTGAAAATTCATCATAAATCATATAAAACTCCGATTCAATCGATTCAAGTTGGAGAATCACCCTAACTTCTTCTATTTTTAGTTTCAAAAATTAAAACACAAAAGCATGTCACTTAAATTACTGAACGAACAGAGTTTCAGCTGCAGATTTATGTTCCAGAATTTAACTTTGTGAGAGGATATCTAACACTTCTAATTACCCTACTACTAAATCATCTAAATTAAATACACAAGTTCATAATTACTGGAAATAACAATTTAAAATCCATTCCTAATCATTCAATATCACTACACCATCACATAGATAAAACCCAATGAAAATATAGCAAAATTCTCATAATTTATAACATGTTTAATACATTCTCTCTTTGAATTTAGCCTTTACTAACCTAAATCATCCCAAATCACCATAAACATTTCAACAACAACAATTTCCCTAAATTTTCAGATTCTACAAATTCTTAAATAACTAATAGAGATAAAAAAATCTAATCAAATTCATAGAAGATTGTATCTTACCTTCACTTTTCTTTTCACTTTCCTTCTTTTTCAACTTTCAAATCCTAAGTTGCTCTTCAATAGTTACGTCTCTCTTTCTGGGTTGTAAAGTGAACGAATGAAAGGGTGTTGGGTGAGGAGAAGGGTTGGTTTGGGGAGTCATCAAAGTAAGAGTAGGAGGTGTCAATTAATAAGATGACTAATGAGTGACTAATTATAAAACATAAAACAAAAAATTTGATTTTAGGAGATATTTCTTAATTACCTTTACTACACTTCACGTATATACATATATATATATATGTATATACATATATATATATATATATACCTAAATATTTAATAAATAAACTATAATATATATTTTATTTATTTATTTTTTCTTTTTATTTGGGCTATTACAAGGAATTGGAATGAATATTATATGTGAGATGCTACTAAAATTAAACTCGCATATATATGAAAAAAAAAAATCAAAATAAGAATGTTGTTCTAACTACCATCCGGACCGTAAGTTATTACTTAATTTCACATTTACACGATAAATAAACAGTCAAACCTTAAATATGTGAACATTTGTTGGTATGTTTTCGTTTTTTTTGAAAAAAAATCATTTTCTTATTTAAATTTATTTAGTTAACTTATTTGATCAGATCGAACAGTTTTCGTAGTACTCTCTTTAATCCTTGTACATTATTATTGACCTTTTTAGCATTTAATTTAAGATCGTGATCAAAAGTATTCGCTCGAATTTATTGAAATATTAAAAGCGTTGAAGGGGTCAATACAGACATACAGTAGCTATCCAGATCGTGAATTCGAAAACCCTAGAGGGAAACCCAATCCCAATTGATCTAATTCTTAGGCTTCAAGTTGCAACAGGTCAGTTATTAAGAATTTCATCCACGGATCTTGTTTCTCTATGAGCATATTTGTTGAGATATTTTTATGTGTAATTTATTGAATGCAATTCAGCAACAGATCTAGCTTTTCCGATGATATAACTTTGTTAGTATGTATTTTGTATCGGAATTGATTGCAGGGTATCTCAATCCTAAAATTGAGATTCTGGAAGTGAACGGAGTAGTTAATGCGCCTTGTTTTCTATTTTTCTCCTCTATTTAATGATTTGGTGGATTATGCTGAACTTTGGATTAGTCAGGTCCATCCATCGGAAAGATAATTCAGATTCAGAGACAAGATGTACTGCATTTATTGATTTTGCAATATTCAGCACCAGAAACAATATGTACTGTTTAGAATTGGTCATTGGATTGCTCAAATCAAACTACTAATTTATCTGAAATGAATCTGTAGTGGCTGTGTTGAAGTTCTTGGTTTATGTTCTGATCCCAACACCAGAAACAATATGGTGAAATTTTCATGATTTTGTGTGTGCACCACTTCCTAAGTGTTGTTGGGAAATAAGACGCGCAATCACGAAAAGAAGAAGAGAAGGAACATACGAGAATCAGTTACTAGTTCATGTCCATGAGAATACATACCAAGCCAGAGATCTCTTAGTAGAATTATCTCATGATACAATCATACAACCTAATCCTTATCCAACAAGAGAATCTACACCAATTAGGAATCAAACTATAACTCAAATGACTTGAAACTTGTTTACATTCATGTCATTAGCATAGTTATGGCATTTGTTCTTCAACGTTTAATTTTGGGTTGTGCAGAAATGGCTACAGGTGGAGGTGCACCCCAACGAGGAACTGCTGCAGCTGCTGCAGCCAATCTCCGCAGGAGGAAAACAGGTGGAGGTGGAGGAAGCGGAGGAGGAGCTGCTGGTGGAGCTAGTGGAACCATGCTCCAGTTTTATACAGATGATGCACCCGGGCTTAAAATTTCTCCTAATGTCGTTCTTGTGATGAGCATCGGCTTCATAGCTTTTGTTGCTGTACTTCATGTCATGGGCAAGCTCTACTTTGTCCGCAAAGACTAGACTATGACTATGTTGTTTGTTTACTTACATAGTCAGTTTTGGATTCTGGGTATGGAGATACACTTTTCTTTTTATAATTTATATCTTGTAGTTTCTTGTTTTTAGTTCTGGTTAACCCTGAGAAGAAGAATCAAACAGAAAGTCAAGTGTCTTGTTGTAGGTTTATGATGAGGAACATCAAACATGTGCAATGAACCCCAATTTTCCATATTCCCTTTGTTTGATTCGTGATACAATGAGTAAATTTACACTTTTTTTTTACATATAAAATATAGATATTTATAAATTTTCATTGATGACAATCGGTATCAATGACTTTACTCTTAAAATATGAAAAATAAGAAAATTTCAAATTATGACAATTACAATTAGTATCAATTTCTTTTTAGAATTTAAAATGAGAGGGACAAATTTATTTATTTATGCAACAATTTAACACGTGTGTGATGACGTGCCATAACATAGTCAATTTGAGGATTTATTCGTTCCATAAACCACATAGTAATATTTAATTAACGATTTCTTCATTCCATAAATGACACATAATAATATTTATTTAATTATTCTCCCATAATAAGTTTTTTCATATTTGATTATGTGTCAATAAATTTTATTTTTAAATTACAATATAAAGTGATTATGTATCAATAAATTTTACACGGAATGAGTCTTTATGTAACACGTATATTCTGCAACCATATAATTTTATGGTTCTATCTAAAATCAATTTTATCCAGCATTATTATTTATCTTAAATAATCATATTAAATATTATTAATTCTAATATTTATTTGATCAAATAATTAGTTTTTATCAAACAAATAAAGAGTCAATTTTTAAAATTTTATTTTTAAACTACGATATAAAGTGATTATGTACCAATAAATTTTGCACAGGCTGAGTGTTTATGTAACACGTATATTCTGCAACGATATAATTTTTAAGTAACATGAATTTAAAATTATATTAATAAAACATAAGGTAACATGATTTTTTATCAATACTTTATAATAACATAAATTATTGTAAAATTTTTTTATAATAATTTGTTAATTTATATTACTTTTAAATAGAAAAAATAGGCTAAAATAGTTATTTTAATATAACATATTCAAAATTTTTAAACCTAAAATGTTATACAAAAATAGACTAAAAATATATTATTTAAAAAATATATAAAAATTATAATATAGAATAATTTTCCGTCGATTTTCGACGAGTTATACGCTAGTACTTCATTATTGCGAAACAATTAGGTTACTTTTTAATGAGTAGCATCTCAATCCTCATTTATTAAATATATAAAAACATTTAAAAGCAATTATTTTTAAAGCGGTTTTCACAATTCAATTTTTGATGTGTCTTTTAATTTTCTTCTCACATCTCTTCACGAATTACTTAAACTATTTCATTTACGATACCCACATCAACCCTTCTTCGATCGTTTTCAAGAAAAAAATTATGCCTAAATCTTGACAGGATTATTGAAAAATCAAGAAAAACTCGTGCACAAGTATTCGTTGGCAGAGATGCTGGTTCTTAGACTCCAGAATATTGCTGATCAAAGTAAGAATAGGAGGCGTTAAGCCCTGCGATTCTCCGGTCTACATCGCGGGGTTCAAAGACCGGCAGCTTCTCGGAGTCGGCCCGAAGCTTCTTGAGGAATTCAATGCGCTCTTTGATAATCCACATTGTTTCATTCACTGCATATTTTCTTCTCTTCTTCTTCATCGTCATCTTCACCACCAACTATCTTACCCCATATTATTCATGTGAGCGAAAGATTTCTATGCTTCTCTCAAATTTCTTTTCATGGTTGTGAAGATTATGCCAGAATATTCCCCAGGAACTCTCGCCTCTCCCGCTCCAAATCCACGTTCTCTCAATTCCCCCCCTTCGAATACGTTCTGCCGCCCTACACAAGCCCCTCCGCCAACGAGATCCTCTGCAAGCGCCTCGAGTTTCTCAACCCCGCTGTTTTTCATTTTTTCAAGCAGCATGTGAGATTTTTTCCTCATTTTTCTCCTTATTCTGTGTTTTTTACGAGGTGGTGGTGGTGATGAAATTGTTTGTTTGTTTTTTTTTTGCAAAGTTGTGCTTGGTTTATTGGGAAGATGTAGTATCTGTTTGACGAAAGGGGAAAGAGATACTTGGACGCGTTCGGTGGAATCGCCACCATGGGGTGCGGCCACAGCCACCCTGAGGTGGTGGAGGCTGTTGTGAACCAGATGAATTGTCTCCAGCATTCCACCATTCTGTTTCTCAATCCTGCCATCGCTGATTTCGTCGAGGCGCTCGCTTCCAAGTTTTCCGGTGATCTCAAGGTTTTTTATAGATTTATTGCTGCAAATTTATTACGAAAACGATGTGTGTATGTGTGTGTTTGTTTCAATTACTGATGCTATGCTCTGATTTGATTTAGGTTGTTTTCTTCACGAATTCTGGGACGGAAGCGAATGAGTTGGCATTGGTGATGGTGCAGTTGTACACTGTTTGCCATGATGTGATTTCAAATAGGAATGGATATCATGGTAATGCAGCTGGCACAATGGACTTCATTGCTCAAGGCATTTACATATTCAATGTTGTGCAAGTATATAGCTTGCCTTTACACCTTTTGTGCTCCTAACTTTAAGAATTTGGTTCGTTATCATCATGACTCTTGACATACTTTAAAGCATAGTTGTATTACATTTATATATACGAGTAGGTGATTGTGATGTCTCTTATTAAGAACTATGTGAAACTAAATGGAACCAAATGAGTTTTGACTGAAATCACATTCTACAAGAAGGTTGTCTCGTAACATATTGCATTCGTGCCACTAAAGTTTATCATAACCTGGGAATCAAGAAATTCTTATGCAACTTTCCTATTCTTTTCAAACATTAGTCTTATCATAGCAAAATCACTTCATTTTGGCTATTATAAGCTCTTTTTGATATACAAAGGTAATGATTTTATGGTGTGCAATGGCAATTAGTTGAAAGCTACAAGGTGGATATTTGAGGATTTTTATTATCAAGATTTTCTTTTGGTAGTTATTTATTGATATATATATTGTGTTATCTGGCAAGGAAATTTGCAAGTTGCGAGTGTGTATGCCGGAGAAAATTATGTGCAGCTAAAGGGCGCTAAGATAATCGATCAGTTGTTTATGATTGTTAACTCTTTGTTTTCTATTCTCAAGGAAGCCATTTCCTGTATTTTTAGAATATGTTGGATTCTTTGAAGCGGACGTCCTTCTTCAGAAACCCAAAGCAGGGGTATGTCATCTTCACTTTGCAGTGTATATCTGAGTTGTATTTGTGAGTGGTACTGGTACAAGTTTGAACCTTCGTAGGTTTTTTTTTTTTTGTTGCAGATTCTGGAACCGGCCTTCACAATTTTACGTGATGAAAACTCCAAATGTTTCCTTCACTTGATTCGTGGTACACACAACATTAAAGATACTTTAATTGCAGCAACGGGTGAAGTTGTCCCATTTCACCATTCAGTTTTGGATGATGACGGCGCGAGCAATCTAGTTTTGGGATATGAACATTGTGGGATGGACTGCAGCTCGATGGATAGCAAAGCTTAGTTCTCCTACTTTGCTCAAGGTTGTTGTACAAAATCGTGGGGTACGTGAAGGAGGAGTGAAAATATTCGAAGAAGTCGATAATGGTGGCTTTGGATCAAAGGGAATAGCAAGACGGGACGTGGACTTTCGCCCAAACTTCAATTTTCTCCGTCTTTTATCTGTATGTTATAGCAATTGTGCCAAATTTCATGGGTCGCTTTTCTCAGTATAATTTCAATATAAATTACCATTAACTTGAAATTAAGATAGTAGAATAATTTAGTACTAATTTTTAAACTTTGATTTTATAGTTTATAGCATTTGGATCACGCTAATTGAATTATGAGAAAACAAAAATAAATATTACATCTCATAAAATGTGGAATAACTTATATATATGCTTCCTGAATTTATATATTTAGTTCGTTTAGTTCTCATTTTTATTCATATATATATTTTAAATCTGATATGTAAATTTATAAAAAGGTACTATTATGCTCTATTATTCTTGGTCCCCTTCGATTTAAATTGTGAATGATTTAGTGATTGTTAAGGCAAAAAAATAGTGGGATAAAAAAAATATTATTTAAATTCTTTCTTATCAACTACTTCAATAGCATGCTTAGGATTTTTAGTAATTAAAATAGTTATCATTAGATTAATACAATAAATTTTTTAAGATAAAAGCAATTTGCAATTTTATGTTACCAATAACATATATTTTACTTCCTATTTCATATGTTATTGCATCAATGATTTAAAAAGGTTGGTTAAAAAATATGGAAGTTTGCAAATTAATAGTTTTTAAGCTAAATTGACATATATATATATTATTATATGTATTCATATATCATCAAATATAATTATTTTATTGATTATTTATAAATTTTAAAAAGAAAAATATTTCTATAATACAAAATTACCGTGCATTGCACGGGAATAACATCCTAGTTAGTACTTACTCCGTCCCGCTAAAAGCGTCCTCTTTCATTAAAATAATACACTCATCTCAATATAAAAGAGGACGCGAGGAGGTAGTACTAAATAAAAAATAAAACTTGAGAGAATCGATAATATAAAATTAAAAAGAAAATTGAGAATTGAAAACCATAGAAGGTGGGTGTGAAATATTTACTCCCTCCCAATTTGATAAGCATAATTTAAGTTAGGGTTTTGATCAACTCAATTTCTGCAGAATGTCTTCCGCTCCTGAAATCCTCTCTCAGTATGATATTTCGGAGCAAGTACGTTACCTTTATTAACGACATTGTTGTGTTGTTGGTGAAGGTTTATTAAATTCGAACCTTTTTATGCATAATAATGGCTTTTCTTTTTGGTGGAGCAGGAAAAAGATACATTGGTAGGGGATGTGATCCGCTACATCCTGTTCAAAACCGAGCAAAATTCAGGTTGTCCTATCAAAAGGGAGGAATTGACACAGGTGATTACGGGCAAAGGGTATAAGACGAGAAATTTGCCAGCTTTTATAATCGATGAGGCCAAAGAGAAACTATCTTCTATTTTCGGATACGAAATGAGAGAGCTTCAGCGTTCTCGGCCTTCGGTGGCAGCCAGTCAAGGCCGTGCTTCGCAATCACAACACTGTAAGTTTAATTATTTTATTTGACGAATATCAGATAGCGAGATTGTTATTTTGACTAAGAATTAAAAATGTACTCTTGAATAAATGGAACCAAAGATGGATAACAAAGTGCTAAGAAATATCTAGACTGAATTCTTCGAGTGGAAAGGAACAAGTGAAAATTTTGGCCTTTTATGATTTTCATAGCTTCTTGTTGCCAAATGTATGTGTTGTTATTTCGTGGCCCTATATAGTTACTTTTCTGTTAATACTGGAGAAGTCCAGTCGAATAATAGAAGCATGTATATACTAATGCCTAAGAATAAATCCTTCCCCCTTTTCAACTCTTGTTCTGCAATAAGTTGCTAAATCATCAGGGGATACTGCTAATAATGATCTGATTAATAGCTCTCTAATTGATATTTATAGTTTGGTAGACTTTCCAGCCTGATGGTTCTTTTTATCTTTCTGTTGCAGCTGTTGGTGATGCAAAATCATATATAATCATAAGCAAGCTGTCTCCTGATGTCTATTGTAAATTTGTTGAGGACAAGAGTTCACTGCATATTTCAGGTTTAACCTTTGTTGTAATCGGGATTGTTCATCTAGGGGGAGGCAGAATTACTGAAGGTGTGGCTTCTTCCTGGACCAATTTGTGTGACAATCATGCTGAGCTCATTTTCATTTCTTGTTTAGAGTATTTGGGTTAACATACAGTATTGTTTTCTTTGCAACTCCTGAAGAAAATCTTTGGCATCATCTAAAGCGCTTGGGGTTTCATGAAAATGAGGAAAACCATCCTGAATTTTCAAATAACAAACTTGCGTTGGAAGCACTTGTCCAGCAAAGGTGATTGTTAGTACATTGTAACAGACACTGGTTGGCTTTAATATATATATAATCCTGGTATTGTGATGCAGATATTTGCAGAAAGAAAAAGTTAATGGCCCTGAAGGAAATATTGTATATTATGAGCTTGCTGAGAGAGCTCTAGATGCGCCAGTTTACGACAAAATCAAAGAATATGTAGCTCAGGTGCAGCATCATAAATTATTTATGTGTATCATGTTTCTGGGTTATAGTTTATCTTTTCAGGCAGCAAATTCCAATCAATTCTTTTGGGCGTTGCATGTGTCTTGTTTCTATTACGATGCAGCGATAGTACAGTCATCAGTGAACACATGTTTCTGTGGTTGTATGAGAAAAAGTATAATTGATTCAAGCAGTACCAAATATGATGCTTATTATTCCAAACAACCTGCTTGTGGTAATCTATTTATGAGTGTGTCAATGCAATTGTCCTATTTTTTATTCTCTCTATACCTATGGATGTCACTGGAATTGGTAATATATATGTTCTCTATCCCACTCTGTTCTAACCCTCTGAAGGGGATATGTTTTATAAAAAATACGTTTCATTTGTTATCCCTCTGTCTGCATGAAAGCTCTAATTCTTGATTTTTCATTTTTTACTTTACTGTTGAACATTTGAGAAATTTCCTTTACTTACAAGAGACTGGTGTTTTGTGGCAGATAGTGCAAAAAGATGTAACGCTGTTGGAAGATGATTAGGTTTCTCTTTTCCTCGAGGTATATTTTGGACCAGTAGGTAGCAACGCAAAGAATGTTTTGTCTGCAATTCTCAAATGTTGGTTTTCTTGTGATGACTGGTGCTGATAGAATATGTTGGAGGTGGCTTTTCTTTTCTGCTGATCTTTTATATAGCATCTATTTTGCACTCAGATTCTGTCGAATTTATCCAATGTATATCTTCAACAGTGTTGTGGTTGAAACAAGTAATTAATTGAGGGAATCGTACTGTTTATCAGTTCCAATTCAAAATATACCAAGGATCGAAATTCCAGCTAAGCACCTATTGGGATCCACATCGCAGATGGCTACCTGCATCAATTCAATTAAAATAAAATACTATAGTAGAGTATTTATTTTTAATATCTTTAAATCTAGTGTATATACTATTTGTGCTTGACAAATAGTTACATGTGGTGTCTGAGATCATATGCCTCCTTGAAAAACTGTTTGCACAACTTTTGAAGCCTCACAGTCACAGCCTATCTTCCATTTCAATTTTCAAGTATGAATAAATAAGTTAGTGCAATAATTCTTTTCCAGATATATAGTTCATCAAATCATATCTTAACAAGAAACAACAGAGACTAAAAGGCAACTTAAGGTTAAGAACACGTTGAGAATATGAAAACAAGAAATGAGGTTAAAAAATATAGTTGCATGTTTATCTTTAATTTGGGAACATGCATTATTAAGTTTGTAAGAACTAAGAAGATATGTTACTATAAAACACACCCTCATCTTTTGAGTGACTCAAGTCCGTGACGATAAGTTCCAAAACTCACCCATGCATCATAAATATGAGTAGCGCTCCACCGCCCGCGGTGGGCACATCTTAATGCGCCCGCGGTTGATGTGGCAATGCCACATCATTGACACATCATCATACGAGTCACTATATTTTTCGTTTTTTTATTAATTTTATTTTTATTATTATTATTTATTAAATAATATTAAACTATACCCTAACCAATAAACCCTAGTCGGAAAGTGATAATTAATAAAAAATATTTAAGTTTTAATATTTATCTACGTGGCATGCCACATCAACCGCGGGCGCATTAAGAAATGCCCACCGCGGGCGGGTGAGCATTTTCGTCATAAATATATGTGTTCAGAATTTTGGATATGTGTGACAAGCACGTGTCAAATGAAGGTGTAGGTGTTAAGTGTCACGTGTCCTTCCTTGGTATGTAATGTGAGCAGTGGCAGAGCCAGGAATTGTTAATAGGGGGCTGAGTTAAACGGGGGTTCCCGAGCCGAATTTTTTGGGCCCACGTCTCCAACAATGGCTGCAACTCAAGTCAAGTCTCCAACAATGGCTATGACAGCCTTATACGAAACCTTGACTTCAACTCGAGACGGCGGGGACTGACAAAGGGAAAGCTTCCGACAATTAGGAAAACTCGTTCTCTGCAACGTAGCGGCGGGGGCTGAAGCATAAAAATTCGAATTTTCAAAAAAAATTAAAAACTAAAAAAAAAAAAATAAAAATTGGGGGGTGGCGGCGCTTCAGCCCACCCCTGCCCCTATGTAGCTCCGCCCCTGAATGTGAGTCAACATCCACCATCCTCATTTGTTACCCACAACACAACACAAGCCCAGCCCAGCTCACCCAATTGGGTGAATTTATTGAATTCAACCAACTAAATTAGTGTACATATAATATAATGCAATTTTCAATCAGAAACTACTCCTCAAATTATAATGGTTTTATATGCAAAGAAATGAAAATTGCATATCTTGAGCCAAGAAATAAAATCATGCGTTTTTATGGAGGAAAGAGGGACTATGATAATGCACAACAAATCATATGAATGTAATAATTCATTAAATATTTCGACTTGATATTATATTGTTGCTTTCAAATTAGAAAGTGGAGTAAAAAAGCAATTGCTCAACGAAATAAAAAAGAAAGTTTCATGTTTATATATACCGTATACGTTCCTTGAAGTAAAAATTTAGAAAGTGAACTACATATATACGTACGTTCCTTGAAGTCAAAAATCAATTACGCAATGCGTCGTCTTTTATATATATATATATATTTGAAGCTCTTATTTAGAAGAAAAAAGGTTTTAATTTTATAACTGAAAATTAAGCTTAACTGGGGAAACAATTTTGAATAATTTAAAAAATGAGACTATTTAATTATTGAATTGAGAGTGTCTCATTTTCAGTAGGATGACACAATTTGCTAAAATAACGGCACGTAAATTAATTAATAGTATAGTTTAAATTGTTGGTCGATATTAAAGTGAATTGATTCGAATTAATAGATGCATGATCCTTACCGGCGTTTATATAATTATAAGTAGTCAAAAAATATCACCTTATGTACGAGTTTAGGGTTAAGAATATTTTTAATAATTTGATATTTTCAGTTCTGTTCAATTGAAACATAAGATTATGAAGTGATGTAATAGCAAGAAAGTCGATGCTTTTATTCATGTAGTCATGCACCAAAAAAGGCATGATTTATATATATAGTGACGATTGCCAAATTACTGCTACTTTATCAAGACTTTATATATTCTATATACATAAAAGTAGCAACTGATCGATTAGCCACATTATATATGCAATTAAGTTACATTACATCGGACGCTTCGATTCAAATACTACTCTTAAATCTTAATTAAACCCAATGCCAAAATAAGTCGGAAACAACTTGTAACTGTAACTACCAAAACAAACCTAAATATATATAGAATTTTTAAAGAGAAGAAGAAGAAGAAGTACCACATTATATATGCAATTAAGAAGAAGAAGAAGAAGAAGAAGAAGAAGAAGAAGAAGAAGAAGAAGAAGAAGAAGAAGAAGAAGAAG
>JAPKLX010000018.1:0-13171 GCA_026898415.1 Leonotis leonurus | reverse complement strand
AGAAGAAGAAGAAGAAGAAGAAGAAGAAGAAGAAGAAGAAGAAGAAGCAGGAGGAGGAGGAGGAGGAGGAGGAGAAGGAGGAGGAGAAGAAGGAGGAGGAGAAGAAGAAGGAGGAGGAGGAGGAGAAGGAGGAGGAGAAGAAGGAGGAGAAGAAGGAGGAGAAGAAGGAGGAGGAGAAGGAGGAGGAGAAGGAGGAGAAGAAGGAGGAGAAGAAGGAGGAGAAGAAGCAGGAGAAGAAGCAGGAGAAGAAGGAGGAGAAGAAGGAGAAGAAGGAGAAGAAGAAGGAGAAGGAGAAGAAGAAGGAGAAGAAGGAGAAGAAGAAGAAGAAGAAGGAGAAGAAGGAGAAGAAGGAGGAGAAGGAGGAGGAGCAGGAGGAGGAGAAGAAGGAGGAGGAGAAGAAGGAGGAGAAGAAGGAGGAGAAGAAGGAGGAGAAGAAGAAGGAGAAGAAGAAGAAGGAGGAGAAGAAGCAGGAGAAGAAGGAGAAGAAGAAGGAGAAGAAGGAGCAGGAGGAGGAGGAGCAGGAGGAGGAGGAGAAGAAGGAGGAGAAGAAGGAGGAGAAGAAGGAGGAGAAGAAGGAGGAGAAGAAGAAGGAGAAGAAGGAGAAGAAGAAGGAGAAGAAGGAGAAGAAGAAGGAGAAGAAGAAGAAGAAGGAGAAGAAGAAGAAGGAGGAGAAGAAGAAGAAGAAGAAGGAGAAGAAGAAGAAGGAGGAGGAGGAGGAGGAGGAGGAGGAGGAGGAGGAGGTAGCTAATTTCCCTTTAATATTGGTCGATGATCAGCACATGACATCCTTGAGAAGCTTGTACCTGCGGATATGGGGCCGCGGAGACGACGTCTTTCCGGCGACTTTCGCCGCCGACGAGCCACCTCTATGGTCGGAATATGGGGATCTGGTACCGCCGGATTTATTAATACTGGACCTCGGAGATAAAGTCGTCTTCTCGGATTGGCACCAGTCGCATACTTGAATACCCTCTCCGTGTTTTCCGTAGTTATAGTTACTGCAGTATCTAATCACCACAACATTCATCATAATTACTTATCCAAATACATAATTTTAAAATTTTAATTCAATTAAAAAGAGGAAAGAATTGTGGGGAGATTCGTTTCGAGTAAAGAAACGACGAATATTCCATATACAGAGACAGGATGCACAAAACGAGAATTTATATATATATATATAGAGGAAACATGCACGTGGGAAGGGAAGGAATCAAGAAACACACAGATGCACATAGGGGTATGTGTGCGTGTTGCTTACGAGTGTTGGAAGCGGTGGTGGCAGTTGGAGCACCGGAAAAGCTTGTCGGAGAATCCCACGTCGCCGCACAAACAGCACACACTCTCAAGATCATCCTCTACCATTTTCACAATATTAATTTCTTTTATTTTTTAGAAGATCCTCGAGAAATTCAAAGCGATCGAATACTTGAAAGAACAGTACAGAGAAAGAGAGTATGTAAATGGAGGTAGCTTCAAAGTCGGTGTATATATATATATATAGCTTGGCACACAATATTCCACGTTCTATATATAATATTATATATTTCCCTCTGTCCCCCCCTACTTTTTGTATGTTATTATATATATACTTGCTAATCCATATTTTTTATACATGTAATTTATAATGGAATCGAGATTTTACATTAATGTGCTTATTAATACTATTACTAACTAGCTAGCTAGCTCAAATCAATACGCAATATATAATTGATACGCATACAACTAACTACTAGTATTTGGTAATTGATATAATTAATACGAGAGCAAGTCAATAGCTAAACTAATACGCAGACGGTTTGTAATTATTTTAATTAATTAAAGTCTTTATTTCTATGGCATCGTAAAATCCACGTACGCCACCCTGTCACACCCGATGATCGACTTTTCAACGCTAAAAACTCATCACTTTAGTTATTGAAAAACTATTGTAATTAAAAGTATATGTGAGGTTATTTTCAAAAAGGTCGAACGTGGGTTAAAGTGTGATATATTTACTCTTCCCATATTGCTAAGTTCATTTTATATAATATATATATGCTTATAATAAAAATAATTAGTAAAGGGAATTCATTTATTAAGTATGGTTGCAGCATGTCTGCAAAGAACAATATTATAATCATTTCCAATAATTAACACGATATTACAGTTTTCAAAGCGTATACGGTATATCAAAAGAACAGGAAATTGCATTATGTATATTGTATTATAATGAAAATTTTGGAAAAATCTCCCTGGATCCTGGGCCAAGCAAGCTGAGAAATTTTGGTCCACTCCACCTTAGGACTTGACTATATATTGGTTCAATTTTAAATCACATATTTATTTATATGCTTCAACATTAATATAGATAAAAATATTGTTTTATAAAGTCAACACTCAAATTTCTGTAGATGCAATATATTATGAATGCTAATTAATTTGTATACCATGAATATATAGTGTATATATGTTTAAAATGGGTTGGTTACGGGATTTACATTTACAGATAGGATCGCATCGCATCTGTGCATAAGATATGAGTATGAGTAAGAGAGAAGCATAGCCTGCGTGCGTGGAAGGATAGAATTACACATTCATATACCCATCCATACACCACAACTTCATCATCATTCAATTCATTTTCCATTCCATATACTATATAACTATATATATAGACAAAATTACCCTATTGTCCATTTCCATTTATTTCTTATACAAAAGCTTTCGAATCCGTCTATTTATCAAATAAAACACAATTTATGCATTTGGACTTTTTTAATAAGTTCAGGAAGATACAGAGAAATCTTGAGTTCTTAATTAAATAAGTGACACTAAAATACAAATCATAAGTAGCACTGTAGTTATATATCGATTGTTGTTACATTCATACATTTTTGTTGACACTATTTTTCACTTCCAGCGGAGAAAACATAGTCCGTAAATTTGAATTTACACGATAACCAAAAAAAATAGGAAAAAGGGTAAATTTGAATATGGAATTTTGATTGGAAAAATACTTGGTTATAGTTATAGATAGGGCTGCAAACGAGCCGAGCTACTCGGGACTTACTCGGTGCTCGATTCGGTAAAAGCTCGTTCGAGCTCGAACTCGTTAACAAACGAGCCGAACTCGAGCCCGAAATCGAGCTCGACTAAATTAACGAGCCGAACTCGAGTAGTATGGTATTCGACTCGTTTTGCTCGCGAACATGTTCGGCTCGTATATTAATCGAGCCTGTTCGCGAACTCTTAATCGAACCTCTAATCGAGCTTATATTTTCATTTTAGTTTATGTTCATTTGAAATGTTCAAAGAATATATGTTTAAATCATGTATTTTGGAACGAGCTCGAACTCGAGCTTTACACGAGCCAAATTCGAGCTCAAGTCCGAACCGAACACTAGCCAAACACAAGCCGAACTCGAGCTTAAATATTTTATCTCGAGCCGAGCTTGAGCACGAATTTAAAGTTCGAGTCGAACTCGATCCCGAGCCCGAACATGTAAAATATTAAACGAGCCGAACCCGAGCAGACCACTACTCGGCTCAGCTCGGCTCGTTTGCAGCCCTAGTTATAGATAGATGAGTAGCAATAATTTTCAGTTTTACTGTTTTAATGAGAATTTTCTTTTCATACTGATGTGAGATTCCGAGCTACAGACTTTGATGTGAAATTTATTCAACATCGGAAAAAATACCGATTCAATCATCTGATAAACTCAACAACACGTAACAAAAGGCTTCTTCGTATTCACCCAAGAAAGAGCAGAAAGAGGTTAGATTCAGACTGAGATACCATGGTTGCTGATCTTTGCAACTTCCTTGGAAAGAGCACTTCTTTCTTTCTTTGCTTCTTTACCAAGATTTGTAACCTGGGCGCAGATAAGTTCCATATTAGAGCATTATCCAGTTCAAATGATGTGTGTGAACAGTAAATTAAGGAAAATGACCAACTTCTGCTCGAAATCGAGATGCTTCTCTACTTGGGAATTCTCTAAGAGCATCCTTCAAGCCTGGAGCAATTTAAGCAACCAATTCAATTATCAGATAATTCAACCAGACGGACAAGAATAATGAAATTAACAATTGCCAACACACTGACTGATACAGACAAGTTTCGTGCATGTATGCACACATGGACACAAATAAGGATGAGTGGTGCAAGAGTCAAGGACATGCCGGAGGCAGGATGCATACCTCTTGCTTGCCTTTCTATCTTATAAGCGGAGCTTATGACACCTTGTATTTGCTTTCCAGCTTGCCTGTGTAGAAAATGTATAAACTTCGAGAATGAGATTTAATTTCTAGAATTGGATATGTATTTGAACGAAATGACGTAGACAAGGACCTGAGTTTTGTCCTCCCACGGAGCAAGTCTTCTTCAGCTTGTAATGCCCTTTTCTGTCCAACAATGACACAATATTAGCTGATCCGTAACAAAGAAAGAAAGCCCATGTTCCCAACAAAAGTTTTTATAATGAATTCACCTTCACCCCAAACCACCAAGAAAGATGGTTCCAGAAAGGGAGTGAGAGGAGGCACGTAGCTGTTAGAATAAGAGTGGAGATTGTCTTGCTCTAGAATCTGTTTCACCATACAACTTGCAAAGGAAATTCCCAAGTCCGATTATTTTATAACAACATCCATCAGTGGAATTTAATCGAATGGTATATTTTCAGGATGCTCAAAAGATACTCCCAAAATAATATTTTCGGCTCTATTCTTCTAAGAACAATGACAAAGCATGGTTCTCTTAAAAGTCAAGCACAAGGGCATCCATTCAAATATCCTTGGAGCTCATTATTTAGATAAAGTTTCATTTTAGAATGAAATAACCGAGGGTCAGTGGCTAATGGTAGTATATTGGAATGAAGAATGCAAAATGAAAGGAGTATGCCGAAAGAACTGAGAAGGCACATAGAGTACCTCTAACTTTTCGCTTTCACACTTCAAAAGCTCTATCGATTGCCTTAACTCCTTGACTCTTGCATCGGCTCTAGATAGCAGTGTCTGGAAGAGACAGCATTAGCTCAAGTGATTATCAATTGTCAAAAACAGATGCATGGTATGCTTATCGATTTTATTTGAACTTGGAAGAAATATTAAAAGAGTTCAATCACATATAGGCACTTCTAAAGAAATGGATTCCACATGTAGCCAGTTGTGGTTGAGCATCAGCACTCTTTCCATAACTTTCTAGTTAGAATGATCAATATCAACATGCCCCATTAACACTTGTTTATTACCTGTTCACTTAGAAAAAGGCGCATTGTCTTGTAGGATAAGAACTGTCTGCTTCCTGCAGAAAACTCCAAAATAAATCTAACTGAAAACTTTGGGGCCAACTAAATATCATTAATAGTTGTAGACTTTTAGTCAATACATGGTTAACATATTCATGCACTGGACATACTTTTTAGACCCAGGGATCCCACGCCGACAACAGCTCCAGTCACGATCCAAGGGTGTGAATAGCCAAGAAGAAAACCCTCTGCGGAACAAGAAAAGTTGGGGAAAAAAAATTAAGAACTGAATTAGAACTCTGATAAGAATGGTTTACATCATCCACTCATGTGGTACAAAGCAGTAGCTTCCAAACAGACTGACCTTTAATCTTCTCAAAAACAATATCCTCATATGTGCTACAGTCAGACTTTAAATCCTGCAAAGAGTCCTGCAACAAGATTATCCCATATCACAAGCACATCACAACCCAGAAAGACAGAACTCTCCAAATATTATGGACAGAGTATTTAATAATAAATCAGCATCATAAAAGGGCTAATGGCTCTGGGAATTGAGAATTTTAAACAAGATAGCAAACTCCTGACATAACCAAAATATTTTGAACCAATTTTTCATGCTGGGAATCTAAGAACTCCGAACTCCTGCAAATTTTGAGATCTTACGGATTTTTTTGGATATATTTCGACTAAGATATTACATACTCTAGCATTCTTAATTTCTTATATTCGTAGAGCCTATCAGGAATAAGAATATCGTACAGCTGACTTATTAATTGGCATTGAGGATATTGAAACGAAGAATTTCAAGAGTCTGCTCAAACAATAAAATGAAGCAAGTCATGTGTTATGTTCTTCCACAAGATTTAAAGGCAGTGGAGATATAAATGACTAAGTAAAAAACAGCAACCAACACTTAACTAGAATCTGAGAGCTCCAGAGAATAGAGCTTATAAACAAATAAAACAATACACACATATTTTAATCTCTATTCATATGTAAATGTTTCCCCTCTTAATAATCCATCCGAAATCAATCATCTTAAACCTTCTTTTTATCCAAATTTATCAAGTAATAGAACGCACATCCTTTTAATACTATATTTTCCAATACTCCAACAATCTGGTGTAGTCATTTTCTACTTAGCTGCTGAATAGAAAAAAATTGCAACAAGTGTCCACTTTTTTATCTAATGTCAATAAACATGACAAGAGGGAAACAGAAGAAGCAGCTGAGAAATTAAGAATATTACAATGGTTTGATTGAAATGTGCGGAGGAGGTGGTGAGAATGCGATCAGCGCGCGATCTGGTGACTTCAATCGCGTTCTGTAAGGTGGTCTCGATGGTCTTGTGTGCAATCTGTGCTTGCTGAAAAGCGTACTCCGTCCACGGAATATTCTCCGGTTTGTTATATCCAGTGGGATTGCCCTGCGGAATTTCTCCCGATGATTCGCCGGCGATTGGCGACATTCTCTGGTTTTCAGTATCAGCCTCAATGCTTCCGATGCTTTCTATTTCCTTGTTACTTTCTTTTTTGTTATTTATATCTTTAAATTTTTATCGTGTTCGGATGGATTGGGTCATCGGCTAGATGGGTACCGGATAGGGTCGGGTCGGGTTACTCGGGTTATAAACACACTTTATTTTAACTTAATCAAGTTGATTTGCCCCCTTTTTTTATTAGGGCTCAATTTACACTCATTTTCATATAACAAATTAAAAAATATATTAATTATATATAGTATTTTATTTAAAAATGTCAACCATGCTACTATTATTAAGGGTACATATGGTATTCAATCTAGATTAGTATTTTGATTTTTTTTTATTGTCTTTGAATTTGCTATCTGTAAATGATTACTATATGTTTCCTTTAGTTAGGCTGCTTAAAAGATAATCAAAAATATGTTTTAGAAAAAAATTCAGTGAACATAACCAATTTAATATTCGAGTTAATTATAAATAATAGCCAAAAAAGATAATGAAAGATAAATATTAACCATCAACATAACACTATATAAATTATAGTCATTTTCTTTGTGAATTGTCATAAATATCATTTTAGTTAAAATGATATATATTTTTTATTTTCACATTCTGAGTACGAATTTTGTATACTAGGTATGAATCATACCTTTTATACAAATGTGGTATCAATTAGACGATTCACGTATGAACTATGAAAATCATACCATTCATACGCTTCATACCAAATCATACCACTCATATTCAATTATGATAACGTAAATTTTCAATAGTGGGAAAGGGAAGGGCGGCGCGCAATGGGATGGGCGTGGTGGCGCATGGTGGGAATGGGCGCGGCAGCGCTGTGCGGCGGTGGTGGGGAGAGGATGAATGCACGAAGGTTTTCGGGGGCTGCTGGGGGATGGGTGCACCGACGGTGGTTATTGGCAACGGTGGGGGTGGTTGTCGGGGGTGGTGTAAATTTTTAGAAGTGTGGCAACAATTGGGAGATTGATAACACAAGTGAGATTTAGATTTTCAATTATAATTTTTTATTGTAAAAAATGGTTAATATTAAAATGACAATTATAAAATATTGAGAAGGGTATTTTTGTACAAAAAACATAAAAATAACTATAATTTATATAGTGTTATGTTGGTGACTAATATTTATCTTTCACTATATTTTTTGGTTAGTTTTTATTTTTCACACATAATATTCCAAATATAAATCGACGTTTAATTATAGGTAAAGTTGGGTAAAAGTTGAATCATGTTGACTTGCTTCTCCTCGATGTCCAACAAAACGTACACTATGAATCTAATTAGCTGTTCAACATGATACATTCAATATAGTTCGATGTTGTTCGTCAAAAAAAGATTGCCATGCTATAATAAAAACCTTTAGAAACTTTACGTAATTATATATATATAAAAGTGAAAATGAATGGAATTTGGACATTCAAAAGTATGATATGTATCCTATGTAGTCAAACAATCTGCAACTGCAATTGGTTATTTGAGCCGTGTCCTTGTTGGTCTTGAGGAGACGAGGAAGAAGAGGGTCTGGGATTATGATGGGTCGTCATTTGCTGAAGCTGTGGAGGATCAACTATGGTGGACATCAAATTGGATTCTTGGGAGAGATGGTGTTTCATCTCTCTATGTTCTTGGCATATGGCACACCAGTGCAGGCAGCAGTGCACCATGCATGGATCACACGGTGAATCCTGCATCATATATTCCTTTTTCAATCATCATTATTTAAATTCTTTCAACATGTATGTATATATATGTGTGATGAAGGATATAATTAAGAAAGCAATTAATTACAGGTGACCTTCAAGTGGTATCTACGCTGCAACAACTGACGCCCCATGCCGCTGTAGATTGCACACACCCACCAAGCAAACAACAATCCCTCTGTAATAAGACACACTGTATCTGGATCCATCATTCCATTACATGCTGCCGTTACCGCTGCAACCACTATGCCTCCTTCCACGCACACTGTGTGCCCCACACACGCCCTATCTGGACTTATTTCATCGTTCATTACCGCCACATTGCGCCCGAACAGCACGCACGGACATACAAACCCCGTCACGCCTGCACTCATATTCATTAATCTTGTAGCTAGCATTAATTTTATTAACTATATGATCGATCATTAAGCTAGCTTACAGCTGTTAGTGTCTTCGAAACAACCAAAGATGCCGGTTCCCCAGTCTTCATCAGCTGGTGGTGAGTATGATGCAGGCAAGGCTTGTCCACATAGCTCACATGTTCTCCCACTTACCTGCTTAATTATGCTTTCCATTACATTCATCACACCAATCTTCTTCAATCTTCTATTCCTATATATTTCTCAGTTCTCATACATACACATGGAATTATTACCTCAAATTTAAATAATGATCAATAAAAACATCTTTTTCTTCCTTTCTAATTCTTGGTGGGAAATGTTTTGATAAGTAATGATGGATGTGTGCATGTGTAATAAGTAGTAAGATTACCTTTTCGATGTCAATGGGTTGATTTAATTCACCGGGGGTGATGTTCTGTAATGAAATCTGATCCTCAGTTAGCTTCACGTACGACCCTTCTGCAGCCATCTCTGCTTCACCCAACATGTACGTACACCACTCGATCCTTCCAATTTAATTTATATCACAACCTTTCAAGAAATTAATCAGCGAAATCAAAAGGTACTAACTAACTATGGTTGAGTAAAAAACCTTAAAAGCGGGAAATCTATGCATGCAGAGGAAGGATGAAGGACGAAGAAGAAGACAAGAGAGAAAGAGTTGAAAATATTAATAAATTGGGTGTTGATGAATTCTGGACGTTCAAGTGCCAGATGTTGGCTGAAATGAGGCAGCAGCAGTTAAGTTAGTTGGTAGAAATAATCGGATCGAAAGACACTCATCTGCTCAATATCCATTTACTAATTAAGTCACTACGCTACCTATTCACCTATATATCATCTTTTAATATTATTTCAATCAACGGAAATAAGTATGTTAATTGAATCCCAAAAACAGGTGTCGAAATGAAAATATAAACATGACAGCCTTAGGCATATTAATTAAGCTAAGAAGGCCAATTCTATTCTGAATTAGTTCCCCTCTTCACAATGTGAATGTGTTTTAATCGTATTCGATCTATATGGTTCATTACATGATGTGCAATGTACAAACTATGTTTTTGATACTAATTAGGTTTATGCAGAGGGATTGAATGCAAGCAGAACCACCTCTTAATTGATTTTGTTGTGATTCTTGTGATGAGGAAATTAAGAAACTCCTCTAGCTAGCTAGGGAAATCATTTTGAAGTGTTTTATACAATAATAATTCAGTACATTAATTATTTGGAGTATATCATATTAATTCATGGCGTGCAATTGATTTGTTGGAGCTTAATTATTATTGTTTCTTTATGCAATTTTGGAGTTTTGGGAAGTTAATTTAATTACTATACTACTAGCTTTCAAAAATTTTCAAGGGCGATGTATATTTTAATTTGTTGTTTTGCATGGTGATATGAACATATGAAATAATATTATAATACAGTCCATGATATAAAGTAAAGAAATAATGTGATGATGGCGACTCTTCATGTACGCACGACGCGGTAAGAACATGTTTTTCATTACCTTCGATGGATATTAATTGTCTACGTCGATCCATGACAAATATTCAAGATTCTTTATGATTGCATGATTAACGAGTTCATTATTAATTCCAAAAAAAATTATTTACATGGGAGATGCAATGATAATCAAAGGTAAATTAAGGTTAATTTAAAAAAAGGTAATTAAAAAGGTTACAAAACTAGTGATTCAACAAGAAGATGGTATATATAATAAGATCTCTTTATTTTTGTTTAGTTATATTCAGATCCGTACACTTAAATATTAATTTTGACCAAAGTCAATTATTTTTTGCAACTTTATTTTATAACATGGGATGTTGCATGATTCATGAGAAAAATAATGTAGTATTTATACCAGCTACTACTTCTTCAGTTTATATTCACATATTTTTTAATGAATTGAGTCTATTATAATGAAAAAAAATATGTCAATATAAATGGAATGAAAGAATGAAAGAAGTATAATTTTTTTGATTTATTAATACACTAAATTAATTAAATATTACGACGCCACGGAATATTTGAACCTAAAACATACGTTTTTTGGAAATATTTTATAATTGAGTTGTAATGACTTTAATTTGATTATTAATATCCTTTGGAACCCATACTTTTGATTAGGTTGTCCTTTAATATATGTTTACTCGATTCTCAAATTGCATGAACCCAACTGTCCTTCAGACCCCATACTTTTGATAATTAAGACACGCAATTAATTAATTATGATGCCAAAAAGTATTTACTTTTTGTTAGAGGTATGTGATGTGGCCCTATATATATTATTGCCAACTTTAATTTCATTTAGCATCTTGCTTGAAAGATATGGGTGGGCCAAAGTGATGGAGTTTGTCCCTCAAATTTTTCCATTTTTTAATAATAAAAATAATATTAGCCTAAATGATTGAGAAATAGACTATGAATTAAGGAGGGAGACATTGAGGTGATGTCACTTATCACCTCGAAATAGGAATAAATAAGTTATTATTGCATGATAAAGAAGCCTACATGTTGTTTAAAAGTCCTTAAGTGAAAGCAATCACTCGTTTCTGCTTGCCTTTTGAGTTGCCGTTGGAGATGATAATTTGTAATTAATCAGTTAGGACTATGTTTGATGACTAAGATACGATACTTATTTCATAATAATTATTCTGTAATTATCTTAATTATAGTATAATTATCATGAGATGATTATTATATCTTAGGTATCAAACATAGTTTATATATATTAATATAATTAGGATCATGATAAACATATGTTAAAAATAAATTGTAACGTTATAATGTAATATTTAAGATCTCAATTCAGGATCTCTAAATTCCAAAATTTTCAAGATCAGGACTAGAATTGAGAAATTAGAAATTTTTGGAATTCAAGAGATTCGAATTTTGATCAGGACTTCCGATTTCTTAAAATTAATTTTAAAACTTAGAAAATTTTGGTAACGTTCGGAACTTTGGGACCATTCGAAATCATTTGAGATATTTTTATTCAAGAACAAGACTTAAATTTCCCTTTTCGGAACTTGGGAGTCCTGAAGTCCCAATTGAGACCAGGATCAAAAAATTAATTTTTCAAGATCGAGACTTCGAAGTACGTGTACCATATCCTATCCCAATACTCAGTCCTAGGTATGCGTGAGGCGTATGAGTTATGACATGGGAAGTTTAGTTGGACTAAACATTTCTCAAAATAATTAATAATTAAGTTTGTTGGATTATGCATTTAGAGGGGAGAATAATTGTTTCAAAAGGTTGCATTAAAAAATCCAAACGAGTTATGCGTTCCAACAAATTTAGCTTAATAAAAACTATACTAATGAATAATGAATAATGATAATTAAATTGATAATGACTCACCGAATCTAATGGAAATCTTTTTCTTTTTTTCCCACTTTGTAAAAGTATGAAATAAATAGGCGTTGGCAGATTTTGAGGCCAAAAGGCAGAAGAAGATAATAGAGCATCTAAAAAATAGCGTTGTTGGAGGTTTTGAATCAAGTCAAAAGAATCAAAAGTGTGCTTAATTAATTAAAGGGAATATAAAGATTAAGAGTATATAATATTGCAAATCCAATTTCTTGATATATATTCTAATATCTTATCATGCGAAATAAATAAATGTTACTATTGCACAAAAAATATTTAATTAGTGCTGATGTTTGGTGATAAACATTCATATTTCTTTAATTATATTTTATTATTTCATATGCTCACACATGATTAATAGAAACTATTATAACAAATTAAGTTGCATCATCAAAGCGTTCATCATTGGTAGGTAAGGAAGCATGGTCAATAATTTCTTTGCAAATTAATCAATGAAAATTGGGGGAGAAATTAATTCTCATGTGTGTAAACTATTTCTTGAAATGAATTATATAATATATTACTATACAAATTTCATTTTTTGAGTGCAATTAAGTGTAGTAGGTACGGTATAAATTAAATCACTAAAGTACAACATAAATTAAGTTGTTTAAATATAGAAACAAAAAAATATCAAGCGATAGATAAAATTAAAAAGCGAAGACAAAAAATGTGATAAAATATAGAAACAAAAAATATCTACTCAATTTCACAACACAATAATGACGTAGGAATGAATATTAATTTTAAACGACTTCTAGTTATGCACAGAAATCCCAGGCAGTACTGATACATTAATCAAATGAAAAATATAACAGAAAATACTCACAGTTTCCAAACTATACATTAATTAATCACACAACAATTAATCGTTATTGTATCATATAATTTGAGTTTTTCTTTTGTTCCAATATATATATCAAACTCAAATTTGTAAAAGGAAAGGAAAAAAAAAAAAAAAAA
>JAPKLX010000016.1:4247410-4539639 GCA_026898415.1 Leonotis leonurus | reverse complement strand
AAAAAAAAAAAAAAAAAAATTCACTGCTCACTTCAGGGAGATATGGTGCGGCTCACTTACGTCATACAGTGACGGAGATCAGGATTATTCTTCAGCAGATCCAATTCCGTTTCTCCCATATCCATAGGGAGGGGAACAGGGCTGCAGATTTTTTGGCCCGTAGGGGGACCCAGACCCAGGGCATGACGACTTTTGATATCTCGACGGCTCCGAGATATCTTGTGGCTCTTGTTAGGATGGACCAGCATGGCTATCCTAACTTCAGATTCCGTTTTAGATAGAGTTTCTTCTTTGCTTGTTGATTTTGTTTCTCCTTTGCTTTTGATGTCCGCCTTCTTGGGCTTTTGCTTTGATCCTTCCTTTGTTTTATTGTATTTATTTGAGGGGTGGGTCACTTTTGGGCCCACTGCCATGTTCTGTTTTGACATTCCTTTTTATTAGTCTATATACAGGTTGGGGGTCTGACTAACTCCCCATCCTCCGGGATGTTTTATTTATAAAAAAAAAAAAACCCTAAACCCTAAAAATGAAAAAAAAAAAAAATTGGGATTGGGCTTGTCAGAACACCAACCCACCACTCACATCTAAACCCTAAACCACCTAAAATGGATCAACTTGAACTAGCAATAACATACTTAATTAATACTCTTTAATATTTTTTGACTTAACAACATTGCAATCGAACTATCCAAATCAATAATATAACGCTAGAATCAAACCTATTTACTATTTCATCCCAAATCCTAATATTTAATTTTCAAAATCCATCAACATAACCCAAACAAATTTAAACGAGCCCAATAAAATCAGATGTTATTCAATTTTAGGCAGTATTTGAATTTAGTAGCTTGACCCATTCGAATTAATTAAAAAAATTGGCCCATTTTCTCCCGTAAGGCAAAAAATCAATACAGACCCTAACCCTACTCTATCCCTAACTCATTCAGCAGCCGACCCCTCGCCTTCTCCCCGCTCTCTCTCGAAACTTCCACTCCATCCCTCAGCAATCTACTTCTCCAGGCACTTCTCTCCCCCTCTTGGTCGCCTCTCCGAAAATCCCTTCTCCCTCGGTAGTCTCTTTGCGTTTCTACCTCGCTCCATCACTCTCTCGCTCGAGATATCTCTGCTCTTCACCGAGGAGAACATCGACCCTCAGCTGACGCATAGTCGTCTCCACCTTCTCCGCTCGATAGGGAGGCACCTCTAAAGGTAATCACTCGATCTCTCTCACTCTCTCTATTTCTCATCTCTTATTCTTTGTGATTTTATCTCTTGACAAAACCCTCACAACCCTTCTGGGCCGACCGCCGCTCCTCCTAGCGTGCTCGTCTGCGTTCTGTTGTCTCATTCTCTCTCCCTTAAACTCCCTCACCCCTCGATGTACCGTTAATATTCTCTTTTTTTGCCATCCGTTTGTCCGGATAATAAGCAATTTCGATTAAAATTGAGGTGGGTTTTGTTTTTTGTTTTTTCTTTTTCATCTTTGTTTACTTGTCGCCCGTAATTAAAAAGTTAAGCCACAAATAAATAATTTTGTATGTGATGGGAGCTCAAGATAGTTAATGTTTTTGGCATTTAACGGTTGACTTGACTTGAATTGTCGATTTCTTTTTCCAAGCCAGTGTTCTGCAAGTTGGTGGATCGTAGATGGCGGATCCTCAAGGTCTAGAAAGAAGCCAACCAGTTGATCTCCAAGCATCCCTCTGGAATTGTCCCAATGCTCCAGTAAGATTTTAATTCTCTTTTCAATGAAATAAAATCGTATTTCCCATGGCCTCCTTATTTGCTGTTGCCTCAACTTGTAATAAGATACAGTATAGCTTAATTTATTTTTATAAATGATGGGTATTGTTGGTTCAGTCTGAAGGTATGATCTGGTGGCCAATGTAATGAACCATGAATTTCCCAATCTTATAGTCTCCTAATGTACGTTAAAAAATATACAAGTAATTTTAATCATGGTAATTGGTTATGGGGCAGGGGAAGTAGATGGTGTTCAACTTTAGTTAATGACATAGAAGCAGGGGAGGTAGATGGAGATTTGAAAGTTTTGAGTGAAAAGGGTTGATCATAAATAGACTTTATATAGTTAAATATTAGCATTATGCAAGTACTATAAGTCAAGTCATGGAGGTAGCACAAACTTTGTATGCTTTGACATCAACGTACAAATTTTGTATATCAATTTCAACCAACATATAGTTATTCTTTCCAGAATCTGTATTAAAGAGCACGGTCTTTTTCTTGACAGCACATATTTCCAGATTACTAACACCAGTAAGAGGTTTGTAACCCTTAATATATTTAGCTAACTGAAGTAATATTTTTCAAATCTCCCAACATAGAACGTATATGCTTTATATAATTCTTTATAGAGAGATATGTTTTCTAACCACAACCTTTTATCTTTGCTATAAATGTATCCCTGTATTTCTCTTCATTCTTTGTTTTAGTTATATATTAATGATTCTTAATGCTGACATGATTGTTTATTATAGAGGAACAAGTGGTTGAAACATAGGAAATATAGCTGATGGACCTTTGGGATACATGGAAAAGGGAGAAAAACATGCGTCCCTTGATGTATTGCTGGTTTATGGAAAAGGGACTTTGGTGAATGGGTTGTCCTGAAGCAAATGAAATTCTAGACATCAAATATACTGGTTTTATTATCAATGAAGAAATTAGAATGAGAAAGGAGTCAAATTATGCTTGGCCTACCACCTGCCTAGCAGTTATGTGAAGTTAAAATATTAATCCAAACAAAATCCTATCACCTATGTTCCTAATCCTATCTTATGACACGCCTTAATTAATAGCAGCACAACACATGAATGGCCGAAGAGGAATGCTTCACAAATAGAACACTTTTAAATTATTCCATTGTAGTCAAAAAAAATTCTGGGAATGGTAAAAACCCGACGCACTATGACTATTGAGTACACTTTCATGTGAGATTTTACAAAAATTATTTCTCCTGCAGGAATTATAGTCCCCGGATCCATTGTTCAAGTTGATGCTGCACCATTCAAGCAATGTTTTCTGCATCAACATGGAGCTAAGAAGAAGGCTGCTCTGAAAAAGGAAGGATAATTATACTGATTTTCATATTTTTCATTTTCTGGACTGCCTTTGCAATCATTTAGAAACATGTAACTGAATTTTCTCCTGCTTACGATTTATTTTAATTCTTGAGCCTTTGGGATCCAGAAAATTCAGTTACCGACCCGACCCCTCGCCTTCACCCCGCTCTCTCTCGAAACTTCCACTCCATCCCTCAGCAATCCACTTCTCCGAAAATCCCTTCTCCCTCGGTAGTCTCTTTGCGTTTCTACCTCGCTCCATCACTCTCTCGCTCGAGATCTCTCTGCTGACGCATAGTCGTCTCCACCTTCTCCGCTTGATAGGGAGGCACCTCTAAAGGTAATCACTCGATCTCTCTCACTCTCTCTATTTCTCATCTCTTATTCTTTGTGATTTTATCTCTTGACAAAACCCTCACAACCCTTCTGGGCCGACCGCCGCTCCTCCTAGCGTGCTCGTCTGCGTTCTGTTGTCTCATTCTCTCTCCCTTAAACTCCCTCACCCCTCGATGTGCCGTTAATATTCTCTTTTTTTGCTATCCGTTTGTCCGGATAATAAGCAATTTCGATTAAAATTGAGGTGGGTTTTGTTTTTTGTTCTATGTTTATATATATATTTATTTCATATCGTTTCTAGATTATATACAATTATCATATGCATCCTACATGTTACCACTCCCTAGTCCCTACATATAAGTGGTTTTAAGTTTTAACAATCATTTTCTTCAAGGTGAAATCTACTATGATATATATGGTGTATTTAAGGCCGTAAGGATGATAGACACCAAGGTTTGATGACAATGAAAGAAGGCAAACCTTTTTTAAAATAATCCAGGTTTTCGACCTACCTTCTATAATATACCATACTATGAGAAATGTCGAAATAATACTTATGCTTTCAAAATTTATCCCAATCTAACTTTTGTTCAATTTTGTACTTAACTAACGTTTTTTAGTGCTTAAATGGAGACAACGCCTGAATTGTTTTTTTTTCTTGACCTCTACTATGTCTCTTGTTGACAATTGAGGCTAATAAAGGTGATTGTGTTATAAAGATATCACAGATTTAGTAGTTACTGATATGACAAATTGTAAAGCCATATTATCTAAATATCAATGAGTAGAGATCCTGTAAAGATTGTTGCTTTGGCTGCTGTTCCATTACTCTGACTCTCTCTTTCCATATGTTTGCAAAAGATAACGGAATTGTTGGCATAAAATATTAATATACAGTTGGTTGAGTGCTTCATATATAGTATCAATATATTCTTAAAAACTAAGAATCTAAATAACACCAGTGAGTTAGTGACCACCAGCTTGTGTTATAGCTCCTATCTTCTCATTCTCGATAATTTACTTGCAGACCTGTTTACGAAAGTCAGGCCATATCTGTAATGGAACTAGCAGATAGGGCTGTCGGATTGCTCTTATCAGTCATCAGTTTGTCCATTTTCACATATTATACGTTCTGGGTTATAATCCTGGTTAGTTTTCTTTTTCTTCTTAACCCTATATGTTCTTATATCTTTAAGACATTATCAACTTCCTTGCTCATGCATGACTTGTGCATTTTACTTCCAGCCTTTTGTCGATGGCGACCATTTTGTGCACAGGTACTTCTTGCCTCAAGAATATGCGATTCTCCTTCCTGTATATGCTGGCGTTGCTTTGATCTCTTTCCTTTCTGTTTTTGTTGGATATGTGATGTTGAAATCCAAAAAGAAAAAGGCAGCATGAGAAGAAGAATCCTTATCTTCTTTTACTCTGCCTTCTTTCTAGTGCAATCTGCTCCTGCTGATTCTGAGATTTTGTACATTTCATGATTGGCTTTTTTTTGGAACTTTTAATATAAATGTTATGATAGAACCATAGGGGAATTGATGAAATGCTATGAAAATGTTTGTAAACACGTACATTGTCGAATACTTTCCTTTTTCATTAAAATAATCTAATTTGGAGTATTATTTTAACATTTATATTTGTATTGAATTAAAATATGTATACTAGAGAAAAACTATTTGAAAAACAGGAAAGGTTTAACATGATTATGATTTCTTCTACATATTAATTTGTTTACAAAATAATTTACATTCAATCACGCTTTAGTCCAAGGGAGTTGGTTATGTGTTATTATTCCTATTGTCATTGGTCACATATTTCTTAAAGAAATCTTTCAATTTGGTTCGATTATTCATATGTAATATGCATTTAAATTAAAAAAATTGTCAGAATGGAAAAACTCTGATGCGATTAGTCCATCTGCACTATAAAACTATAACGACAAACATATTCTCTCTTTTTTGCGTATCTATAATATAATACAAGTTCGGACCAAGCTGTCCATCTCAGCCCTTTAAATCCTCTCAGCCTCCCATTTGATTTTTCCTATTTTTATAAATTTTTGGAATTTTATCTATATATTAATCACATATAATATTATATATTCTTATTTCCATATAGACATATGATATTTATATTATATTTTTATTTCTACGTATATTATAGATCCATATTATATACTATTCCATATTTAAGTATTATTTTAATAAATATAATATACATAGTGATATATTAATTTGATAATTAATTTAATAATAATTCATATAAATTATGTACAATATATTAAAATTTAACGAAAATTAATAAATTATATAAAAATGTCTAGATTTCTATATTAGATTATATATTTTTCAAATATAATAAAAATAAATTATGTAAAATTTTCTAAAGCTCACAATATTTACAAAACTTCTTCCTACTTTAAACTTTTCATTTATAGTAAGTGGACCCAACACACTCTCTACACACAACTCAATTTAATATAATACATTAAGTGGGACCCAAAATCAACTAACTACACACAACAATTTAAAACAATATATCAAGTGGGGCCCTCATTCCATTCACTACATATCATCATTAAAGTCAAAAGCACTACATTAAAACCAGCACCGAGTCAAATTAGGAACATGTTTCATGGACGGAGGGAGTAACAAGCAAACACAACCTTCAGTTGTATTGCTGCCAGAAAGTCATTAGGTTCAGCAGTAGTATCATTGTCTAGGGGCTTAAAGAAAATCAGGAAGTTAATCGAATGACAATGGCCACAAATTGTTTTCAAGCATATACTAGAAGCCTACAATTCCTATAGTTTATCAATTATTCAAGTTTTTCAGCAGCCAGCTGGTACCATAGTACTGAAATTTGTCAGCATCGGTTATCTGTAATCTAACTGAAATACATTAAGATAGTCGGACTAGAACATTTGCATTACCATATTTAAGTGAATTATGCAAATGTTACTAATCAATATTCAGTTGAATCTCAGAAAGAGAGCAACAACTAGTTTATAACAAGTGTGAGATCATTGATTCACTGTGTATGTACTAGGATCATGTAGACGAATCAAAGAAACAGTAAACCTTAACCACATAAATGATTGTGCCAACTATTAGTCTAAGGCTTAGAAAACTTTGGTTGGGGATCCTAAGAGACTTATAGATTGATCATGTAGAATCATTAATTAATGATAACAATGCAAGAGTGCGGTAAATAAGTGAGAAACAGTATCGGCTGATTTATCACTTCAGGGCATCGACATTCCTCTTTTGTTTATTATGAAAGAAAACCTCATCCATTACTCAAGTTCTTGTTAAGCTCTTTATCGTCGTAGAGACCACAAAGTGACATACACATAGACAAAACACTCAAGAATTTCTTCTTCTCATTGTCGGATCAAGATTACTTCAACCAATTATTAAAGATGGAAACCTATGCCTAACTTGCATCAATCTGACATCATTGATCTACCAACCCACGAACAAAGCAGATAAGTACAAAATTCTTATATTCGTGATAGCAACAATTTCAGAGTTTTTCTCTCATCATCGGCAGCTTTCATTTTTTAGATTCTCCCTTAAAAACACATCAGATGTTAGCTAGTAAGCAACTCCAAAATTAAAAAAATGCATCTAGAGGATCCTCTCTAGAGGATTACAGCAAGGCCGGATCACCCATGAGGCAATTCAGGCGGTCGCCCTAGACCTTACCGAAAATTGAAGGCCCAAATATGTTTCCTAATTATCAATTTATATTAATAAATAAATATATTATTTATACCTACCTAGTTTGGGAAGTGAAGGAGTGTATGGAGCACGGGGAGGTGGTGGCGACGAACAATGGCGGATGAGGAAGAAAGAAGCGATGGTTAGGGTAGGGGAAGGAACCGGCGTGTAAGTTTAGTTTAGGTTTTATTACTACTACTTCATTCTTTATTATATTAATTATTTAATGAGTAATAATTGATGTAATAAATTGGTGTATTTGAGTGTGCAAAATGGTTCGTGCCGATAGACCCGTCCAAAAGTCTCGAGTTTGGGCTCGTCCTAAAATTGTCTTGGATTCGATGGGCTTTGGATTAAAAAGTTCGGAATTTTTGGATTAACTTATACTATCGGACGAACTTTTTAATCCAAAAAGTTTGGACGAATTTTTGGTCGCTTCCGAAAAGCTGCATTCGGCTGACTGGAGAGGCTGTCGCCCCAGAGTTGATTTCATGCCGGCTGTCGAGCCGGTCAGGAGGGTGCTCAGATCACTCATGGTACTCTGGCATCCGCCGGAGGCGCCGTGGGTGAAGCTGGATACGGATGGATCATTCGACAGGAGCACGCAGACGGCGGCGGGTGGAGGATTGGTTCGTGATCACACAGGTGCCTTGTTTGCCGCGTTCAGCACGCCACTGACAGCTAGTTCGAGCTTTGAGGCGGAGCTTTTAGTTTTGCTTCACGGGCGCAGACTTGCTAGGGATTTCTCCAGACACGTTTGGATAGAGATGGATGCTGCTGTTGTTCTCTCACTTCTCACCTCAAGGAGATTTGGAGCAGCTCACTTGCGCCACACTGTGACGGAGACCAGACTCATTCTTCAATAGCTTGAGTTTCGCTTCTCACACATTCACAGAGAGGGGAACCGAGCTGCGGACTTCTTGGCCCGGAGGGGGACCCAGACCCCGGGCTTGGTGATTTATGATCGACTTACTGCCCCGAGATACCTTGTGGCTCTAGTTAGGATGGACCAGCATGGTTATCATAACTTCAGATTCCGACTTAGATAGATCTTCAGTCTTATGTTTTTGGTCTTTATTTTAGTTTCTCTTTTGCTGTTTGATGCCCGCTTGTTTGGGCCTTGGTTTTATTCTTCCTATGTTTATATGTTGTTCCTGATTTGGATGGTGGGTCACTTTTGGGCCCAACATCATGTATTGACATTCCTCTTTGAGTGGTTATATACAAGTTGGGAGTCTGCCTAACTCCCCACTCTCTGGGGTGTTAAAAAAAAAAAAAAGACCCTAAACCCTAAACCCAAAACTCAAAACCCTAAACCCTAACCCTAAACCCTAAACCCTAAACCCAAACCCTAATCGATGAAAAAAAAAAGAACCATTAAGTTTGATGTTACCGAGCGCTTTGTCAATGTTGTGGGAGGTAGGGATGGACTGGGATGTCTATATACCGTTACAGTTTTTAGTATACCGTTACACTTTTTAATATACCGTAACAATTTTCAATTTTTAGTATATCGTAACACTTTTTAGTATACTCTAGCACTTTTTAGTATACTGTAACACTCATTTGTACAGCGCAACACTTTTTAGTATACCGTTACACTTTTTAGTATACTCTAACACTTTTTAGTATACTCTAACACTTATTAGTATACTTTAACACCGATTAGTATACTTTAACACTTATTAGTATACTTTTACACTTATTAGTATATCTTAACACTCATTAGTATATTTTAACAGTTATTAGTACACTCTAACAATTATTTGTATATTTTTACACTCATTAGTATCTCTTAACATCCATTAATATATTTTAACACTCCATCACCAATATTATTTTTCCAAACACCAAACACCAACCCTCCACTCACATCTAAACCCTAAACCCTAATCCATGAAAAAAAGAGAGTATATTTTAACACTTATAGTATATCAAACACTCATTAGTATATTATAACCCTCATTAATTTATCTAAACACTCATTAGTATATCTAAACATCTATCACAAATTTTTATTTTTTCAAACACCAACTCACAACTCATATTTAAACCCTAAATCTTATTAATACTTTTTTTTGAGTTTAGAACTATTACCACTAATTTAAATATCTTGGCCCAATAAGCAGTTCATCCTCCAACCCAAATTAACTTATATATTGGCCTTCCAATATACTCACTCTCTGCCACTTAAAATCTATTTTAGATCCTATTTACTTTCAGCTCCAGCCCAATTGATTTAAATAGTCTCAGCCCAATATTGTGTTGTCCGGCCCGTGAGATAATTAAAACGCGGCCCAAATTCGTGGCCCACGGAATTTAATTTCAAACATCCCCACACACAAGGTCATCACTTTCATGTCCTCACCCTCTCCCACTGCCTCGATTCTTCTCCTTTGTACACACACATGCACGCATCTCTCTCGCTCACTCTCCCCCTCGGCACCTCACTGTAGTCATATCCTTGCCCTTCACCGAGGATGGTCATCATTTGTCGAATCCTCCGCTGATGTGCCTCCCGACGCTGTCGCTCGAGGCTTAGCCGATTACATCTCACGGTTATCTCTCTTCTTGAGCTCTCTGCTCCCTCTCTATTTATTTTCCCATTTCTTATTTCTAATTGATTCTCTACATGATTTCTCTTAATCTCTTCTCTCCAACAAGCACTATAAGAAGGAACCTAGATCTCTTTTTTTCTTCAAGTTCTCTCATTTCTCTTTGCATCTCACGACCCTCTAATCTCCCTATTGGTAAATTCCCCAACTTCTAATTTCTCGACACTGGGGCAACAACGAGGGCGTCTTCTTCTTCTTACTGACCGAAGGCCACCCATTTGGGGGTTTTTTCCCCCTCAAATTGTAAAAGGTAAAATTTTGGGTTAAGAAACCTAGTCTCTCTCTTTATATTTTTCTTGCATGTGTGGCTTTTGATTGATATTTGGACATAGTTATTTCTTGGTAAGAATCCTAATTAGTTCTAGATTTTCATAATTTATTTATCATTCTTTACTGATGGTTGAATATTGTTTCTTTCTGAGGGAATGGCTCGAGTTTGGAGCTTGACTGGGGTTCGAATTTTGGCCTGACAAATGGTTTCAAATTGGGGTAGTTTTGCTTCGGTTCTGTTGCTCGCCTACTCGCCCAGAACAAAAGGACAGTAGCTAAATCCCAAAGCGTCACTTACTTGCTGTACTAATTTTTTTATACCATTTTGGTTTCATTACTCTGCTATGCTCTCTATGTTCATACGTGTTATGCATGGTGTGGAGAATTGGTAGAATGTAAATAGAGTTCGAATTTAAATATTGATTTGGTTATGGAGTGTTCTACTTATGGTGTCTAACGTCTAAAATTCATTCCTTAGAAAAGAAAGACTTTCATTATCTTGGTGCATTTCCAGTTGTGAAATTTCTAATAATATGTGATTGTATTATGTGCTTTATCTTATTGTGTTAATAGCATGAATATTAAAATATCAGAATTTGGTTTCTTACCTTAATGAAGGTCACTGTTATTCTTGTTCTGAATGTGGATGAAGCTCCTTATCGAGTTTCAATTCTTGGGCGGAGCTTCCTCTTCTATCTAACTTTTTGAGTGTTGTGACTTGTAACAAAATTGTGTGGAGTGTGGCTTTGAAAACTGATTTGCAGTGTGTTGTTAAGAGCTTCTACATGAATTTATAAGCGAAAAGTGTGTTGTTAACTTTACTGTCTTACTGTCTTTGCTTTTCCCTTTTTTTCGTCTTCATCCTCTGTTCACTATGTGCTAAAACTTTGGTATGGCTAAAGGTACTATTATCTGACTTTGCTTGATTCTCTACTAGAATGGAGATTACATGCAGGATCCCACTACCAAGTTTTCTTTGATCTACTTTTCTGACTTGCTAGCTGTATTAGTCTACATTAGTTATTTAGATTTTTCCTCCGGTTTTAATCTGTAGCTATTAGCTGTAAATAAACATCAATAGTTAAGATTAATATGGCTTATCTACTTTCAGAGAGGATTTAATATCGGATATGATAAGTTTAATAAGTTCTATCTCAAGTATACTATGATGAGTAAGAAGAAGGAAATGGATAGGATGGATGCAATTCTGAAATCCATAATGATTAAGGGATCTGGTTATTCACCCATTGAGAATTAAGAACAATTGTCATTAACTCATTGGACCTGTTTAGGATCCACTACCAACGTGAATGATGCGTGTAGCTGTTTCTAGGTTTAAACTGCCAAGTAACAACCCTCCGCCACTAAATCTTATGTAATATAGTCTAGGCACATGTGCTATTTTATTAGGTTTTTGTATCTCATACCTAGACAAAAAAATCTAACACTAGCACACCGAGTGGAGAATTATTTACGACATAGCAGGCAAGAATTGGTTGTAGCAAATAGAGGTTCAGTTATTTTTATAGATATGCAGTAGGGTTTAGGGTTTAGGGTGTGCATAGAGCATGCAATATGCGACAAAATATTATATTCCTTTGAAACTAAGATATGCTGATTAAGAACTTCCGAACTATTATTATATGTTACTATATTTGTTTATAGAATTATAGCATGCTCAAAATATTTGTGTTATATGTGAAATATCAGATGACCATCGTTTATTGTATAATTGTTAGAGCTGAAACCCTATAACTAGCACTTCTTAGATATCAAACTTTCATGGTTTTAGATTAGCTAAGGAGTATGTTTCCTCTTGTTTCTCACTGTAACAACTAAATACATATGTTATGAGTTTAGAAAGTCAAAAATCGTTAAGTGGTTCAACACCCAAAAATCATTTTTTTCATTATGTCGATGTTTATATCTTCTGTATTTTTTTTTTCTCAACTGTAAATGAACATATATTTATGTTCTTTGTAGAGATGTATGGGTCTTCGGTTTCTATTAGATCTACTTGTGTATTTTAAATCTTTGAGGCCTTTGTTCATGTATTTAAATCCTTTCATTTGTCATGCTTTAGGATGCTAAAGCTGCTGCTGAATAGCTAAAAAGAGCAACCATGTCCAAAGACATTTGAGAATCGCCAACAGGACCGGAAGATAGATTAGCATATTGAGTAAATTTGAGAATCTCCAACCTGACATTTTGAAGTCTCCAGCTTCATGAAACTAAGTTGTTTTGGGCGACTGTACCATTACGGTATTTCTAATTTTGTATTCGTCGGTTTAGTGTTTATAATATCAGTTCTCACATTTTATATATCAATTTCAACCAATTTCTTGTTGTTCTTTGCAGAATCCGTAAAACTTAAATTCAATATTACTAATAGGCTAAAGAGGTTTGTAACCACTTATCCATATTAGTTAACTGATGTAATCTTTTTCTAATTTCTCAACATAGAACATAGGTTTACACTTGGATCAAGTGAAATTGTTTTTCTTTGGTAGGTGTATTATGTTATTCTATTCACGTGACTTGTGCAACCTGAGGAAAGAAGGCTCGGAGAAAGAATCAAAAGTAAGTTTCTTTCTTATCTTGATTTGTTTTTCAATTCTCATAATGCTAATGATGTTTATTTCTTGTTTAACTTTTGAAAATAATATAATTTGTAAATTTATTTTAGTCAAATTTTTTAATTTTAAAATTTTGAAAATGATTCTTTTAAACCCTAAACCTTTCAATAGTTTAATTTTTGATTTTATAAAATTACAAAATTTTGTAAAATTAAATTTGCCCAATGTTTGATATATATTCAGATTAGTTTTGATTTAAAAATTTAATTCATTTTCACAGAATAAATAGTGGAACATTAATTAAAGATATGATAAGAAAGAAAAAATATAAATATGAAGTGAAAGGACAATAAGGTATTGATATTGATATAATTTTATAATATCAAATTCATATCATAAAAAAAATACAAAAAAAAGTGAAATACTTACAAAGCCTGTAAAACATTTCCAGAATAAAAAAGGGGTTAATCTTAAATATATAATTGTTTTCTGCTGACATTAATTAATTTTCTGTAATTCCTAATTATACAGTAAATGCACAATATATGTATTTACTAATTTAAATTGTACCATTTTCATTAGCATTATGTTATTTTACGCGGACGCTACGCGGCTGACCCGTGAATACACGGCTGCCACACGGATGCCACGCGGTCGACACGCGGGAATGCTGTGAAATTACTGAAAATCTAGTATTTTTGTGCTATAATTTTAATACCTTAAAAGTTTTTGGGGCTTAAAACAATGGTCTGGGTCAACTTAATATTTGGATAAAATATTGGGTCAACTTAATATTTGGATAAAATATTGCTTCTGAAATTGGGGTTTTTCTGATTGCCTAGTTTTGGTTATGAAATTTTCATTGGACTGTGTATGATTAATTGAAATTTGTTCTTTAATTTTCAATTTTAGTTACATTTTCATACAAATAATAATAATAATTTATATAAAAACATAACTTTACACAATAAAATTTTATAAATGCGTAAGCTAATCGGAAAAAATTCTATAATAATTTATATAAAATCAATGTTGAACTACAAAAATTAAAATTCATAATTTATTTTGTTAAAATCTAATAATCTAATCTAATAAACTTAATAAAATGAAAACTTTCTCTATCTCTCTCATCATTTTCTATCTCTCATTCTCTCTCTATCTCTCATAGAGTCCATTCTCTAATAATTATAATTTATATTTATATAAAAACAAAACTTAACACTATAAAGTTTTATAAATCCATAGATTAATCAGAAAAAAAAATCTAATAATAATTTATATAAAATCAAAGTTTAATTAAAAAAAATTCATAATTTATTTTGTTAAAATTCAATAATATAATAAAATGAAAATTTTCTCTCTCATCATTTTCTCACTCTTTTTATCTCTCTCAATTACCTCTCATCATTTTCTCACTTTCTTTATCTCTCACTCTCTCTATATAGGTCTCATCACACTCTCTATTATTACCTCTTTCTCATCATTCTCTCTATCACTCTCTCTCACACACGCACTCTCTCTTTCTGTCTCCTACTTCTAGCTCTTTCTCTCATCATTTTCTATCTCTTACCTCTATATCTCTATCTCTTTTTTACCTTTCTTTATCACTATATATCTCTTATCTCTCTCTCTATATCAACATTCTCTCTTTCTCTCATCACTCTCCCTCTTACATTTTTCTCATCACTCTTTCTCTGTCTTACATCTCTCTATTATCACTCTCTCTCTCTCTCGTCAGTTTCTCTCTATATTACCCCTCTCTCTCTCATCAATCTCTCATCATTTTCTCTCTCGTACTCTCTCTCACTCTCTCTATTACCTATCTCTCAACACACACTCTCTCTTACATCCCTATCATCATTCTGTCTATTACTCTCTCTAACTATCTCTCTCCCTTCCACCTCTCTTTCATACGCTCTCTCTTTCTCTTACCTCTAGCTCTCTTCTCTCTCTCTTCATTCTCTCTCTCACTTTCTCTCAACATTATCTCTTTCTCATCACACTCTCTCTTACCTCTCTCTCATCATTCTCTGTCCATGTCTTACCTCTCTCTCTTTTATCACACTCTCGCTCATCATTCTATCTCTGTCTTACCTCTCTTTCTCATCATTCTATATATTACCTTTCTCTCTCTTATCACTTTCTCTCTCTCAATTTTACCTATCTCTCTCATCATTTTCTATCTCTCATAATCTCTCTTACCTCTCTCTCACATTATCCAAGTTCCAAAATATCGCAATGTTTTTATCTGCATTATTTAACTCCAAACTTTATGTACTTTCTGCATCATTGACAAGCTCGTTTTTCGTACTCTTTTTATGTCGTGTCTTAGGTCTAGATAGAGTTTTTTTTACTTGTTTTGTGTTTAGAAGGATACGAGTCTGGGTTGGCAAGATACAAGTCAAGGCTGGAGGTCATCTCAACAAAGAAACAAGTTTGCACACGAAATACCTTGGGCAGTCTGAAGCTCAAGATAATGTAACGCTCGAGATCATCATTCAGCCACTGGGGTCAAGGAGAACACTATGGTCAAGATGAGGAGGAAGATGGAAGCAGCTAGGAGCGCAGAAGACGAAGGGCGAGGAGCTGGGATTCGCGGTGGATTTCGTTCCTCACGCGGAAAAGGAAAAAGATCTCCCTTTCCTTCCAACGAATATTTGGAGGATTGTGAGTATCTCATCTACGCGGAAAATCTCATTAGGGAAGGGAAGTCTAGCCGTGAACCCTACCCGCTCTTAACACCAAGCCCAGACCCACAAGACACAATATAAAGTCATGATTTGAAGCAGAGACGCACCCAAAATAGAGAGTGTGCAAGAGGCATACACACAATTGAGGGGAGGGATAACGTCTAGCTGCTCTTTCTCTTAGTTTAGGCTGTGTTTCAATGAGTGATTGGGAGGAAAAAAACAAGTCCTATGGACAAACTTAACACTGATTAGTATACCTTAACACTTTGTTAGTATACTTTAACACTGATTAGTATACCGTTAAACTTTTTAGTATACTGTAACAATTTTGAGTATACTGTTACATTTTTTAGTATACCGTTACACTTTTTTAGTATACTCTAACACTTTTTAGTATACTGTTAAACTTTTTAGTATACCGTTACACTTTTTAGTATACCATAACACTCATTAATATACCGTAACAATTTTTAGTATACCGTAACACTTTTTAGTATACTAACACTTTTTTAGTATAGTGTTACACTTTTTGGTTTACACATTTTAGTATACCGTTACACTTGTTAGTATATCGTTACACTTTTTAGTATACCGTAACACTTTTTTAGTATAGTGTTACACTTTTTTAGTATACCGTAACACTTATTAGTATTGTCTAACACTTTTTAGTATACTCGAACACTTTTTAGTATACATTAACACTTATTAATATATTTTGACACTTATTAGTATATTTTTACACTTATTAATATACTTAACACACATTTATATATCTAAACGCGAAACCCTAAACCATAAACCTTAAAAAAATGTTCAATTTCCTCGTGTTGTTGTCTTGTCCGGTTGTCAACTCGTGAACCTGTGGTCGGACCAATTGATGAATACCAAAAAATAGAACTCAAAACGGATGTGCCGTTTTCCCAAGCCGTCAGGCTCCCAAACTTTTATTAAATATTTGATAAAGCGATTACATGCCTTAATCACCCTTTAAATAGAAGATAACCCTATTAAATCTAGATTGGGCTATGATAGCCCATTATTATTTCTAGGCACAAACCATATAAAATAAATTCATTAGCAATTAACATAATTAATATTAACTAACAAGCCAATAGACGTGAACTTATTCCCGACTTGCCTATGGTAAACGATCAACAACCATGGCTCTTCCACCTTGACCAACTCGCGGTTTTGCTCTCTATTAGATATCTACTGAATATGAAGGCTTATCATATCACAAACAAATTACTAGTTGGTCATGTTTATGGCTTCATGGTGTTGTGTTTGTTGATCGTTGCTCAATATGAGATGTTTTATGCAACACACGTAGTGGTCTCAACATGATATTATTTTTAGAGAGAGAATGTTGCGAGTACGACCAAGCCTAGTGGTCTCAGCATGAGCATAATAATTTAATCGTTACGAGTACACCGGGTGGCTACATAGATTTGAATCACTTGGGAGTGAGAATGTACATTTTACAATCATGCGAAGGTACAGAAGCCGAGATCTGTCCTTTGAGTGATGTTTGGGTTGAATGCTGCAGGAAGAGAAGAAAAGAGAATGAAGGAATGAAGGAATGAAGGAATGATGAGTATAGATGAATAGTAGTACAATATAAGTTACCGCCCACAAGTCTCGAGCATTGACGAGTGCAGTGGAATTGAGGCCAATATCAGACCAGTAAGCAGTGATAGTCGCTTCTGAAGATCCTCTGTTCCACAAAGCAACGACTACTCTGTTTCTGCTTAAGCCTCCTCCCCAAACCTGTCATTCCATTACCATTTATCATTACAACTTTTTATTTATTAAGTATGGCTTTCTTCTTCTACTATTTCACCCCTACCTCCAAGTCTCCGTCTTTCTTCATCTTTTTCCCTTGAATCCCGAGTTTATCTACATGTTTTCCAAAGTAAAAAAAAACACACATTTTTTTTTTCAGAACGGAAATAAACAAACCTATGTAGCCATTTTGCTCACCCTGGTTCACACCAATCACTTCCTTATTGCTTAGAAGTCCCAATGTCACATTGTCCATTGACCGAATATCACACCCAATCAGTAAAGGAGCCTAATATAATCTCAAATACATTAAAGCATTATCGATTAATGTGTCACAACTTCTTCATATCAAATCATGTCACTTACTTTGATCAATGCCCATATGCTGAAATGTGACCTATATTCTTCAATAGTCATCCCTCCATTCCCAACTTCCAACATGTCAGGGTCTGTCAACAATCTTGAATCATACAGACTACATAGTATCCGGACAAAATAATTTACTATTCTATATGTCTGTTAGAGAAGAATGTAAATGATCATACCATTCCATCCGCCGGGCCCCGCATACTTTACCCATCGGTCGTTCTGGTCTGCCAGAGAAGTCATACTATACTAGCAGCAACAAATGCATATCGATCCATATATAGATAGATATAATTAAAAGTTTGATGATGGGAGAGGATGAAGTACCTATCCCAGTTATCCTGAATATCTCCCGTTGTCCTCCAACTGTTCCCAATAGACTTTGCCCATGTTGCAGGATCTTCTTGGCCCCTGTTAATCAATCATCACTTTAGCTTGGATGCACATAGAGAAAAGAACAGTCATTCAAGGAATGGAGGAATACTCACTAACCATTCACACAAAGAGTAGAATATTTGCCTCCCTGAATTGAGTAAAGCCTTTGCCATTACAGGATACCTTCCTCACCAACAACCAAGTCAATCATTAAGTATTAGTGTATTACTCAAGCCTCCATTAGTCATCATTAAGCATGCACCACTGTCCATAATTATACCTTTCCTTAGGGCTGATACCATTGTTGTTACAGTTGTCATACTTGAGGTAATCAACTCCCTATTTGGGGTACAAAGATAAGCATCACTAACTTTACTATTATGTTCGTGTTCAACCAAATGCACATCATAGCATACCCACGAGGCAAAAGTTTTTGCATCTTGTTCTTCATATCCTAACGATCCAGGCATTTGCTTGCTGCAAGTCTGGTTTCTGCCGTACTCAATCAAACAATCACAACCATATATATAAGGCTCCCGTGCCAGGGAATATTACTAGCCAGTGCACTATTTTCTTAATTTCCTTTTTCCTGTATGAATGATAATGAAAAAGGGAACATAATTACCCAGCGTCAGAATAGATCCCAAGTTTTAATCCCTTTCCATGAACATAAGCCGCCAGCGCTTTGATTCCAGAAGGAAATTTTGAGGCTTTTGCAACTAAATTACCCTGCATTACATGCATTTACAGTTGAGATTAGAATTTAAATGTGCATGAAGTGAATGATGATGATGATGAAAGATGGATAGGTAGCGTGATGACAAAAAGTGAAAGGGCAGAAATCTAATGTGCACTTTAGAGTCTCTGTTTTGTTCAGCCCAGCAATCATCTGAAAAGAAAAAGGGTGTTTATATAATGTAATGAATAAACGAAAAGAGTAAGGATTAAGGTGCGTGTATATGAATGAATGTACCGAGATTTATATACTTGTAGCCAAGCGCAGCAAGCCCCGTTGATACCATCGCATCAGCTGTGGAGTGTGGATAGATAATCAATTGATTGATGACAGAAAAAGGTAAAGACATTAATTTATACTCCATTACATGTGACGCTAGCTAGCTACCTGTTTCCCTAATCAAATTCTCTTCGATATCACATCCAAAATGATTCCAGCTGTTCCATCTGAATTGAGATGATGGATTAATTTTAATCAGAATAAAAAGGAAATTAAGGACGAGTGTTGTGAGGAGTTAGCTAGCTAGCTAGGTCTACCTAATCTAATCATCACGAATTAATAGAAGAGTATGATTTAATAACAATTAAGAAGGTAGCAACTAGCAAGGAGGCAAGAACTTAGAGAATGAATGATGAAGATTATATATATATATAGGCAGTAGTACTAGCTTAGTACCCCATCTGAGGAGTTAGGCCGAGCCCATTTTGGAGTCGAAACTTGGTACGTAGTCGGAAAGAAGAAGAGGAAGAGGAAGAAGAAGTGGAGTCTGAAATGCCAGTACTGAAGCAGATCAACCATAATAATGCCACGATCACCACTGAATTGCTACAATCTGATGAATTCATCATATTTCTGATGAATGCTTTTCCTTAATAGCATTAATTAATATTAGCAGGCATCACTGTATATATATATATATACATAAGAAGAGAGAGAGAGAGATAAAGTTGATGAAGTGGGGGTTGTCAAAAGTGAATAATGTACGAGACAAGACACAAGAGTCCGAGGTGAGATGGATGAGTGCTAGCTAAAGAGATAAGGACACCTAGCTAATTAATTAATGCAATTTCTTATTTATATTTCTTTAACCTCGCCATTCACCATTCACCATTCACCATTCACCATGTATGTGTGTCTCTGTAATAATGCCTTCTAAAGTCAAGTAGTTTAGAATTTAGATAATAAAATCGACCGACCGTAAGTTATGGATTGATAAAGATTTATTTATATATTAGAATAGACTTATATTAATTGAATATACATGAATATATATGTACGTAAAGTACTGAATTAATTAATCGCTCGATCCGTGGTGGCTGTGCTGAAAACGTAACGTAGATGTTGGTAATTATTCATTCAATATTATATTCACTTGTTTTTTGCTCTTGTTCTTGTAGTTTATCTCATGCACTCATCATCATCATCTACGACAAAAGTAATTCCTATTACAGTGTGGAAATAGTATATCATTACTATGCTGTGAAGTGTGAATTATTTAGCACGACATAGATCGAGAGGATAACATCAAGCTGAGCTGGCACAGGCCCAAGTGACAACCAAATTAAGAAGTTTAGTTTGTCGTTTTAGCTAACCTGTCTATCAAGACAAACACTCACCAATCCTAGCCTTCATTATAATATACTCCACTCCACTATATATATTATACCATTTAATTTGTTTTTTATTCATCGAAGACTGTTTCATGAAATACATACTCCTCCTCCGTACCTGACACGTACGTTAACACAACAGAGGTCTGAGCTGAGGTTGAAAATTTTACCGCCGTTGGAGCCACTTGAATACAATATTCAAGAGTGCAAGAGACAAGGACATGCAAGGGAGATCGATCTTATCTTCTTCATAGAGAAGCTAGCTCAAGTACTTTAATGTAAATTTCCCCATCACTGAAATACAGAGAGTATAATAATATTTATAGATTGGTGTAGTTAAAACTCGATCTATCCGGCCGGGTCAACAATGCGCGAGGGTGGCCCTTTAAGCATATATAGAAGAAGAAAAAAGGCATGCATGAATACTGCAGGTGAAAGAAGTAATTATATATGTATAGCATCATGCAGGCTATTACAATACTGTACGTGACAAGTTTTCACCTAGTACATGGTTAACAGATAAGCTAATGCAGCTAAGGCAAACGACCGATACATGACAGAAGCAGGCATACGACCCTCGTCCCTTCGAAGGACGATAGCTTCCAACAACGGTAAGTTAATTATTACCACCACCCCACTTAAAAGAATCTGTAATGCATATGAATCCATATCCATGGCAGCTGGCTTCTTGAAAACGATGCTCATGGCAACAGAGATCGTCGCAAGGAGATTGAACAGCGCAATCGTTGTTAAAATAACAAACATTGATGAAGCTGTGCCAAATTCCATAATCTCTTGCTCAAATCTATGAGAAACATCTTCGGTGGAGTTCTTTCCAGTGATTGCAAAATTCAACTTTGCGAAGCCCAAGGACCTCAAGATTGTTTGGCATAAGCCATACAGGTAACATGTCACTCTCTTGTATAGCCACATTCTCTGATCATTATACCATCCCTTTAGAGTGCCACCAGAAAAAAGAAACTCTCCCATGCTGTAAGTGTATTTTGCTATGAGAGCGTAGGCATATGGCAGAACCCAGGTGCTCGATAACTGTAGCAAAATTAAGGTTAGATAGACGACGACACATCATGTACAGATTAATTAATTCGGTGAATGAAATTGAATGTTATGGAAAATTAAGTTGAAATCTAGAGATGCATGGAAGTTTATGATTTGAAATGTAATTTAGTTGTTTCTTACCTGTGGAAACAAATTGATGCCCTTAAGAAGACAAAAGGTTGGTACAGTAACATAGTATAGTGTAGCCAAACAGTTTGCCGCCCAAAGGTTGTAGCAGAGATATGAAATTTGAAGCTGTAGTGGGATCTTTCCATGGCCATATATTAAAGGGCAGTATTTTGACATGAATATCTGAAGGTGGCCTTCGGACCATCGGGCGTGCTGAATTAATGTACTTAATAGTGTCATGGGAGCTACTCCCAAGAAGCCTTTCTTTGTCGGATTGAAGTAGACGGATCTCCAACCCTTGCACTGTACTGATAGTCCAGTAACCACATCTTCAACTGGACATCCATACTTGAGCCCCATCTGTAAATTAATCAACTTTTCTTGTTTCCTATATAGGAGTACTTTAACATAAAATCTAAAGCCTGTAAATCCAAATTGTTGCTTGACTTGACCGCCTGAGTTAGCAATTTTCTTAGTATTTTATAATTGATCCTTAACAAATTCAGTTGTAAATCCTGTAAATATGTTTTTTTTTAACCGGTTATGTCATCATTTTTAGGATACACAGATGTTGTTCTTGGGTGCTAAATTAGACAAATGTGCAAAGTTGGTGGATTTACAAGATTATTTTGAAGTTCGTTTGGCTAACAAGTCAGTGGACAAACCTCGTGGATTTATATAATATAGAGAGAGAGAGAGAGGGAGAAAGAACCTCCTTGCCCCAGGATGAGTTCTCTTCATAGTTACAGCTTGCAAGTTTGGCTGTTTCCTCAAGAAGGTTTATTGTTACTGGTTCGCGTAGCTCGCTCACTTGTTTCCATTTGATGTGAGATCCCTTGTCGTACTTGTTCCCTGTGAGCGCATCTCTCCTGTGAAAACAGCAGCTGCCGATGTATATTGGTCCTCCATGTGCATCTAAGGCTGGAAGCTCTACCTTCAATTATCATATGGCACTAACTTTAGCTATTGTTGCAACTATGATAAACCCATGAAGAATAGTCTTTGTAATTAACTCTTACCTCACCGGGCACTCTCATAGTACTTCCATAAAGATCATTCTTTGTGATGTTAACACACCTCTGTGGGTACTGTACAAAGGCAATGTTATGGCTCTGTTCCTCATCCATGAAGAAGCATAATGCATCTCTCACGGATTTAGGGTTGCTTGAGTAATGGTCACAGTCGATATTAAGAATGATGTTGCTGTTGCTTATCCTTGATGATACCCTTATCTGTTTCAGTCCATGAGAGTGGTATCTGATGAACAAGAAAACTTGATATATAGGTAGGTAGGTAGAAGTAGAATATAATGCAATGACTTACTAAGGCATTCATGGCTCCTGCTTTGAAGTTATGTGGATACACATGTCTCTTCTCACGTGCCAAATATACGAGAGTCGGCAAAGGTTTCCCCTGGATATCTACTTTCTTGGTGTCTCTTCCGTCAATCAGTACCTGCAAAAGCGTTTTCAAAAGCGTCAAAATACACCATCTTTCTCAATTTATTGATTTATATATATGAAGATGGAATAGTAGCAGTTACTTCAAGAATGGTGTTGTGGTCAGTTCTACTAGCTCCCAATTCCCATTGGTGAAGTCCTTTGTGTTGCTTCCTCCAATGATCAGCTACTCGTCCCAGCTTCATACACTCATCTACTCGTGCCTCCATTTCTTCATATAACTTCTGTGGTGGTGGTGAATGACGATGACAAGAATATAAATATGAATTGAAGTAGCTAGCTATATATATATATATATACCTTGACTTCCATCCATTCTTGAGCTAAAGTAAAATCATCAACACTGGTAGGTACTTCCTTGACTGCGGAGAAGTAAACACGGGGGGCCCGCATCTCGACATCGAAGTTCCTGCAGAACGGAAGCCAGAATCTGGAAAACTCAGAAGCTTCAAAGAGAGCATAAAACATCAAATCCGAACACCCGTCATCCGACAGGTACACGTTGAGCTTATCGGGGGGATAATCATATGCCATCATCGACAGCACGGTGTCCGCCACCATCAGCGGTGGCTCCAGCTCAGGATCAGCCGTGCTCACGAATATGTCTATTCCTGGAAGAACCTCCTCGTATCTGCGGGAGAGCCTGTCTTTGAAGGTGCGACGGAAGATGGCGCGGTACCGAGCAAATTGAGTGATGATCCAGTATGTGATGAACCATAGTTCTGCCATGAAAGTGCCGCTCCATGCCCATTTTCGGATTCCATTTTCGGCTGCAGGGAAGTTCATCACTCTGTTTATGCATACCAATGATATGGCGGCCAACATAGAAACTGCGTAAAACCAATAGACTAGACGCCCTTTGGCTGTCTTGCTTTCGAAGAGAGGAGGAAGGTCATCGTTTTTCTCCATATTCAAGTTACTTGCTTGAGTTAGCTAGCTAAGTCTTGCCTCAACTTCAAAATATGTTTGGGAAGTATATACGAAGTCGTGCAAGTGGTAATAGAAAATATAGGGATAATGTAAGTCGATGTTTACTTCTTAAGATGGGATGGGATGGGAACTAAAATTATTGACTTAAGAGGTGTGTATTGAGGTTGCGGTAGGAAAACTTAATTTGTGTTTCTTCATGATATTAAACTAAGAGAGAGATGACGACTATCAGACACTAATAATGGGTTTTAATAAACCTTTAGGAGCGAATGACAACGACTCGCAATTTGGTTAGTACAAAAAAAGGTTCTATTGAAGGTTGAAAAAAAAAACATATTACACCTACGCAAGTAAAGATAAGACTAGACAAAAAGAGGTTTATCTTTACACCAATGGTTGTGGTATGCTCACTACAAGTTAAAATAACAGGTTATCTTATCTCTACCTCAAGAAATCCAAATAATCATTATGCCTTGCTCCTTCATTAGTATATAAGGAAATAATCATTGTGCCCCAGCAAATAGCAATACCCTCAAATCACTCACTTCTGTTCTGACTTTTCCCTCCAAACCAAACCATCACCACACCCATTTTCGGAAATTCACAGGAGCTCAAATTTGACCATTTCTGATCCTAGTCAGGTCAGCGCCCTCCAAAAAAATAAATAAACAAATGCCAATGTGAACATGAATGCACTCCGCCTTTGGCAGTGCAGTGCTGCTGCGTTGCTACGATCACAAAACCCCACTCCAATTCCACTCAAACTTAAATTCCCCTCTCAATTCCCTTTATTTCAATCGATTATTCCGCCCTGTGATTGGCGATGGCGACTCCCAACGGTGCTACTTCCGATCTGAGGACGACATTTCTCGAGGTTTACTCCACGCTTAAATCTGAGCTCTTGAATGACCCTGCTTTCGAGTGGAATGATGGCTCTCGCCAATGGGTTGACCGCGTACGATTTTCTTTTTATATTTTTTTCTATGTTTTAGTTTGGTGATGAATTAATTGCATCTCGATAGTGTTCATTTACAGATGTGCGTGCGCATGTGAGTGTGGTGAGTCAAGCTCAATTGTTGCTTTTCTTGATGATTATCAGGTTCCTATTGATATTGTTAACTCTTTTCTTCACGTTACTTGGATCGCGATAAACTATGTGTAGAAACTTAATTCGATTTCTTCAGTTGACTACTGTACGACTTTGTGAGAACTTTTTTCTTCTTTTCTTTTGTGTTTCTCTTAGTGTAAGTGTGTGACTGTGGTATTGGCACTTGGAATGTGACTCGCTATGTGGTGAATTAAGCTCATTTCCTGCTTCTGTTGGTGATTTTGGTGGTTTTGCTACTTGGATCGAGGTAAAATATGGGTGATACAGAATTCGATTTTGTTCAGTTGACTACTGTTTGACTTCGTGAGCCCTGATCCACCGACTGTTTTAGAGTACCTGAATTTGCCTCTGGTGTAGAATCTTGCAATACAGGCTCATGAAACGAAACCTTTTGATGCTGTGACTTTAGTGGAGAACGGTTGTATGATTATTTTTTGAACGTTGATTGCACCAACGGGTTTGGTTAGAATGAACTTTGTTATATAGTTTAGGGAAGAAGAGGAATCCTATTTTTGTGCTGAGCAATGTGGAGTAGGGGTTGTTTGGTGATTGTAGATGCCCACTTTACAGAACTTTTACAAAAAAGCAGTGTGTTGGTTACATAAAGCTATCAAAACATATCCTTTTGTTTGAAATGGGATGCTGATTTGTATGTAACATGCTTTGTCTATTTGAAGTTCCAGCTACCAACCACTTCTTAAGAGAATTAAATTATGTAAGTTGAAGTTTCCCTTTCCGTATAATTGAATCCGTGATTCTGCCAATGGAATGAAATCATTAATACTGTAATAGTTGAGTAAATAACAATGATTCCATATCACTTGCTTTAAGATTCCACCAAACAGGATAATCCAGTAGCATTTCTTTCTACTTGGAGCTTTATTCCTTGCATATTTTGTATGTTTTAACTGTATGGTTCAAACTGTCTATTTTCTTATTTCCACTTTGGCATGATCATCTTTTCATTACTCTTGGCATCAGTGGAGCATCTACTCTACTATTCTTCTATTTACCAGGCTATATTTCTGGTTTCTTGCTCTAATTCAACTTAACTACTTTTCATTAATCTTAATAGTTTTTTACCAACTTGTGGATTTTCTTCAGATTTCAAACTTTACTCGGTTATGATTTATATGTGATAAGAAAACTGGGTTACCAACATAATACACACACATGAATAAAATCATGAATGTATTGACCTACAGGTTGGTTTTAAAACATAAGCACTTTGTAACGCGACATGTTGAAATTCAACACTTCTGGATGTTCCTAGGAGAAGGTGTGATTTTAATGACTGCTCAGTCCAATCAAAGTATGACAGTATCTCCCATCATATTGCTGTCACATGCACAATAATGTAACTACTTATCTTCTTCACCTGACAAGTTTGTTGTAGTAGCAATTAGTTATTGGGAAATAGAAGCTTAGGAGTTCTTATAGTTCCGGGAAAGAAGACAATCATGCTGTTTCTTGATGTAATGCAATACAGATGCTCAATTTCATGTAAACTATAGGAAGATAATCATTGTGTTCACTAAATCTATTGATCCTGATCTCGCTTTGTTTTCTATGTAACAGATGTTGGACTATAATGTACCTGGAGGTATCTCATTATTTACTATTATCGATATGGTGCTTTCACCAGACAACATGATATTTTCCAGATTATAAACACGCATATATATTGTATTTACTACTGCAACTGCATGCTACTAACAGATAAGCCTCCTTAGCTGAAGAATTATTTATGCTATGCAGGGAAGTTAAACCGAGGCCTGTCAGTTATCGATAGCTACAAGTTACTTAAAGAAGGAAAAGATCTAACTGGTGATGAAGTGTTTCTAGCTAGTGCTCTTGGCTGGTGTATTGAATGGGTAGGTCAAGTCTACAGCTTCTATCTTATGAACAAACACTATAACTCATATACATGCAAATGTAGCTTCAGGCATATTTTCTTGTCCTTGATGATATTATGGATAATTCTCATACGCGACGTGGTCAGCCATGCTGGTTTAAAGTCCCCAAGGTTCGAGCGAAGTGTATTTAGTTGCAATTTTCTTATATTGCTTCCAAAAGTTTCTATTGCCATAAATGATGGAATCATTCTCAGGAACCATATCCCTAGAATTCTCAAGAAGCACTTCAGACAAAAGCCTTACTATGTTGATCTGCTGGATTTGTTCAATGAGGTGATGTGACTATTTACTCCCAATGACCGATATTACCTTATTTGTGTACATTCTACATTGTTGATTTCTGCAGTGCATGTTCTCAGGTGGAGTTTCAAACTGCTTCTGGACAAATGATAGATTTAATTACCGCTATCGAAGGAGAAAAAGATTTATCAAAATACTCATTGCCACTGTTCAACAAAATCTATTTAATTTACAAAGTTGCTTTGTGCTGATTGTCAACATAGGTTGAGCAAGTATTGCATCATTTGCAGTAATCTCAGGCTTGACAAATCATCTTAGCATTCTACTACTTGGTTGATAAGATTGCTCCATTTTTCGAGTTCAGGACTTTCGTGATGAACCATTCTAATTCATAAATGCTCATTCCTATCTTATAAGTTTCTGTATCCAAATTTTGGGATTGCTTTTCCTTTTATAGTCTTCTTTGTCTCCTAATATTTTCTGCTTCTGCTATAAATTTTTGTAGTCATCGCCGCATTGTGCAGTACAAGACTGCCTACTACTCATTCTACCTTCCAGTGAGTGGAAAATCCTTTATTCCACTTATTTTGATTTGTATAGAAAGTTCAATGCTTCAGCTAAAGATATCTGAAACTTTTAACAGGTTGCTTGTGCATTGCTCATGGCGGGTGAGAACCTCGAGGAACATCCAACTGTAAAAGACGTGCTTATCGATATGGGAATATACTTCCAAGTACAGGTAAGATTATGTACTGGAATTCAACATAAAAGCTCTCCACATATTAAAAGTCCAAAAATTTATTCGTTTTTTGTAAGTAAACTAAAAGGCCAAATATTATTACCACAGACCACAGTTTCATGTAGGAATTACTTCCTATTTGACCATGTGAATTCTAACCTCGACATAATGTGGTTATTTGAGAGATAAAAAAGTGTTTGCTTTGTTTATAGCTTTTTAAAAGAAATTGAACTCTTGCCGTTTGTCAGGATGACTATTTAGATTGCTTCGGCAAGCCTGAAAAGATTGGAAAGGTAATTCTGCACTTGCTCTCCTCTGTGTTCAACAGTTATTTTAATAATAAAGAACAGCTTAGTGAAAGACAATTTTGTTAATTCATTTGCTTCATCAGATTGGAACAGATATTGAAGATTTCAAATGTTCTTGGTTGGTTGTTAAGGCCTTGGAGCTTTGTAACGAAGACCAAAAGAAGACTCTTTTCGTAAGGCTACAAAGCAAGCATTCTCTATCTTTTCTCGTTTATCTTGTAAGCTATATATTGTATATTAAAACCGTGCCTCGCAACCAGGAACACTACGGAAAGGAAGATCCAGCTGATGTTGCGAAAATCAAAGTCCTCTACAACGAGCTTAATCTCCAAGGTGTGTTCACCGAGTTCGAGAGCAAGAGCTATGAGAAAATAACAAGCTCTATCGAATCTAATCTCAGTAAATCTGTGCAAGCAGTGCTCAAGTCTTTCTTGGAAAAGATATACAAGAGGCAGAAATAAGAAGACATGCAAGAGAGGTCTGAAACAAAGGGAGGGAGCATAATCTAAGAAAATCACCATGTTTGTATTCGTTACTCCTAGCTACTATCGTGTTTGTATAACAATTTCTGGTTTTTTTTAATAATTTTTCAGCGATGAAGGTGCCATTTTTGTTTCCTGATTGTAGTTTTAATAAATAAAATGTGATTATTATTCTACTATCTGTTGCTACTGGAATAAAGAAATGAAGTAGGAAAATATATATCCATCTCCAGGGGCCGGATTCCACTTAATTGGTCACTATTTCACGCTACTCTTCTACTTAAACTATACATATAAATATTTTGTGTTGCTTACATGATTACGATTTACTTATCGCTGACATGATTTTATTTCAACGTACGATAATTTACTTCAATTTACAAAGTTCCAAGTTCAGATTGAATAATGGAGTAAAGTTTATGTAATGTTAAGTTTGGGCTAATTTTGTACTAGTTCCCAATGGGCTGTAGATTACGAATAGGCCCACGAAGCCCGGCCCAAATATGAAATTTTCTCCCTTTCATTGCCCTGCCTCATTCATCTCTGTTTCCTTGTCGATCTACATCTTCCTATTGTCACGTACACGCTCAATATTCGATTTCCGGAGCATTAACCTAAATTTCCCCAAATTCTAGGGGGAGCAAGTTTCGTCCACAGGTAGCGCATATCATTTCCTTTTTACCTCGAAAAAATCGAGTACGGAGAGCATTGAATCATCACACAATTAACTTACACAAGTTCACTGATTTCCATTCCTTGATTTTGGATTTTCTTAGGTATTTGGTTCAACTCTAGGTTCAATTTGAGCTAACTGATATGATTTTAGATATTTATCGACTTCTTAATGTCATTATGTTTTTAGACGTAGTTGGGATTCTACTCATGTTGCTTGTGCTTCCTATTCGAACGTAGTACCAACAATATTCAAGTTTATGACTCACATTGGGATTTTCAGTATGAACTATTGTCTGGTCCCGACTGATAAGAGTTTCTAGCTTTTGTCATTGATTGGGTGCTGCGTTTTCGCAGTGGTTGGCATTAAGGAAAGCAAATGCGCAAAACGTATTCTTGTGTTGAAATCTTGGTTTTATTTAGTGTCTGAATGGTGGTGCTGTCATGTTGATTTGAGATGTGAAAAGAATTTATATGAGAAGATATAGCACCAAGCGATGTTTGGAAGAGCGGGTCTTGATCGTTTCAAGAAATCCCAGTCTTCGGAACCTTTCTCAGTCAATGTGAATTCTAACACTAAAACAGCCACACCACATGCTTTAGATGATGCAGTTTCAAATCAATATCAGAATCATCAGAATGTAGTCAAAAGGCCTTTGACAACAGATGCACTCGTAGCTTCAGTCCACACTCAGCATGTTACGCCACTCGGAGGGGGACAGTCAGCTTGGCAGCCTCCTGATTGGGCAATTGAGCCTCTCGGTGTTTATTATCTTGAAGTTTTGAAGGATGGCGAGGTTCTTGATCGAATTAATTTGGATAAGAGGAGGCATATCTTTGGGCGGCAGTTCCATGCTTGTGATTTTGTGCTCGATCATCAATCTGTCTCACGCCAGCATGCAGTTGTCGTTCCACACAAAAATGGCAGGTATGGAATGATAAACTTTTGAGGCTCTAATATGATTACCTTCAGTTCATGATTGTAGTACTTGGATAGTAAATATTTTATTGTCGCTGAAATGACAATTGAAGTTTAGATGTGCTTTATATGTTAGCTATGCTAAGCTGTTCTCTGATCTAAGACTATGCATGCTTTAGTGAAATTGGTAACCATCTGTCCACACATATGATATTCGCTAGAATGTGATAAGTAGCAGCTCGGTGTGTACACTGTTAGTTGGGGTTGATCAAGTTGATCTTTTACGATGTCCTTTTGTCTGTTGTTGATTGACATGTAACCATGTCGAACTATTGGCGTGTTTAATACATGAATATGGCCACTTAGAGGAGTTAATGTTATTGGTTGCCCTCTGAACTTTTATAGTTATATATCAAACATACTCTGAAGTCTGATGATCATAGTGTATGTTTCTTGCAGCATATATGTGATTGACTTAGGGTCTGCTCATGGCACATTTGTTGCTAATGAGCGATTAACTAAAGATTCTCCTATGGAGCTAGAGGTGGGGCAGAGTCTGCGGTTTGCTGCTTCAACGAGATCTTATGTCTTGAGGAAGAATAATAATGCACTATTCCCTCCACCTCAACAACCCTCGGAGATTGATTTACCACCTCCTCCAGATCCTTCAGATGAAGAAGCAGTTTTAGCTTATAATACATATATTAATCGTTCTTTGAACGGATTATTGACACCCAAAGCATTATCTATTTCGACAAATTCTAGTAGCTCGTCAGTTGCGAAGGATGACAGACAGGTAACTGAGAGAGCATCCAAGAGAATCAGAAAAACGAGAGTGGCATTCAAGGATCAGGTCGGGGGCGAGCTAGTTGAAATTGTTGGGTTTTCTGATGGAGCTGATGTTGAAACGGAACCTGGTCCTACAGGTGTAAAAGAAGGAAGTCTTGTTGGGAAGTACGAATCGCTTGTACAGATTACAGTAATACCTAAAGGGAAAGAACATACACCTATGAAGCAATCTACTACTATTTCAGAAACAGGAGTAACAGAGAAGCTCCAACAAGTCTTGAATAAGGTCAAGGCTCCTGCCAGGAGTGGTGGTATATATGGCGATCTTTATGGAGATTCATTAACTGTCAAAGTTGGCTCTTCTTGGGCTAATGCCCCTGTTGCATCTGGTATTACTGAAGATTCTCCTAGTGTAATTGGTGGAAATACTTCTGGATCTGAAAGTAATCTCGTCAACAACGATGATGATGATGATAACGATGACGATTTATTTGGCTAAGCAGAGTGCCTAATTTTTTAACTGACAATTTTTCTCCTTAGAGGACACTAATTCTATTGCAGAGCAGCTGGGCAGGTACCTCTCTTTCCATTTATAGAATACCCTTTTGTTGTACAATATCATCTCTTTTATCGATCACGGCACGTGCTGGAAAGACTTTTTGGCAGTTTTCTGGGGTACCTACCAACCATGTATAATGGATTTTGAAGCTGTACAAGTTGGAGGTTTCTAAAAGTGAAGTGCATGATAGATTTTTTACTTGGGGATGTTTTATGGGTGTTAATTATCTATGTAAAAGCCATTTGCCTGGTTGCTCGTATGGTTTACCTACCTTTTATCTAAAAAAAAATACTTGTATGGTTTACATACAAATGAAGCAGAGTTGGTTTGAGATTACAGTTAGAGTAAGAAGAGCAAGACAAAAACTAGATACATAGTTCAAATGTCTGAGAGCCTAGCCAACAATGTATTACTATAATCTGCCTCTTTTATGAGAAAGAAGAAACAAGTCTGCCTCTGGCTCTCTCTCACTCCCCCTAACAAAATAGTAGGCGATGATAAGGAATCGATTCTCATCGCTTTCTCTCTACAAAACATTTCAGTCGACTCTAAATCTAATCTAATCACGTGACGTGGAGAGGGTCATAATCATAAGGATCTCCAGCTCTTACAAAACGACCCTTCACACGTTTCCTCACGTCTGCTCTTTCCTTGCGTGAAGCGTACCTTATCTTTCTATCAAACCTGCAGAGTAAGTAACAACGCATGTCATTCGTTATTATTATTTCCAACGTAACACAAGAATTATTTTGGATCAACAATATAGTATACATAACATACTTGCGTGACTTCCTCTTCTCTTTATACCGGAGCACTGCATCGTCCCTGACTGCTGATGAGAAGTGATTTTGGTCTGACGAGGAAATCGAGTGGGCAGTGGATTGTGCTGGTCTTGGAGTTGGGACGCGGACGTTAGAATCAGATTTACAGCTCGTCATGGAATCAGCTGATAATAATAGATTGCTGCAATCCTGCTTCAACAACAATGTTTAAACATTCATTATAGTCTATAGATATAAACACAACATGTACATCGGCAGTTTATTTATAGATCAAACCTTTGCCTTTGCCACAACTCTCTCAGACTCAGTATTGCATTCAGTGCCATCCATATCGAAAAGGCTGTCCACTCCACCGTTGTGAACAAATTGTCGTGGGTCATCAAGAGATTCATCGAAAAACGCTTCATAGTCTTCCAAACTCATCTCCGTATCTGAGATATAAAAGTTCTGGGAAGCATCACCAGTGGCTCCAACAAGTTTCATCGAAGCCTACATGATACAACACAAACATTTGTTACAAAGTTACAAATTAAATCTTGAAAAATTAAATGTAGCAATCTCAAATTCAAATGATGTAGTAGATAATATGCTACCAATCAATCCAATAATAACAATTTCAACTCGATTGTATCAGTGCATTCATTCTCCATATGAAAATGCACCAATAATCTACAAAATAATAGTAATAACTATTAAATAAATATATTTTTCAGGAGTCGTGCCGTGCCGTGCCATAAATGGATCCGGCAACAATACAAAACAATACATACTCTTTTGCAGTTGTAAACTTGTAGAGTAGAGTAGAGGTCTTGGATTTCTCCAACCTGCACTTTGGAGAAATAGTATACTACTACTATCTTTTATTTTACAAGGGCATGGGATGGCATGGTATGGCATAACACAGTATCTCAAAATATAAAGAAGCTTATAGATAGTTAGGAAGCAATCATTGATTTCTTGTCTCCGGTATGGTAATGTCTACCAAATATCTAAATAGTAGGAGTGTTAAAATGGTTCAAGTTTGACGATTTTAGGAAACTAGTTGTTTCCCAGTCAGTAGTAATTAGTAAAAATGGCTTATTGAAATCCTTTTAGTCAAGAACACAAGTAGGGAAGACGATTTTGTTGAGGTTAAAACGAGGGGAGCGGAGCGGAGCGGACAGGTTAGAATTAAACTAAAAGTTAAGCAGGTTAGGAAGTAGGAACAAACATATCTTGGTGAAGCTTTACCCAATCAATCTCAGCAACAGCCAAAAGAACACGAATGCAGGGGAATCGGACCTATTATATTCAACCCTGTTGAGACTCGATGATTTCTTATTGCAAAATTACGGAGACAAGAAGGAAGTAAATAATAAGTTATTACTACAAAAATACTGTTGATTCGAGATATTAATTAAATTAATAAACTCAAGCCAAGGTATAACAGAAGCAACGAGGAGGGACCTTTTCCCCTACAACTGCTGTTGGCTTGCTGTGCTGAGCAAATTAAAAGCTCCAACTTTTGTTCCTTTTGTATCTCAAACTGAAACAATCAATTATAAACGAAAATCCTGGATCCGGAATTACCTTCTGATTCTTGGAAATTACTTGAACACTTGCACGAGATTGCTCGATTTCGATTTCGGGTTCTATTGTATCCATACCAGTATCTTGTAGTACATGGCAATCAGATTGAGAGGGACTCTCATCTCCTTTCTCAAGATCTCTTATTGACTTGTCAACGGAAAAAAAGGACCAGATCCTCGAAAAGTCAGCTGCAGAAGGGCACCCGGAATACAAATTTATCATCTGCCTCTTATGCTCGACATCCGAAGTCGAAGCTGAAGCTGAAGCGGAAGCGGAAGCCATATGTCCAGACCAATTGCAGTCTTGACAAAGTGAGGTGCTCTCTTGGATGCACCTTGTTATTGCAGGCTGAGAATGGCATCTTTCACACAAAAGGGTCCTCAAGTGGCGCTTAGAGAGCGCATTCGCTGAGTGAACGTTTCGATCGCATGATAAGCATAAGCAAGCAGCATCTGACCTACAGTGGATTATGGATCTTTGCTCCCCACAGAAATCACATAATCTCCCCATTACCATTCACAGCACCCACTTTGACTTTCTATTCTGCCACAAAATTTCATCATATCAATTTACTTGCTCACTCAAATTCAATCCCAATAATCACAACATCCAACCTTTATTTGACTCTTTTCACTTTGCACTTTGCTTAGCTTAGTCATATTAATCGACCCATTAGCATTTACAGCTTCAACTTTCTATTTTGCTAGAAATTTTCATGATTTCAAATTAATTACTCAGTTCAAATATTTTCCCAGCTCAAATTCAATCCCAAAGGTTACAAAGATCGAATTTTTTTTTTCCAGTTTGCATCGTAGAGCCTAAGAGATTTGTTTCACTGTTTGCACTTGGCTTAGCTTAGCCATAAAAACACAACACACAAAAGAAATTAAGCTGAAACTATTCAAGTATAAGATAAAAAATTCTCAAAGCTGACATTCAAAACTTAAAAGGAAAACAAAAGAGTGCATAGCAGATCATATCCATAAGCTAAGCAGCATAACCAAATCGTAAATCATTTCTCACAACATCATACGCAAAAGTAAGCAAGAACAATTTCTTGTTTTCTTGAATCAAAACCGGATAATCACTCATACAAGAAAAACGAAAACAAAAAACTTTTAGTTTAATAACAAGACCCTTTCCATTAAAAATAGATTTCCTTTACAAGAAAAAGCAAGAAATAGAGAGAGACAGATAGAGAGAAAACAAAGTAAAGTAAAAAATTACCAGCAGCAGCAGCAGAGCAGCTTGATGCAAACGAGAAAAGGGAAGGAATCACAATGAATAATGGTGAAGTCGAATAAGAAGAAGAAGAGAGAGATTGAGTTGAGTGATGAACTGCTGATAAAGCGAAGAAAGTGAATGAAGAGATAGAGCAGTAGATGCGGGAATTGATATAGAAATATATTTTCTATTTTCTGCACTTTTCAATAATTTCTTTATTTCTTTTCTGTAGCACGAAAAGTAAGGTAAGGGTGAGATTTGTAATGTAGACGTCGCTTTTGCCTTTTGGTATCCACTCTCTATAAGTCCCCATTCCTTCTTCCCCTTTGCACTTGCCGCCCTGTCCTGTGTTCCACACAAAAATATAGATATATTTTTTTTGTGCAATCTGATTATATTATTAAGATATTTTTGTTTTTTATTCTTTTGGATTCCTAATTAATTTATTATCCTTCCTAACTATCCAATGGAAGGAAGAAAATATAGGAGAATCTTTGTAATGATGTTGGTGGTACTGGACCCTGGTATTGCATTCTATTCAAGATAAAGATGGCAAAATATTTCCAGAAATAATTTTAGAATAATTAGTCAGTCCATTCAAACATAGGTTCCATTTTTTGTAGTACTACTACTAGTGTTACACGTACATATTTATGAATGATATTTTTAGCTTTAAACATTTCCCCTTCCCCATGCACTTTACAAAAGAAAAAAATACTACCTCCGTCCACAATTGATCTTCCCACATTAATCCGGCACGGGTTTTAAGAAATTATGTTGACTTAGTTGATAAAAGGTAAAATGTATTGAATGTTGTATAGTTAGTGGAGAATGGGGTCCACTTTATTGATGATGTGTAAAGTGTATAGAGTAGTGAGTGGAATAAGGGGCCCACATTAATGATTATATATTGAATAGTGGGTAGTTAGTGGAGAATGGGGCCCACATTATTGATGATGTGTTGAGTTGTGAGTGGAGTAGAGAATTGCCAAAAATAGAAAGGAAGTGAGAAGAAACTTGATGGACGTCCCAATAAGGAAACTTGGGAAGAAAGATCTTGGACGGATAGAGTATTATGTAGAAAATACAACTCTAAAGTTTGTACTCAAGAACATATTTTTTATGCGTGTACCATACAATATTTTGTAGGCAAATTTATTTTTATAGGAAACGTTAAGTTATATATATACATATATATTAATTGTACTAACTAATTAATAAATATAATAAATCATATAAAGATGTTTGAAATTATAAAATATTATAAATAATAAAAAAAATTAACTAAGTTGATTAGCAAACAAAACACTAAAGTTTGCAATTTTAAAGCAATTTCAATCATAAATATGTTGGCTGAGGTCATGTGTTTTTAAATAATATAGTTCACATAATATTTGTTTGTTTTGTACATGTTATATTTTTTCCTTCAAATTATCCATAAATCTTTATCTTTAATCTCTATGCAGAACTTTATAGAATAAACTAAAATAAATTAATTATATTTGTATGTTAAAATCTTTACAAAATAATAGAGAATTTTAAATTATTAGTAGTTTCAACTAATGAATTATGATAATATATATATTTTTCATAATTTTAATATGTTAAATAAATACTATTCATTTGTAAAATTTGAATATAATCGACCACTAATTTTATTGTTTTTCCTTAAATAACTATACTCAAGAAATCTTTAAATATAATAAAATTTTGCTAATTAACAACAACTTTAAAATCCAGAAGTATAAACGTTAGGTTTTATTTGGTACTTAACTCAAATTAAAAATGATTTCGACACAGCCAGCTGCAGTTTTACAAAATTAATTTACTAATTAATTCTCCAGCCAATTAAGCCAACTATCACATCACCGCCTTCACCAAAATAGTAATGCACAGCAGCACAATCTTTCTACTATTTCCTTCCTATTTTTCTCTTTATTTTTGCAATCTATCGCCAAATTAAATACTCCACTTACTAATCAACCATTTAATCCAAATATTGAGAGGCGTCATTTAGGCAAACTACCTTAATTCATTATATTACAAAATCAATACCATTTCGTTATATTAATTAATGAAACAATTCAAATTAAATATTTTTCCTTTAATTTCGCGCACCTACTTAATTATCTGAGATTACACATATTATAAAAGAAAATTTAACTTAATCTAATATTAAAACAAATATAATAGTAACTATATATATCGATTCTAGATATCTAATCGTACGTTTAGTTGAGATTGTATGATTAAGAATTTTGAAGTGTATCAATAACTATTAATTAATTTGTTATAATCTACTTCTCCATTGGCAGTTATAAATAATTAGCGAACACACATGCATTCACGAACGGGTCATGAGTTTCCAGTGAGATTAGTGCAGTTTATTTGCTTTAATTTCAATAGAAGAACGGAACTGCACATCAAAGATGGTTTCTGGGAAGTTTTTCAAATATCTTTCCGCACTATTCATTGTTTTTGTCTTGTTCCAAAAACCAGTTTGCGCAATTAAAAAGGTACCTACACTACACTCTCTCTATATATGTCGTATTTAATTCCAACTTTAATTTAATTTTTTTATTATATATATATATTTTATAATTAATATTCGCTTACAGTACATACTCACGTGTTTCATTTTACAAAACAATTTAAACTGGATGAACAAATGAGAATCATACCATCACATATAACATGAGTATTTTTATCTTTTATTTTTAATTAAATGGGTATTATTTATTTTATTTTATGAAAATGGGTACCTATTAACTCTATATATTCTTTATAAATAAAACTACTAATTAATTATCTAAATACATATACTGCAGGCGTATATTGTGTACTTGGGAGCACATTCTCATGGCTCGACACCAACATCTCAACATTTTAAACAAGTCACTATTTCACATAGTAATTTGTTATCATCATCTCTCGGAAGGTCTGCATTTTTATTTACATAATTATATATAGTTCATTAATATTATACATTATTTTTTCATAAACTCATAGCTAGTTAATTAAAAATCAAATAACCATATATATATATATGATATATCTTGAATATATTTGCAGTGAGGAAAAGGCTAGAGATGCACTGATTTATTCTTATAAACACCATATAAATGGTTTCTCAGTTTTTCTTGAAGAAGAAGAAGCTGATCAAATTGCAAGTATGGCTACTGCATTAATTTTGAGTTTGACCAATATAATAATCACATGAATTAGTTTTACACACAGATTCAAATTTTTGTTGGCCTAGTGCATTATTTTTTATTTACTATAATGAACGTAGAGCAAGAGGGAGTAGTATCTGTGTTCTTAAGTAAAGGAAAGCAGCTACACACATCACATTCATGGGATTTTCTTAGGATGGAAAATAATGGCGTGATTGAAGCTTCTTCAATATGGAAGAAAGCTAGATATGGTGAAGATACCATCATAGCAAATCTTGATACAGGTAATATATAATTGGTTCTTTATATTATTTAATATTTCTGTTTGAATTAAAGAAATAAAATCTTTATGCGATTGCGAGCGAGATTCTATGTAAATTTACAAGTAATATTGATATAATTATTTGTCATGCATGGGTTGATATATATATATATATATAGGTGTATGGCCAGAATCAAAGAGCTTTAGCGGAGAAGGCTTCGGCCCCATTCCATCAAAGTGGAAAGGAATTTGTGATTTTAATGAAAGTGCAGGACCCATTTGTAATAGGTAATTAATTGATCATGCCTCGCTAAGCTAGGTAGGTAGGGTTGATTAATGGAGATCTAAAATGAAATTAATTATGTGGTGGTACTGGGACATGCATGCAGGAAGCTCATCGGAGCTCGGTACTTTATCAAAGGCTACGAAACTCGTGCCGGAAAACAAGATCGGTGGATGCACTCCCCGCGCGACCACGCCGGCCACGGGTCCCACACCCTCTCCACGGCGGCAGGAAACATGGTCCCACACCCTCTCCACGTGTTCGGCATCGCCAACGGCACCGCAAAGGGTGGTTCACCCAAGGCCCGCGTCGCCGCCTACAAGGTGTGCTGGCCCCCCTTGAAGGACGGCGGGTGCTTCGACGAAGACATCATCAACGCCTTCGACGCCGCCATACACGACGGCGTCGATGTAATCTCCTTATCGGTGGGCGGGGACCCCGTCGATTACATTGTGGACCCCATCGCTATCAGCACCCTCCACGCCGTTACAAGGGGGATCCCCGTCGTCTGCTCCGCCGGGAACAGCGGTCCCAAGCCGGGCACCGTCTCAAACGTGGCGCCTTGGATCATCACCGTTGCGGCGAGTACCATTGATCGGAGCTTTGAGTCTAATGTTGTGCTCAAGGATCAAAGTCGGACACTAATTCTTAAGGTATATATATTTACGTTGTTGATTGATTTAATTTCTGATATATATTTTATTGGAATTTTTCTAGTTACGTTGTTGATTTAGTTACTACTGTACTGACTGACTGACTTTTTTATTTGTAATGAATTTAATTTAATTTTATTTAATTAGGGTGCGAGCCTAACTGAAGCGCTACCGGAAGAGGGCTTTTATTCTTTGATTAGCGGTGCCGACGCTGCAGCTGCCAATGTATCTGCAAATGAGGCTTTGCTATGCAAAAACAAGACATTGGATTCAGCAAAGGTGAAGGGGAAGATAGTAGTGTGCTTAAGAGGTGATAATGCAAGAATTGAAAAAGGGATAGAGGCAATGCGTGCAGGTGCTTCGGGAATGGTTGTTTGTAATGCTAAAGAAAATGGAAATGAGCTGGTTTCAGACTCTCATGTTCTACCTGCCACGCACATCTCCTACACCGATTCCCTCACTCTTTTTGCTTACCTCAATTCTACCAAAGATGCACAAGGCCTACTCACTCCTCCTCAACAAGTGGTCGGTATCAAGCCAGCTCCCACCATGGCCGCTTTCTCTTCAAGGGGACCCAACATCATCACTCCACAAATTCTCAAGCCGGATATCACGGCGCCCGGAGTAAACATAATCGCGGCCTTCACCGAGTCGGTGAGTCCCACCGAGCGGCCTGATGACCCCCGTAGAACTCCATACTACGTAATGTCGGGAACATCGATGTCGTGCCCCCATGTTGCCGGAGTGGTGGGCCTCCTCAAGACACTCCACCCCACTTGGAGCCCCGCTGCCATCAAGTCCGCCATCATGACCACCTCCCGTACACGCGACAACTCTCGCCGCCCCATGCGCGACTCTGACGCCACCCAGGCTCCGGCCTTCGCACGCGGCTCCGGTCACATCCGCCCAAATCGGGCCGCCGACCCTGGCCTGGTCTACGACATGACCCCTAACGACTACTACGACTTCCTTTGCGGAATCGGCTACAACCACTCACAGATTCGCCTAATGGCACGCTCAGATTACCACCGTTGCCCCGACAACTTCAACGTCCTCGACATGAACTACCCTTCCATCTCCGTTCCCTACCTCCTCAATGGTTCCGTGGTGGTGACGAGGAAACTGAAAAATGTTGGAGAACCGGGAACCTATGCATGTCGGGTTAAGCAAATACCCTTTTTTAGGGTTGTTGTGGAGCCCAGAATTCTCAAGTTCGACAAAGTCGGAGAGGAGAAGAGCTTCAAGGTTACCATAACGGCGGCCAAGGGATCGAAGACTAATGGGTTTTGGTCCGGTGGGCTGACGTGGACGGATGGGACCCACTACGTGAGGAGTCCTATTGTGGTTGCTCACTAGTCACTAGTCACTAGGCATGCATATTGCATGCAGCTGCCCGCTTTCTTTCTTCTTTTTTCAGTACTGTTAATTAACTTTGTATCATATCCAACTTTAAAACAAAACAATGTGAAAAGATTCTATTCGGTTGTTTTTTTGCTTTCGAATTTAGTTGGTGAACGAAAAGAGTATGATTCATTGTTGATATCATTAATTTGCATTGAGCATAAACCTGCAAAATTATATTTCTAGAATTCTAGCAAGTGTAACGAGAGAGTTATGATAAAAATCGGGGCATATATTTCTCGTTGTTGGAAAGCTTATTTCGATCGAGAGCTACGAATCAAAATTGAACCTTGACTCAATAAAACATTATTAGTTGTGACTATGGCCAAAATTGGCATTTCTTCGAATACTCTTTTTATTTATTTTTATTTTTTTTAATATTCTCCCTCGTTATTGGAAAACTTGTTGTAAAGGAAGGCTAGGACCATGAATGGTCAAAATCGAATCTTGACTCAATAAAAAATTAAATGCGGAGCCATTTTGAAATCAAGAAATCATTAAAATTAATGTAATACTCATAGATTCTTTCAAAAATTAATTATTTAATTTTATTTTATTAAGTAGCCGACCTAAGTTTTGTTTTTTTAGGACATTTTAATTCAGGAGTGAGTTGTAGTTAAAGCAAGCAAATTTGCTTAGCTGGAACCGTCTGTCTGAATTGAGTGTCAATTCTGTAACTCTAACATTATAAAAAGGAGGTGGATGGTTAACTTAACTAATTACTCCATAATTTATATTGCCAACCGTACTGCCCCCCGACCTCCCTTCTCTCTTCTTCAAACTTCCTTTCTTCTTCCATTCTGAAAATTCCCTTTACGCAAAGCAAATACTTCCACACTCGATTCATCTTCCCCAAATATGTCTTACGCCTATCTATTCAAGTATATCATCATCGGCGATACTGGTAATACAATTCTCCTTTCTCATTAATTCCATTTTTCTTTATTTTAATTTCCCCCATATCTTATCATGTTTACTTTCGTTTAGTGTTTTGCTAGGCTTCCGTTCAGTTCCAAATTCCAATTGCCTACTGTTGTTTGCTTTTACTGTCTGAAATTTCTTCTGCGAAAGACTTATTGAGTAGATCGATCATCACTGGATTCACTTAGATTATTATCGTTTTCTTGAACGCGACTTTTATGTGTTTATAAGAGAAATGTGTGATTTGATGTTCAATTGGTCGATTTGCTTTGAAGATAAAGGTGTGATTTTGATTATACTTGTATTATATCTTATCCAACTTGAGAAACAATAGGAATTGCCGTTTGTATCTTATCCAACTTATAAAACAATTTGAAGATTGTACCTTTAAATATCCAAACTTACGATTGACTCCTGTTTCAACCACTGGGACATGCCTTGTGTGGCGATTGTATGTTGAATGATGTTGTTTGGGTAAGTTGAAAACTAAAGCTAGTTGTATCGTCATGATGAATTTTCAAGGTGCCTACTGCCTAGTTAGCCTAATTTTTGGGGTCAATCGATCTGGTGGTTAAATCATAATCAATCGAAATTATTCAAGTTCATAATCTTTACTTGGCGGTATCACAATTAGGAGAAAGTTCGGTGTCTTAGGGCCATGAACCCTTAATTATGTAGGAGAAAATATGTTGGATTTTTTTATTGAACTTTAGAATATGCCTCATTTATGATTAATTTTTCTGTTGCTGTATGTTGATAAAGAGTTTTCACTTGCAGGTGTGGGAAAGTCATGCCTTCTTCTACAATTTACTGACAAACGATTCCAGCCGGTGCATGACTTAACTATTGGAGTCGAATTTGGGGCTCGAATGATTACAATCGACAACAAACCCATAAAGCTCCAAATATGGGACACGGTTAGTTTGTCTTTAAATTAAGGTTTTTATGCTCATTAGTTTGTTTTTGTGTCTGCATGGCTGATCCTAAATCATTGATTGGGATATTAGTTCAATGACTAAGGATGGTGGGAAAAGGGTATGCTGTCAATATAAGGCTGTATTATATAGATTCCGATCCGAAGTAGCAATCATTCTATTGAAGTTTTTCATGTTGTTAACTATGGTAGTAAGGATATATCTGAATCTTGTGCATTCTTTTATTTTCCAAAGAAATTAAGAACCTTGATTTGAGAGTAGCTGAGTTCTTTTGCACTTATTAGTAACTTAAAGTTATAGTTCTCTGTTCTTATTTTTTGAAGTCGTTCTATTTTGTAAAGTTAAAAATTTGAGGGCATAACATTATGATTGTTGGCTATTGGGTCGTTCCTGTAAATTGTTCAGAGTAGGAATATTTGTATTTTCCTTGTTTTAAGTTTCTTGTGTGGCCGTGTTATTTCACTGGACTGGTCAATGTAACTGCATATTGTTTGATTCTACAGGCTGGTCAAGAATCTTTCAGATCCATCACAAGGTCGTATTACAGAGGAGCTGCCGGCGCACTTTTGGTGTACGATATCACTAGGTACTGCCCAACAATCAATTTTTAAACTGATAGCACTTACCATTTGCTTTGGAATTGTTTTTTTTCCCCATAGATTTCCTTGCTAAAATTCTGCACAGGTCCTCTTTTCTACCAGGACTACTATAGTCTTTGTTAATTGTCTTTTCTGGTTAGTCTTACCTATATTTTAAGTTGGATAGGATATAAACATAATTAAAATTCACCATGCTTTCCCACATAAGTAATTGAACATCAAATCTCAAACACCAACTCCACTTTATGTGTATCAGGAGGGAAACTTTTAATCACCTGGCAAGCTGGCTAGAAGATGCAAGGCAGCATGCAAATCCAAACATGACGATTATGCTAATAGGAAACAAATGTGATCTTGCTCATAGAAGGGCTGTTAGCACAGAAGAAGGAGAGCAATTTGCTAAAGAACATGGATTGATTTTCATGGAAGCATCTGCAAAAACTGCTCAGAATGTTGAGGAGGTGACCAAGAATTTTCTTAATTATATTTCTGTGACACAAGACTATTAGTGCCTAAATTGTTGTAATTTCTGTTCGTGTTCTCACTTGATCGCTATTTGCATGCAGGCTTTCATTAAAACAGCCGCAACAATATACAAGAAGATCCAAGATGGAGTTTTTGACATTTCAAATGAGGTTAGCTTTTAAAATTTTCCTTTGGATTGTCCCTTCTGCTCTTTAATAGGTGTAGAATATTGCTTGCTTTTCTATATTGATTTCTAGAAGAGTGCTTGCTTCAACCTAGCAAGTAGCAATATTTCACTAGACGTTGTATGATTACCCTAATTTTTTTTGGGGAAAATTTCTAGATATATGATAGCTTGAGGATTGTCATTGATTGTCGAGTATTATTATTTTGTTCTTTGAAGTCAGGCCCAACATGTACATGTGATGTAGTGTATTTGCAATTTATAATTATAGGGTCTGAATTGTTAGCTAATGGCGCCTTTGATTATTAAGGATTTTGGATGGCTCTGACGTAGGCCTAATGTGGAGTTTTCTACTCAATTCTTGCATTAGTTTTTCTTTCGTCAATTACTATCCATCTTGCAAATTCTATAAGTTATATTTCTATTAAAAGTAAAAAACACTCTCTTTGTTCCCATTACATTTCATTGCTGATTTGAAACAAACATCAATCATACCATATTGGTGTCATCTCATACTTGATTGTCTTCCTTTCTCAGTCATATGGGATAAAAGTAGGTTATGGAGGAATTCCAGGGACTTCTGGCGGCAGGGATGGTTCTTCTCCTCAGGGCGGAGGTTGCTGTAGTTGAGATTTGTTTGGAAAACTACAAACATTCTTTGCTGCGTCATGTGTAGACTCGACAACTATGCATGGTAATTTGATTCGCATTTCTGGTTCCTGGGTACGATTGTGAGTTGTGATTGTATATTTGACAGTACAGGTGTGTGTGTGTGTGTGTGTGAGTGAGTGTGGGTAAAGCGCACACATATATATATATATATATATCTATATTTTCTCGTTGTGAGAAGAAGATTGTGGTTTTATGTACCAGCTGCATTCTTCATGTTTGTCCAAATGTAAAACCTACTATATATATAGCGTCTCTTCAAAACTTGTCAACCCAAACGGTACTTTCATTTTATAGACATTAAGATGATTTAGTAATAGATATTATTATTCCCGTTGTTATGTCATCGTCAACTACCAAAGGCGATACAAATTAATTGGACGACGGAGTTGGAGTTGGAGTTGTTTTTTTTCCCCTGGGCCTGGCTGAAGAAAGATCACGAACAAGACATGAAGTTCGCTACTTGCACTTATTTAACTTAAGAACCAACAAAATCTCTCCATTTCTACACCCAACAGCAACCACATGATTAATCATCGTCATCATATATATTTCTTTGGAGGTGGATGATCTTGAACCGATCCACGTTGGATTGCATGCGCCATTCATCAAGGATTCAACAAGGGATAGCTACTAGCTACTCAGTTTATTTTTTATACACCACATCCTGCCATTCCATTGGACCTAAATTGTACTAACTGTAAGTCTAGGACATACCCGCCCTGACCCCACACCAACGAGGCATTCATTGAACCGGGAGGCGATCCTTATGGAGGCAGACTTTCGAGCATCTTGCAAGCTCTTTCGAGCATAGCCATGTATCTTCTGTCCGCTTCTTGACGTATCTGCAAATGTTTCTCAACCTGCATTTCGTTTTGCATAACTGAGTTCAAACCAGAACTAACTAACGAACGAAACACAAAGAGAGTAAAACATTATCTAACATTCTTTTATACACGTTAACTTGATCCAAAGTTATAATTTCTCATGTTTTAAAAAAATAATAATTTATAAAATCAAGAAAACACTATAACTTAATAAGATTCCTAGGTTCAAATGCTATTAATTTATGGAGATTTTACTGCTTTTATTTGATATTTGAAACCCCTGGGATTTTTACTATTTAATTACAAATAAGACAGATTAAGGACACTTACTTCTACTTGCAAATGTAGTTTGCTCTGAACTTCCATTTGTGCTCTTAATGCCTCTTTGACTTCATAGCCCCTGTTCATATCATGATATTATTGAGATACTTATATATTTTTTAGATGACATTGAATTGAAAATTTAATAACATACTGCATACTGCACAAACCTATTTTCTGTATAAAATTGCATATCCTTACTCATTTGTGTCAGATGCTTGTAAGTTTTGAGGAGAGTTGCTGGTATGAGGGCTATCCAAAAGGTACGCACCTGCAAGTCTCGCCATTTGGAAAAGCGAAAGTGTTAAATTACCAGAAAGTAAGATTGTTATTTGTTAAGAGTAAAGGATATCACAAGAAAATAGTAGTAATAGGTTTCTGGAAAATACGCATCATACATCAATAGCCAAAACCAAGATTCCAGGAGGATTTTGAAGCGCACAGCGCCGTTTCTGATCAAGAAAATGATCCTAGACAAGTCCTCTCAAAAGGAGAGTGAGTCCTCGTATAGAGTTAGCTTCCTAGGCAATTCCAAAGAGAGACTTCCTAATGATGCTTTAGATAGACTTCCTGGAAAAGTTTAGATAGACTTCGTAAAGAAAAGCTTTAGATAAACTACATGGAAGCTATTTCAATTTTCAATAACTTGTCTACTAACTTATGCAATAACAAAATAGCAAAAAACATAGTAGATAGTAAAAAATGAGCACATTGTGTTGCCTGCACGTGCTTCTCCCTCTTTGACGATGGTAGAAAGCCTCTCTAACAAAAATACAAATTTTCTTGTGTAAAAGCTTTCCTAACCAATTTCTTATGAAATAGTCTCAAAGTATATCTCATAGGAACATTAAAGGTTGAGACTTCTACAGATAGCAACCCAACTCTATGACAAATCCACATCCATGTGTTTGACACTCAAAGTTATCATGTAGTAACTGATTCAAAGGTCATTGATTGATGATAGCGAAGATTGTCTAAGGTAACCGGACCTACCATCTTTTGAAGTCTCTCCAAATTCTTTCCCAGACTGCTTTCCCAATCTGTATTTCTGCAAGTATGGAACATTAGTCAAACAGGTCTGAAGAGTATGTAAGAAAACAAGCTTATGAACATACAAACAAAGGATTTACACTACAAAAAAAGAGGGAAACTGGCGACGGAATGTTCCGTCGTTAGCCTCTGAATTTCCATCGTCCCGGAGGGCTAACAAAAACTAAAACCTGGAGATGACTCTTTAAGTGAAATAAAGTCAATCCCTTAACACCCATTGTGCGCCGTATAGCCTTTGGAGTGGCTTCTGTGCAAAAAGCCAAGCTGAGTCAATAAAAAATCAAAGAGGCAACCGAAAGTATGAGAAAGCTAAAAACTACAAAACCTACAAAGAAACAACAAAAACACATAAATATTTCTTTTAAGTTGCCCTAAAACTGATTCGCTAGTAAACATGTATACGGCCTGACATACAACGAGGGTCTCCTGCTTAACTAGCCACAACAATCAACATTCCGTAGAGCTTCATTAATACCAATTCCTTCCACTACCCTTTTTAATCCACAATCCATATAAATGGCAATCAATCATTACAAATGATGGCCCTGAGCATTCAACATACTCGGCGATACTAATGGAACAACGCAGGCAAAAACTCAACAGTACAAATAATCAACAGATTCAATCTTTCAATAAAGACCCACATGCCTTCCTACAACTAACCTTTCCAATCATTCATCCGTACAAAAAGGCAATCACGAAAATCAAACAACAAGAGCGAGCAAGAAAGGCAAAAAGACAAAAATGAAATTAATATTAAAAAAAAAAAAGTAAGAGGGGAAAGAATGCTGACTGCCGAATCCGCCGAGCTGAGTAACGGCGTCGACGAAGCGCTCATGAAGGTCAGTGGTCCAGCGGAGTCGTGGCTTGGGGTCTGACGTCAGCACAAGGCAGGGGTCGCCGCCGTTGGGGAGGTCGAGCATGACGTGGCGTGGCTGAATGAACCTGGGGAACATGGGCGCGGCGGAGATCTTAATTTGTGCGATAATGTGGAAATTGTTTATTGATATTGGGTGGGAATGCCATAGATGGCTAATGTAATGTGTGCTGCATAGCAGAGAGTAGAGAAATGATGGGAAATGACATGAGAGAGAGGATTTGACTGACTCAGTGAGTCGGGGGCCCCACCAAGTGCCACGATTTAACCCTAACCCGCAAGGGGAGAGAAACGGGTAGGGGGAATGGTCATTCCGGGTTGACGGTTGACCCGTATAAGGAAGGAATTTAAGGTAAGTGATAATAATCATAAACTCACGCTAATTAAATTCTGTACTAAACTTAATTATTAGAGTTCCTCCACCTCTACAGCTCTACGTCTACGTCATCATCATTTCCCCTTCTAGCTCCTCACTTAGGGTTTCATATTCTACACACTTCCTTTCCTCCTCATGTCGAATCAGCTCTACGACTACACTTCCACCACCTACGGCACCGGCGGCGCCGGCAGCCTCTTCAACTCTCGCTCCGCCTCCGACACCTCATTGCTCGCCACTTCCTCTCGTTACTTGACCGCCGACCTACTCTCCTCTTCCTCCGCGCTCTCCTCTTCGCTGCTCTACAACCCCGACAGCTACCCCTCTAGGATTTCCGCCCTCTCCGGAACCACCCCCACGCGCTCCTACGGCCCCCCCGGCGTCGATGCTGCCGTCACAGCTGTCCACGACCCGCTCTATGCTGGATTGAAGCGCACCTCAGCTGAATGTAAGGAATCTTCACCTTTTCTCTTTTTATTTCTATCTAATTCCAATTACTCGTTTTTCTGTGCTTGCGAATTGCAATGTCCTTGTTTCCGTTAATTGTTTTGAGAAGTATTTTGGTAGTAGGTGTATGATATTGAGGTTGAATTATGATAATGCCGAAAACTATATGCTGAGTGATCAATTATATTTGTGGTGGAGGGGTTTCCTTGAAGCAAATGGGAAAGAAAAGACTTTTTCTTTATATACTACTAGAAAGAGAAGGTAGCAGATCGATCTTGTGCACGTTATTGCTGTTCTAGGCTGTTGAGAATTCTCTTAGTGCCGCCAACTATTTTGTTATAATCACAATGCATCAATATGTTTCCTAATTTCCCTGCTTATCTGAAGCCGAAGCGAATATCTATTGATGAATTATGTAGTTTGTAATATGATGTTATACTGTTATACACTATTCAACCCTGTGATATATGATGTTATACTGTAATACACTATTCAACCCTGTGATTTCAATTGGAACTTTTTATTTAGAATGTTGTACTTTGGTATATTTAATTGTAATTCAAGTGGTTGATCCACCGTCCTCTCTATAAAACATAATGTTTTACAGCAGCCTACTTATTGAGTAGTCAATCTGGCGAGGGAGAATGTGATCCAGAGAATACTTGGATGTATGCTTGTGTCAAGAAAGTATTTATGAGAATAAGAAGCATTAAAAAGAGAATATATGATGGATGCTTGTGTCAAGAAAGTATTTTTCAAGAATAAGAAGCATTTAAAATCCTTTCTCCTAGAACATAGTATGGATGGAATTTCTTATAACCATGTAATGCTCTGATAGATGTGCTGTTATCTAATAGTAGACATGTTGTTTTTCCTTATCCAATCCAAATTCATTTATGAGTCAACTGTCATCATCAGCGATATGGTGTCACTATTGACTAGTAATTTTACTTGCATAATCTGGTACTTATTTCTGAATAATCTGAAGTCATATGTATAAAACTATATATAAATCATATTCCCAGATTATTTCATTTTCGGCTTGCACTTGTCTGAACTTAATGGCATTAAACAGTTATATAATATACTACTTCAAGATATATAGAAGATATCCTTGAATGTAATAACTTATATTACGGGTTTTCTTGTAATACGTGTCTACAATCCATCTAGTACTTATTTCTGAATAATCTGAAGTCATATGTATAAAACTATATATAAATCATATTCCCAGATTGTTTCATTTTCGGCTTGCACTTGTCTGAACTTAACGGCATTAAACAGTTATATAATATACTACTTCAAGATATATAAGAAGATATCCTTGAATGTAATAACTTATATTACGGGTTTTCTTGTAATACGTGTCTACAATCCATCTAGCACTCTATCACCAGACTCTTTTGGATGCCCATAACACCATTGGACAAACTGATGCTTGGTATTCATCAAACCCTTTAGTCAAGCGCACTAGATATGAGAGTACGAGCCATTTGCCCATATACCCCCAGAGGCCTGGAGAGAAGGACTGTGCCTTTTATATGCAAACAAGAACCTGTAAGTTTGGAGAGAGCTGCAAGTTTGACCACCCTGTTTGGGTCCCAGAAGGGGGAATTCCTGATTGGAAAGAGGTGATCTTTTTGCTATTCTATTATTTTGTAATATTTAATTAGTTAAAATTATTTTCTACTTACATCATTTCCTAAATTCAAGCTGGGCTACATGGCTGTTATATAATTACTTAATTAGTTTATTTTACTATGAGAAGTAATTAATTATATCATTATAACCTATTCCTACTTATTTTTTTTTTTGCCATGATACATGTTATGATATTACATTTTTATGTTTTAAATGGTTATTTCTATATTAGTTGATTATTTTACTTTCAAAATGAAAATTTTCTATTAATATTGAGTTCTATTTCTCAAATATACAAAAAATTATCACTCTGAGCATCTATATTATCTTTGTATGCTCACAGATAATGTTAAAATCTAATGTAGTTATCAAAGATTGTACTAGCGATGCATTCAAAGTACTTATCCCGATTAAGTATGTAAAGTCGATATGATATATGGTACATATGGTACAATACCATTATGAATGGTGCATATCCTTTACCTATCTGGGTTCCTTTCTTTATTTCTGATATTTGGGACGTTGAATCCACAGCATCTTTTGTTGTTGGTCATCGGATATTTCTCTCTTTTAAAAGATTGTTTTCACATATGAAAGTTATGTGTGTGTGTGTGTGTATATATATTCATAAATGCAGCACTGTCGATGGAAAACCAAGTACCATTTAAGGTGGGAATTTCTTATGAAAAAAATATGGAACTTTAGCTGCCTTATGTTCACTAATTTTAGTAGGCTGTAATACTATGTGCAACTGACTATTAATATGGTATCCAACTTGCATTGCTCTGATGCTTCTAAGGTTGATAGGTGAAAGTATTCCTTATTTGCATAATTGCAAAATGATGGATGACTACTAGGATTGTATCACATAAACATTAGGAAGCTTGATGAGGTGCTGCTGAAAAATTAAATTTTCTATATTCAGTATGGTACTCATCTGCTATTTCACCCAGATTATATTAATTTCCTTAAACTTATGTATGCACTTATTTGAATGTTTGGGAGTTAAAACTTAAATGACATGCCCACTACTCTACATTCATATATGATATGAACTTCATAAAAACACAAAATTATTGCAAGTGAAAGAAATTCTGTGTTATGCATTTGTTAGAACTAGAAAGAAAGATTTTGTTCATATTGCATACTATAGAACGTTTGTCCACATGTATGCCATTAGCAGTTAAATCAAATTAGAGGCTTGCTACTAGTCTACCTTTGATTAGTAGAATGATTTATTATTATTAACCCTGATATTCTGTGATAGGTATACTGGAATTGTTTCTTGCTATGATTTGCTCAAAACAATAAATTTCACATGATCTTTCATTTGCAATACAGGTCCCACTGGTACCTAGTGAAGCCCTTCCTGAGAGACCTGGCCAGCCAGATTGTCCTGTAAGATTGATCTGAAACAATTCTTGCCCCTACTACAGCCATGCTTTTCTAGACTTAAATTTATGTGTTCTATGTTAAACAATGTTTCAGTACTTCTTGAAGACTCAAAGATGTAAGTTTGGTATTAGGTGCAAATTCAACCACCCTCAAGATAGAATTCTGCCTCCAGTAAGTCAACCTGGAACAGTCTGTTATTTTGTTTGATCATTGATGAAAGTACTTATGCAGTCACAAATTTCAATTCCAGGGTGCTCCTGAGGATGGTGATGTTACTGCCTTACCTGAGAGACCCTCTGAGCCTCCATGTGCTGTAAGATACTTCCAATTGAGAGCATTATATATATTTTCCGACTTGGTAGTTAAGTAACAAACTCTTTTGTAATTTAAGCAGTTCTATGTCAAGACTGGAAAATGCAAATTTGGTTCAACCTGCAAATTTCACCACCCCAAAGGGGTGCAGATACAATCAATTGCGGAAGAAAATGTTAATGCACTGCAGAATACGATGCTTGGAGACTATAAGGCAGTTCAGATACCTTTTACCCCTGCACTGTTACACAACACGAAGGGCCTTCCCATCCGACCGGTATGCTTTTATGCTTTGATTATTTTAAATTGACATGTGCTGAAATATTCTGTTTTTCTTGTGACATTTGGCTTCGGAGAAAATATGTTTCTTATCACGTGCCGATTTTTCTCCCTATGTTTTCAACTTGTTCTGTTCACTAACTGAAATGCTTGATCTAGTTGTCATGGATCCATGTCTTTCAGATCTGGTCCTGTGTATTATCCATGACATAAAACTTCTTCTTTCTGCTCATCCCATATATTTCATTTCCTATAGCGTTCCTTTCTCAGGTTGGCAACGAAATGATGAAAGTACGCTCAGAAATCATCCTTTCATTGACGACTTACCCTCTATTTGCAAATCTTTCTTTATTTTATGTCACGTCTCCGACTACTTTTGTTTCTCTATGCAATGCCATCAAGAAAGTTCTTGATGTCTCGCCAATGATATCTTGCCCCAACATTGAGGAGGATACACAGAGTATTCATGGATTGTTTTATGATTTTTCTAAATAGAAACTAAGCAATGCTATCTCACAAATTATGTTTATTTGTAATAAGTCAATTGTTTCTCCTTGGTACACATGTTTCTTTTTTGGTAATAACCCATCACTTACTGTCATTGACAGGGTGAAGAAGATTGCCCGTTCTATCTTAAAACTGGCAGGTCAGTGTATTCTATGGCCATGATTACTAATACACATCATTGATTGAGTTATTTTGTACATTTTAGTATACATAGCAAGAAATGGCAGCATACTAATGATATATATTTCAATTCACTCAATCAGCTGTAAGTATGGAGCCACATGTCGTTACAACCATCCAGACAGATACGGTATGGGGGTATATCTGTATTATGGCACCACTTTTTCCGCTAATCACAATTTATTTATGGACTTGATGTTATACAGTGATCAATCCACCAGCTGCTATTGCTTCTTCTCTTCTTACCTCACCCTCGGCCCATTACAATCTTGGTATTGCTGCTCCGACTATATCTCTGTTGCCAAATTTTGATCCAAGACTCACCCAAACAACGGTAAAGTTGAAATTTTGTACATCGTGATGATGTGTAGGTGCATAAAAATATTTGGAATTATCAGAATATATATTGCATCTGGGGGTGTAAGCTATCTGACCAGACTGAGCTACTCAAATTTTGAACTTGTGGGTTTGCGAGCAATGCATCAATCTTTCTAGTAATTCTGCTGTATGATTAAATAAAGAAACTAGTACTTACATGGCAGGCACTTTTTTCAATTCATTACAAGCTTGTGGGCAACTATGGAAGATTATACTAGTAGTTTTTTATTCAATCTTGATATTTATATGTCCTTGTCGTAAAATCTAAAAGTGGCCCATTTTATTTTATTTTCCTTGTTAATATGTAGTTAATTAAGTTTTTTTAGGCTCAATTAAACTTGATTGTGCTTGTATCTGAACTCAAGCCTTTAAATACTCGACTTGAGCCCCTGACTTGTTTGTTAAGCAGGGCTCAGTCTTGAGCTTGTCAATATTCATCTTGGCTGAACTAGTATAAATTTTGCATTAGAGTTTTGTAGCTCTTAAAAATGCCGTCACAAGTCAAGAAATCAAGATATTGGTTAGAGGTGTGACGGGCATAGGCACATAGTATTTTCTGCGAATGAAGCCAAATCTCATGAAAATTAGCTTTTGACGTTGCAAAACTTGAAATAGAGAAACCTAACTCACATCCCTGATTTATTCTGGCTACGTCTCTGACTAGTGTCGATTGCTGGCGATGAGTTTACAATTACCATTAATCATGTGACTTGGTAGAAGGTTTCATTTTTTTTATGTGATGTTCAATAATATTCCTTAATTTTTCTGGTTACAGGTTGGGCTGACTGCAACTGTTTACCCTCAACGACCTGGACAGCAGGAATGTGATGTGCGTATTATGTTATTTCCATTACTTTATTTACTTGCAAGAGAGTATTCTATTATTTGATATGAACCTTGATGTTCTATTTAGCCTTTTACTTGATTTTGAAGTACAATGTCTTCAAAATCAGGTTTTTATAATTCGTCGCATGCAACTTGTGTGGATTATCTACATGTAGTTCTTGCATTGCACATAGTTTTCCCTTGTTAGTAATAAGCTTTGGGCTTGCCCAATCATAGTTTTAATTTTTAAAAATCCCAACTGAGAAGCGCCTGAAGTCTCACCTCTGATCAAAGCGAGCAGAAAGGGATTCTGAGGTGCTGCCTCAGCCATTGCGCTTCTCTCTTCCTTCTCACCAGTGTAAGGTGTACCGAGGCGCATGAGTAGGCATGTCAATGGGTGGGTTTTACCCGGACCGGAACCGGAACCGGTCAAAACCCGCTCATTTTAAAGTTATGGTTCCGGTTCCGGTTCTAGACCCATACAAACCCGCTTATGGTCGGTCCAGACCCGACCCGACCCGACCCGTAAGGTACAGTTCCGGTTCTAGTCCGGTCCGGCCCGATCATTTTTTTTCCAATTTTTTTTTCATTTTTTTTCTTCAATTTTTTTATCTTAAAAAAAAATAATATTTTATAATATCTCGTGTTACATTTTTAATCGTAGACGAACACTCTATACGTCCTAATTCAATAATAAATGTACTCAAACAATAAACACATATAAGTCGTAAAATAATTATGGTATTTAAGTGATTTTTTAATAATGGTTAAATAAAATAAGAGTGAAGTTTCATTATTAAATATTTTATATTCAATTAATTTATTTATAATCCGGATTTGTTTTAACGAATTGATGACTAAAATAATTATATAAATAAACATAAGGAGACCCATGAGTAACCCATACCCAATAATACCCATGGGTATTCTCCCGGACCGGAACCATTAATATTTTAATTAACGGTCCGGCTCCGTATCCGATATTCAACGGTCCGGTTCCGGTTCTAGAACCGTATCTAATTTAACGGTTCCGGTCCGGGTTTTATCCACCCATTGACAAGCCTACGCATGAGGTGCACCAGCGTGAGGCATATTGAGGCGTATGAGGTGCTTTGAGGCTTGGACAAGAAACCTTATGGCTGTCTTTTAACAAAAATCCAAATCTTTAGGCTTTTTAACTCAAATACGATTGGGCTTTTAGGGTTTAGCCTCAATTTACATTGGGCTTTTAATTTTAGTAACAATTCATAACTAAAATCTGGCCAAACATCTCTACGTCTGACGCTCTCTCTCGCCCTCTCCCTCACTGACTAGTCATTTGGCTTTGCCGTCGTCTGGCAGGAGTGAAGATGGAGATGATCTGGATTTATTGGTCTTTTGATTATGGCTATTCAATGTTGATCGTGTTATGAATCTTATGATTTACATTGAAGTTTTTAAGACTTATGTTTTGTGCCTGTTATGTTATATACTCCATTACTCCTTCTGTCCCACTATTCTTCGCCCCAAAAGTCAATAAAGCACTCACAGTTTTGGTCAAATCGGGTCAAGCATACTAGGGCGGAGGGAGTGTAATTTTTATGTTTTATAGTTTTACGCATCGGTCCGCCTAGGTAGGAAATGCCTTGAGGCTCATTTGGAATTATTTAAACCTTGTGCCAAATAATTCGTTCATATGAATTATATACTTCTGTTTTTTGTGATGTCTTAGTAACTTTGTTCTTTATGTTCAAGTATTACATGAAAACTGGGATATGCAAGTTTGTGAATACCTGCAAGTATCACCATCCTATTGATCGTTCAGCACCAACTGTATCAGCTACAGAGTCCCCACAGCAAAATATAAAATTAACTCTCGCTGGCCTTCCAAGAAGAGAGGTATGTTTTGACATAAGGACCTTTACTGCACTGCACTGCACTGTACTATTGCGATTATTCTATTTTATTTCCCCTTAACTTTTGGTATGGAGTCATAATTAAGGTAGTGTCATGCTAAGGAGAATTGTATCTCCTTTTTCGGAGCTTAGAGTTGCTTATTATTGATATGGACTGGTCATACGATTACATATAAGTATCATTCCAGAAGCCATAGGCTAATTTTGTGCGAGCACATAATGTAGTCTCAAAATTTGGTTTTTTCTCATTAACTTATAAATGTGGTTTTTAAATACATGAACTATCACTATTTTTTTGGAATTTCCCAAAAATCAGATTACGGCCAAATCAAATCTGACATGGGCTCTGGAATTCAACTCGAGATTAGTTGTATCATGCCTAATTATTGGATTCTGGTTTATTCATTCTATAATCGGGCACGACTAGTCTACTAATATTGCCTCGAATACTTGATCGATTTACAGAAAATTAACCCAAGGTATAATGCATAATAATGTAAATGAAGACTTAATTAGAGGTAGAAGGTGGTTTGAGTTAGGCCGTAACAGTAAGGGTTTTAACAACCATTTCGTAGAACCATCTTATTTGCTCCCAACCCAAATAGAATGTTTGAAGACCGTATATTATATTATATATAATAAGCTATACGTATCCATATTCTGATAGAAGCACCAATTGATGCAGGGTGCGATCCATTGCCCTTACTACATGAAGACTGGGACATGCAAGTATGGGGCTACGTGCAAGTTCGACCACCCACCTCCGGGAGAGGTGATGTCCATAGCAACCACCTCATCTTCTGCAGCTGGTGAAGCCAACGAGAATGGAGATGTGTAAATCACTAGTTAGTAGTCATATTCTACTCTTATGAATCCTGTATGCATGCTTTCGCTTGTTATTATTTTAATATATGAGGAACCTCCTTTTCGCTTGTTATGTTGCTCTATGCATGCTAGTATGTCCACTATATGTTTTATGAGGCTTTACTTCTTTTATTGATTATGGTCATATATTTTTTTCTATTGATAGAAGATGTAGTAGCGTGGCAAAACTATTATCTTATTACCGTATGTATCGAATTTATTAACACATGCAAATGACCTAACCTATATACTAGTCCAGAGCGAATGAGATCATATTACATAACTAATTTTAAGTTTGCTAGTTTGCCACTTAATCAATAGAGGCTTACTTTACTTGCTAAAAGCACACAGTGATGTAGGTCTTGGCTCTTTACACGCCCTTGCAAGCTTTTCACCTTTTGTTGGCTATTAATCGTTGTATTCTCTAGCTAGCTAGGGGGAAAGAAGAAGTCTTCTCTGAGAACAATTATATTATTATATACATTGATTGAAAGAAGTCTTCTCTGAGAACAATTATATTATTATATACATTGATTGTATTGCTCCTCATTGAGGAGTTCCTCTTCAATTCCTTTAAACCACAGCTATTAAATTAATTAATTTCGTCTATTAAATTGGCCGGGGAGTTCCGATCCATATATATAGATGAAATATGCATGTATGGCTGAGATTAGGGTTTAATTGCTTGTTTGATGCGTTGCGTACCCCATAGAAATCATATCAAAATTCATAAAAAATGAAGTAGAGGATATATATACATATGGTTACCTAGGCTAGGCAACGTAGAGGTACGTAAAGTAGTCCACATGAGCATGCAGCTATGTAGCTAGCAACTCAAGGAGAGAGTGAGATATTATATATATTAATTGGATTAATTAATGAGAATGAGAAAAACCCTTGCTACTTTTCTGCCGAGCTACTATAGTACTATATATCATGCACGCAACACGAATATATATACACTACTAGCTACTATATTAATTAATTAATTATACATGTGAATTTCTAGCTACAATTTTACGTGAATAAAAACTAATTTTCACCAGCGTCGATCAGTACACTGCACGATCGAGCATATATATGATCATATAATAATCGTACAAAATTAAAAAGACTTTATTTAATTACAAATATCACAAACTACAGAAAACACCCCATGCAGAAGCAGTCTCCCAAGCTAGCTAGAGAGCGAGCTAAGCTAAGGGGATGAAGAAGAAGAAGAAGATAAAGGTAAGAAAAAGTTTAAAAGAGATCTAGAGAAGAAATTAAGAAAGATGTAATTAACATATAACATAGTAGAGGTAGGTAGGTAGATAGCTAGGCAGTGCCGGTAACGCCCAAATCATGCTTGTCTTCGTCCTTGCCGGCGCCAAACACAGGCCCCCCTGTGCCTGCAGCATCCTTCACTTTATCTTGAATCTTTTCAATCTGAATACCCCCCTCGTCTTCCTTGGAGCGTGGGTCGAAACGGGTCTTGTTCTCACCACCTTCCACCCACTCATAGGTGGTGGCCGTGAATGACTCCGGCGGCTGCGCTCCTTGTGCCCCCGACATCTATCTCAATATCCACCTTATTTACTTACTTTCTTTCTTGCAATATATATCTACCAAGTCTCATGTGATTTCTTCTTTTCCTGAACCCCTAATCCTATATATATATATATATGACTTGTGTAATTAATGCAACTAAGACGTCTATATATTATATATAGGATATATATTGTGGGGATTTAATTAATATAGAACCGGTGGAGGTTTATCTAGTCCCACTGCCCCATGCACGTGGCGGTGAAAGCACTATATAGTGCGTGCTACGTGTAAGAAAAACATCAGAACTTACTTCTTTAAAGAATAAGTCAAAAGCTACTTGGAAACATCTATAACACCAGATAAACCATATCACAATCTAGTCCTACATAACTATATTACTTACTAGTATTAATTAATTATATTAGTCGATCAAGGATTAATTAAGTTCACCAACACTTCTTCCTCATTCTTAATATATATTATGAAAAGTCGAGCACATTTATTATTTTCAGTTAGGCTCACACTGTTACCATCTGTATGTATTAAATTTCCAACTATTCTCTTGTAATAACATTTGAATAAAAACTGGTTCCAAAATTGATCAACAAATGCTGGAATAGCTCAGTTGGTTAGATGGTTAGAGCGTGTGGCTGTTAACCACAAGGTCGGAGTTTCAAGCCCTCCTTCTAGCGTTATTGTTTTAATTTTGGATATATTGTAGGAGTAGTAATTTTTACCAATTAAAGAAGAAAAAAATAATTTATGGTAAAGTGAAGTCGTGCCCCTTTATGAGGTCCTTGGCCGTGGCGCTGGCCTGAGGCTGAGGGGCGTTCGGGAACTTCAACGGCTGCCCCACCACATTAAACAGCGTCGCTCTGTTCCCGTCTCCTTTAAAAGGAGTGGTGCCGTGGATGAGCTCGTACAAGAATATCCCGAACGTCCACCAATCCACCGCACTCCCGTGACCCTCTCCCCGGATGATCTCTGGGGCCAGGTACTCGTGGGTCCCCACAAACGACATGGACTTCACGTTGGAGGGCTCCGCCATGAGCTCCGGCAGGGCGTTGAGGCTGCAGTTTCCTAACCCGAAGTCGGATTTGGACTTGCGGTTAATCTTCTTTGGCAAGAGGCGGGGGAAGAAGAAGGACGAGGGCTGCATGCACCCGTCGTTCAAGAGGGTACTGTTGGTGGAGGCGGCCGCATCAGCAGCAGCAGCAGGAGGAGCGGAGTCGGCGTCGTGGGTGGAGGAGGACTTGACGAGGGTGGGAGAGACAGAGCAACGGAGGGAGAGGTCGAAATCGGAGAGCATGATGTGACCTTCCTCTCTAACTAACACATTCTCTGGCTTTAGGTCTCTGTATACAATGCCTAGCATGTGCAGATATTCCAGAGCCAACAACACCTCGGATGCATAAAATCTGAAAAATGTATATGATTGATGCAATCCAACATTAGTTAATTAATAGTATTCAACAACAACATTAGCTACTCACTTAGCAGCTTCCTCTGAAAAATGCTTGGTGGGCTGCCTCTGCCTGAGGGAGTGAAGGTTGCCACCACTGCAGAACTCCATTACCAAGCAATAAAACTTCTCGATCTGTCTCAAAATAAGTATACAAAGTGGGCAAAAAAGGGTGATCAAGAAGCCCAAGTATCTCCCTCTCAGTCTGTGCCCTAAGCAGCTTGTTCCTGCTTGCTAGAGAGCTCTTATCCATCACTTTCATCGCAAAGAAGGTGTTTGTTCCTCTCAGCTCAACTAGGTACACACTCCCAATGTCTCCGTACCCTAGCCTCTTCAACAGTCTAAAGTTTGATAGCCCCAGGGGCCCGTCTTTCGAGGACGTCGATGTTATCGCATCCCACCGGACATCGCCTCCGATGTGGGGTTTCAGAGACGCGCTCGAGCAATCCAAACTGTCGCTCCGGCCACTATTATTCCATCCATGGCCCGGCGACGGCATTCCCCCGGTCGACGTGTTTGCTTCATTTCTAGGGCTCGGCATTACGGTTAGGGTTTCACGCCCCCCCTTCTTCACCTCCTGCTCTCTCTGCCTCTCCCTCTCCCTCTCCCTCTCCCTCTCCTTCTCCTCCGTCGTCTTCTCTTCCAACGCTCTAGATGTCGTCTGCATTAGTATTTCGATATCACATGCTTGAAAAACGATATCCTTCTACCGCCCCCATGCACCCGTGTATTTATAACCCTAATTTTAATATATATTTTCCAGTAATATTTCAAGAAATTAAATATCGCATCAATAAGTACTAGCTAGCCCTAAATTTTGATGCAATTTTTCCACCAAAATTAAGATACATAAACTTCAAAATTAAGAACATGCAATAATATTAGACACCAAATCCACATATATTTCTCTTACAAAATCCAGAAAATTAATTATTATACCTAAAATTGTAATAGATTCAAAGGATAGAGTATATAATTACCTCGTTCATGTTTCTGGAATGGGATTCATGCATGCAGCGCTTTACACAGTCTCTAATAAACTCTAGATCTCTGAAACATACAAAAAAGAAAAATGCGAAGATGATTCTCTTAATTTATTATTTATTACTACTTCAAAAGAAAGGGGAAAAATGTAATATATCCTCTTTACATGCATAAAGACGAACGTACGTACGTACCTTTGAATTATATTATTATTGCTTAAATCAATCTGAATCCCCCACGCATTGCAGGACCAGATAGCGATCATTCAAAAAGTTAGTTAAATTTCTCTATAAAAGAAGAAGAAGAAGAAATATATGTCCTTTTAATTTGGTTCTGTTCTGTAGCTAGTAGCTAGAGATGGATATGATTGTGGTTTTGGGCAATATTAATATTAATGGTGAGATCCAACAATTAATTAATAGAAAAAGGAGGAAATTATTAAGTATAGTAATTTAGAAGAAATTATAAAAAAAATTGGAGAGAGTGAAAGGAAAAGAACTGGCGAGGGAATTAAGAGTGCACACAATATTACATACATACATAAAAGATTAATTAATGAAGGGATATATAGGTACGTGAGAATCGCGGATTCAAACTCTTCTATTGCCTATCGTGTTGCATTTTCTATTACATCAATAAGATGGCAACAAGTGACATAATTAATAGTGTAAGATATAAAATATATTTTTTCTTTATATATACCCTAAATCTTGAACCCTAATCATGTCACGTCTCACAATTTGATATGCAATAGGAAATGCAATGATATATCATTCGATTAACTAGTGGTGCCATGCAAATTTTATATACATATATATATATATTCTACTTTAGATTAATCTAGCAGCTCTTTTCTGCATGATTAATGCATGCCCCAATTCCTTTTCATTTCCTAATTATATATAGCACTTAAATTATACATAGTTAAATTTGATCCACGTATGTACGGGTGAACGGGTAGATCTACATTAATTACATTCGTATATTCTTTGCTTTATTCCTTAAATTATTTTACTACTCCCTCCGTCCCACTAAATTAGACCCATTTGAAAAGTAGATGAGTGTATTATTTTAATACAAATGGGTCTAATTTAGTGGGACAGAGGGAGTACATATTATAGCATGCTGGAATGCATACATGCATTAATTAACGTTTGTACATTAATTAATTTGGTCTTAACATGCAGAAACTCAATAAGGTGAATCATGCACTCTAGCTTCTTCTTTTATTTAGTTCCTGCTTGCTCTCTTCACTTCTGCACCCGCCCATGCAAAGCTACACAGACAGCTAAGCTAGCCTTGTTCATTCATTCTTCGCACTTAATTTCATGCACGTACCATCCCCTCAAGATGCATGCATGGGAAAAGCTTCTAGCTACCTACCTACCTATTTCGCATGCATTAATTCCCATCTTCTCAACTATTCTATTCTATTCTCTCTATATATATATATGGAATTTATTAATGCAGGAGCAGCCAATGCCTTGCTTAATTTATGAACATATATATAACAGCCATGCATATATGCCACTTGATCATGCATGTTCATAGCTATATGTATGTGTATATGTGTATATATATATATATATGATTGCCCATTCAATTAACTAGCTAGCATAGCTTTAGCCTAGCTATATATAAGAGGCGAGGAGTAATTTAATCAAAATAATGACCCAAATTAAATGAAATGAAATGAACGATTGCACGATTTTCATCCGATAAATATAAAGAGCTAGCCTTCAATTCCTTACCCACTATCACTTAATTCACAAATATTATATGATCTCCTTCTCTAGGCTCTAGCTAGCTACCTACTCATATACATATACATATATAAATTAATTGATTAATCAAGAATATGGGGAAGAAGGCGGTGCTAATCGGCTGCAACTACACAGGAACCAAGGCGGAGCTGCAGGGATGCGTCAACGACGTCAAACGGATGCACTCCTGCCTCATCCACCGCTACGGATTCTCCGATCACGATATCACGGTGCTCATTGACACAGATGATTCCTACAAACAACCCACTGGCCATAACATACGTGCCGCTCTTTCCGATCTCGTCTCCTCCGCACGCCCCGGCGACTTCCTCTTTGTCCACTACAGTGGCCACGGCACCCGCCTCCCCGCCGAGACCGGCGAGGATGATGACACCGGCTACGATGAGTGCATTGTTCCCACCGACATGAACCTCATCACCGGTACTACTTAGTCGTCTTCTTTGTTTTGCTTTTTCTTATTCATTTTTCCATCTCGATCTCATTCCTTATCAATCTGGTTTAATTTGGAGACCGATCGGGGGCCGGCCGGGGAAAAAGCAAAATAAAAGGAGAAATTAAGTGGAATTGAATTCATTTGGTATGATTAGTTAATGTATTGGATTTGTGTGATCGATCAGATGATGATTTCAGAGACTTGGTCGACCAAGTGCCAGAAGGTTGCCAAATCACGATCGTCTCAGATTCATGCCACAGCGGCGGACTGATCGATGAGTCCAAGGAGCAGATCGGAGAGAGCCACAGAAAGAGTGGGGATGAAGAAAATGAGTCTGAGGGATCCGGCTTGGGATTCAGGAACTTTCTCAAGAAGACTATGGACGATGCATTCGGCCGTAATCAAGAAGAAGAAGCAGCAGCTTTAGGTGAAGGCATAAAGAACAAGTCTTTACCGCTCCCAACTCTCATCGAGTTACTCAAGCAGAAGACGGGCAAGGAAGATATCGACGTGGGCAAGCTGCGCCCCACCCTCTTCGACGTGTTTGGAGAAGACGCCAGCCCCAAGGTGAAGAAGTTCATGAATTTCATATTCGGAAAAATAAAAGGTGGGAGCGAGCAAGAAGGAGGAGCAGCTGGGGACGGTGGAGGCTTCCTCGGAATGGTCGGAGGGATGGCTCAGCAGTTCCTGCAGCAGAAGCTTGAAGAGAACAACGAGAGCTATGTAGAACCAGCATTAGCAACGCAGGTTGGAAGCAAGCAGGAAGCCTACGCTGGACCCACTAAGAAAGGTCTCCCCGACTGTGGCATCCTCATCAGTGGCTGCCAGACCGACCAAACGTCTGCAGATGCAACCCCCGGTGGCGATGAAAGCAATGCTTACGGTGCTCTAAGCAACGCAATTCAAAAGATTATCGCAGAATCAGATGGTAAAGTGAGTAACCAAGAGTTGGTGACCAGGGCTAGGGAATTGTTGCAGAAGCAGGGATATACTCAACGCCCTGGGTTATACTGCAGCGATCACCACGTTGATGCTCCTTTTGTTTGCTAACGATTTAAAGATTGGTGTGTTTGTGTTTGTGTGAAGACAAAATATAGTTAGCTGAGCTGAGCTGAGCTGAGCTGGTTTGATGAATAATGTTCTCTTATAGTGTATTTGTGATATATTTCTCCAGTTGTGTTTTTTTGTGAGTTAGAATTATATTGAGAAATAAGTTGATGACAAGATTTGCATTATTAGGGATGAGCGTTGTGATTGGAAATGGTGAGGAGGAAAAAGGGATTAATTGGCATTAGAATTATAACTGAGTAAGAAGAGTTGCAACCTTTTCATGTTTAATATACAGTGTGAGTAAGGCATTAACAATGCTGCTGTTACATGAGACCAGTACAAGAGCAGGAAGTTTGATATAGTAGCAAAAGACCGGAGTGGGTCCCGACGGTCCTCTTCTCTTGGATTTATTGGATAATATGGTAGCAAGATTCAATCTTGCATTCTTACAGTATTGTATTTTACGCATTTGAATAAATTCTGTTAGTTAGTTAGTTAGTTATCGCGTCAGACTTTGAAGTCGACTTGTTTGGTATTTATCTATAATACCAATTATTTTGATCTCCTTAAAACCGAACTCTAATTTCAACACTTTCTTAAGAGTTGAACCCCACCAAATTTGGAATAGTTGCAAAGTAGTGAGTAAGGCAAGAATCTATTCCTTTCAATCCACTCGATCATCACGCTACCTTTTCCTTTTACCCTGCTGCATTATCATTCACCATCACACACACTCTCCAAGCAACTCCGCTTCCAAATTTCAACTCAAGGTAATAGAATCTCTGCTGCGTAGTTTCCTCGCACTTGCGGCGCTCAAAAAGCCATCGATTCCCCCTCTTATAAACTCTCTCTACCTAGTTTTTATTTTCTCCCAAGAAGATGAGATGGGAAATCTGTTGTTCCGGCCTGGCAAGCGCGGCGGAGGCGCCGCCGCTCTGAGGACGCGGTCGAGCTCTGTTTCCCTCGGTCGATCGAGGGGCCGCTCGCGTTCGTCTTCCTTTGCAGTGTTCGATGAAATGCCGGACAGAGACCTCGATCCTTCCTTCTCTGCTTCTACTTCTGCAAATGTCAAGGAAACCAAGGACGCCATAGAAATGAAGAAAAAGTATGGATACATTCCCGATAATTTCACCTCCTTCGACCAGGTCTCTTCTCTTCTCTTCTCTTCTCCTCATACTCTGTTATTTTGTGCTGCTTCTGCTCTTTTAACTTATTTTTTTGCTTCTTTAATTTTTTAAACTCACTTCTTATTAGTTGAGTTAGTTGCATTAAAATACAGGAACATTCACAAATTTCTTATTCTTCAATAATTATTCATTGTAGATTAAAGTTGATTTTGAGAAGCATTGCAGCCAAATTATCTGACATTAATTGAAAGTTTGATTTTTTTTTTAAGAAGCATTGCAGCGAAATTATGTAAGGTTAATTAATTAGGACTCATCTTGATACTCTTAGCTATTGTAATTGGTATAGAATTAGGGGTGAGCAAACCCGAATCCAAAACTGCCAACCGAACCGAACCGAACCGATCCAATAAGGGCTTATTGGATTGGATACAAACATGTTTTGGATCGGATCGGTTGAGAAATTTGAAATCCAATAACTATTGGATTGGATTCGGGTTTGCTCTATTGGATTGGATTTCACCCGACCCGATCCAATAAGAATATTAATAATTTAAATTATATTTTATATAATTAAATCTAATATATAAAATATATTTTATATTTATTAATTTGTGTTTAAAATCTAATTGATGTTGTTGACTTGTTTCATGTTGGATTTTATCGTTTCATTTTGGTGATTAGTGATTGTTGTTGGATATTATCGAAATGCTTAATTTTTCGTTGTTTTAGGCATGTTATAACTTAAAACGGGTTTGAAATTCACATTTTAGGGATAAACAGTTATTGGATCGGTTTGACCCGAAAACCGATCCAAAACCAATATTTTTATTGGATCGGATTTGAAATGTTATTGGATTGGATCGGATCGGATTGAATTTTTTTTTATTGGATCCTTATTGGTTTGAGTCTATTGGATCGGATTGGACCCGACCCGATCCAATACTCACCCCGATATAGAATACTAAGTCAAGGTCGTCTATGTATGTCTTTATCTTTTTCCAAAGTATTTTTTTGGCCCACCTGTTATTTTGGTCTCTAAATGTATGGTAGTGGGTCGAACAAAAAGTATCAATGTCATAATTGGTTGTCACACATCGCAGCTTGGACATTCTATTTCCAAAGTAAGTTTCGACCAGTCAATTTTGGATTTTAAAGATGATCTTTGTCATTAATATCTGTTTAGCCTTTCGTTTTCTTACTCCATTTGTTTCATTCTCCATAACAGTTTTTGATTGGTGGTTCTGCTGTTAACTTGAAAAAAATGGCTCGTTTTTAATCGTTGATTGCCATTTGCAGGTCACTGCAGCATTAAGAGAAGCTGGACTGGAGTCATCAAATTTAATTCTTGGCATTGATTTCACGAAAAGCAATGAATGGACAGGTATGCTGGAAGTATAGTATATTGATATGAACAAAGCTCATACATAGCACTTAAGCTCACACTGACTTGATAAAAAACTTAATAGAAATTAAAACACCTAAAAAATTCAAAACTAATAATCTCCCTACCCATTGAATATATCTCTCTGTTGTTCGACATGAGTATTCAAAAAGAAATAGTAAAAGAATAGGAAGTGTGATGATCTATTGATCTGTGGTATGTAACATATATTTAATGGAATGTTTAGAAAAGGGAGATGAGACATATTGAGTGAAACGGTTGAAGTAATAATTAACTAAACTGGAACTACTTACTTGATTAACTACCACACAACATCGCTATTAGATTGTTGAACAATCGAAAGACATGGAATCAACTCCCACGGTTGGAGAAAGGGTAAAATGATCTGTACTCATTATGTACTCAACAATTTTTTTCATCACTCGCAATGCATTTCACTAGTTTTCTTAAAACCCGTGTTCACTTCAAGTGTGTATGTTTTAGAAGACGGTGGAGTAGTTTTTTATAACAAGCTGTTCTGGAACATGCTTATTTATTAGTATGTTGGTAAATATTGCATTTATCATATCCTGTATTGATCTGTATGCTGGTAGATAATGACATTTATTTTATCTTATATCTGAAGGCAAAGTTTCATTCAATAACCGTAGCCTGCATGCTATTGGTAATACACCAAATCCATACGAAAAAGCCATAACTATCGTTGGGAAGACTTTGGCGCCATTTGATGAGGACAATTTGATTCCTTGTTTCGGCTTTGGTGATGGTACATATACATATACATACATATATATATATATGTATTTGCATGTAGTATTAATGTTGATTTCTTTCAAGTACCTATTTATGTTTAAGAAGCCAACTCAATCCCCCACCTCTTGTGCCTGTAGCAACTACGCATGATCAAGATGTATTTAGCTTCCACAGTGATCACTCTTCCTGCCATGGGTTTGAAGAAGTTATGGCATGCTACAGAAGAATAGTTCCAAACTTACGATTATCTGGTAAGCTTCTTTGTTAGTTCTTACCTACAAACTGTTCTTTCAAGGCCGTATTGACAGTTGATTGTACATGTATGTAACCTTCATGTTACCATTCACAGGAAGATTTCTGCTACATATGTCTAACTTTGTAGTTTGTATATCTAAGTCTTCTCTCTGTGTTCATTAGGGCCAACATCGTATGGACCTGTTGTGGATGCTGCTGTAGATATAGTGGAGAAAACTGGCGGACAGTACCATGTTTTGGTGATCATTGCTGATGGGCAGGTCTATATATATTCCCCTCTCCCTCGTAACACTTAGACTGACGCACACACAAAAACACGAGGGTGGCATGATGAAATAGTCATACATATATATGCCTTTGTGCATTCACTCACTTCATTATCTGATGAAGGTCACTAGAAGTGTCAATATGGCAGATACAGACCTCAGCCCACAAGAAGAGAGAACCATAAACTCCATAGTGAATGCAAGGTAAAAATTTGTTTCATGGTATGAGATTTTCAATCAATGTCTTTGGTTATTCATAGTTTACAATTATCACAACTTTCACGGATTTTCAATCAGACTTATCTTCCGCTAGTTATACAGTTAAGTGCTGCTGCTGAGCATAGGGTATGATTTCCCTTCCTCCCTTTGAGGAGGTTAAAAGAAAAATGATTGTGTTTGGAGCTAAACAACCTTCTTGATTATGATTATCAACTTTAATTTAAAATGTAGGTAGTGATAAATTTTTGTTAATCAGTTTCTATCCTCTGTCGATTGTTCTTGTTGGGGTTGGAGATGGACCATGGGATGATATGAAGAAATTTGATGACAAAATCCCTGCTCGTGAATTTGACAATTTTCAGGTACCATATCACTCTTTTTAATTAGCCATCATATATAGTATAACGTACCAAATTAAACCAATATATAGTTTATATATTTTTTGTGGTGATGAATTGTCAGTTTGTAAATTTTACGGAGATAATGTGCAAGAACGCATCATCTACTGAGAAAGAGACAGCATTTGCTCTTGCTGCGTTGATGGAAATTCCTCTTCAGTATAAAGCAGCACGAGAATTTGGTATATTAGGGTATGTCTTCTCTCTTCTACAACTGTGCGTGTTTACTTATCATTCCATTCCGTAGCTATTAGTAGTTGAGCATGGATGGATGCATTTAGCTATTAGTGTTGTGTGTTGATACATACTCTCTATCAACTTGCAAATTGGACGAAAGACAGACGAGTGAGCGGCAAACCTAAGAGAGTATCACCTAGGCCTCCACCGGTGCCATATAGTACTGCTGCATCCTATGGCAGCCAAACTGGATTTCCTGCATCACTAGTGGCCACCAACAGTTCAGCTTCTACACAAGATGAGCAGAACCAGGTAATGACGGCCGCGCGCGCCATTATGAAATCGTTTCACATAATTCACTATCAACTAGGTACGTAGAGGATAGCTGATAATTAGACTTGGCTCCAAACTTCTTGATTGAAGGTTTGCCCGGTTTGCTTAACCAACACGAAGAACACGGCCTTCAACTGCGGACACCTGGTGAGAGATCTTTGACAATTGTAATGTGTTAGCCGATGGAATTAGAATTAGAATTAGTTCAGTAATAATATATCTCAACTAATCAATCGCTCTTGATTTGCAGACTTGCAGAGAATGCAGCTCGAGGTTGTCGGAGTGTCCCATTTGCCGGAAACGCATCACAAGTCGACTCAGGCTGTATACTTGAGTGAATATCGATCGATCCATCGATTAATTGGCCTACTCAACAGTTTCTGCAGAATTAATTAAGCAGAGATTTGGCGTGGAAGGTTTTGTTTTCTTGGCTTGCTCTACTAGCTCTGCTCATGCATGTTCCCTTTCTTCTTTTCGTTGGTCTTTCATAAGTGGTGTTTGTTTATATGTTAGTTGTGAGGTGTGAATCTGTGTATATATATTATATGAATTATGATATATGCATGTAAATATCACAAGTATGTTTTTTTTTAGTTTTAATTTCGGGAAAAAAAATAATACTGCTCAATGTTATAGTTTAAAAAATATTGCTTAATAGAGGGCCGAAAAATAAAATTTCTAAAAAAAGCTGATTACTACGAATTATAATCTTTTACAGAAGTTAATAATGAACTAAAAAGTTGATGAAGTCTCAAAAGAAAGAAAGAAAGACAGAGAAAAGCCTTTACATGTGAATGATAATTATTGTTGATGAAAATAATAAAAAAAGAAAGTCAAGTCTCTTAGCCCAATTATTCGCTGAAAATTTGAGGCTTTCAAATGGCGTTTTATTCACTTTTTCACTTTAATGGAGCTCAATTGAATCCAACACTTGTAGATTGTGCTTGAATTCTAATATTCATTAAAAAGTTAATTAAACCCAAACACTAAATCGATTTGGGCTGGTATATGTGTGTTTGAGATCAGTAAAAACTCAATAAAAAGATCCATAAATCCATTCAGCTAGAAAATTTACAAACAATATGTTTGCAAGCTTATTAAGTGGAGAATCTCAAAACACAACCTTATCTCGACAAATAAATTCGAACTTAATTTAAGGTTAAGAGGCACATTCACATGAAACCATGCATAAAGTTTAAATTCTAATCTATAAACTAATGCCCATGCACTGCACCTTAGATTAACTAATATCTTGCGTTCAAGTTCAGTTTTGTCAGAATTAATTTTTAACTGCATTTTATATTACTCAGAATCTTTTTTAGTGTCTCCATGAAGATGTTGTTTGCTTATTTATTTGTATATTATTGTGTCATATCTTTATATTTACATAAAACGGGCGACTGTCTGTGTACAATTCAAATTATAAATTGCTCACGTTTTGCACGTAAACTATACAGAAGTTTAATAAAATAACTCTTTTTAAAAACATTTTAAGAAATTCATTTAAGCACTTCCAAATATTTTCTTTCCAATAGTAGTTGCTTGCATGCCAAAATTTCTAAACATAAATGATCCTATTTCATTTACTTGGAGTCTTGGACAGGGACAGCAATATTAATTAACTGGACTCACCAAACTATGCCATCTCGAAGTAAGATACTGAATTTATATTTCACCAATCTCGATACCTAATTAAGCTTTATAAGCAGCAACTTGCAATATCAAAATAATTTTAAATAAATTAAAATATGTTGAAAGTTTTGGGAGTACCTCCTCAATTCACTCTACAATCTAATTTACATTAGATTAAATCTTAATATGTACTGTACTTATTTGGCTATAAACCAAAATTTATATATTTTCTTCATTCACTTCTGTATGCATTCGTTTATAATTATAAAAAAATACAGATTAAAAATAACAAACGTGTAACAATGAAACGCGATTCTTAATTATATAAGTACGAACCGAGAAGCGATAGCCACACAAATAGCGGTTTATAATTCGAATAAATTAGATTTCATTCCATTAATTAACAAATTAATAAATTATCCTCCTCCTCCTCCTCCATTGATGGAAGAAGCATAACATCGCTCTTCTTCCTCGATCGTATCACACATAACCCTCCCTCTGGTCTCCGGCAAGCATGCGATGAACATTGCACAAACCGCTATCGCCACGCCAAACACGCCGTACGAGAGGAGCCCATTGTTGCCCCTCCCGGCGGCGATCAGTACGGGGCTTAGCGCGCCGCCGAGGACGAGTGCCTGGCGCACCATGGACACGGCCGAGTTCCTGACGCAAGTGGGGAAAAGCTCGAGCGTGTAGATCAAGACAATGTCGAAGGCGGTGCAGGCGCAAAGGAATGAGAGGAGCTCCAGCGCCAGCTGCATCCCCTGCCATCTCACCACTACGCAACACACGCTGCAAATCCCGCTCGTCACGCAAAGCCCTAAAACCGACCCTTTCCGGTCCAATTTACCGATGAGGAGGAATGTGAAGAGGGAGGCCGGAAATTCAGATAGGGCGTTGAGCGTGACGCTCAGATAAAGATCCATCTGTAAGTTTCCAAGGCCTAATGGCATGCCATAGTAGATCATGCCAATGCCGAACCCCACGGCCATCATCGACAGTAGACGCGTGCACGACCATCTTCTCGTCAGCAAAATCTTTGCTGCGGAGAAAATGTCTGTTTCTTGGGAAAGCAGCAGCTGATGATCATGATCATGATCATGTTCGAAGAAACTCTGTGTGAGGCTCATCGGCCCCGCCATGCTCCTTAGGGTCTCCTCGAATTCTTGCTTCCTCCCCTTGATGAATAGCCACCTGGGCGACTCCCTTACTAGGAAAAGCAACGAGAGCGAGTAGGCGAGCGAGGGGAGGCACGTGTATAGATACACCAATCTCCATGAACTATCTTTCACGGCATACGCGATGATGGGGAGAGACAGGAACCCTAGAGTAAAACACACAAATCCCACTATCCCAATCTTTTCCCTCCACTTCTTCCCTACCAACTCCGTCGATAACACCTACAACAACAACAGTATATAATAGTAATAATCATACTAGCTACTCAACTACCTACTTATAGGTATTCAATAATACTATAATCAAATTTATTGTACGGTGCTAGCTAGCTATAATTAGTATACCAGAGCGCACGTGCCGATAGTGGCACGTGCGAAGCCGCTGGCGAAGCGCAGGGCGGCGTAAACCCACACGCCTGTGGAGAGGGCGGTGAGGGCGCCGGTGAGCGACATCAGCAAAGAGGAGAGCACGAGGAGGTTCTTCCGGCCGAGGGAGGAGTCCGCCAGCGTGGCGAGGGCGAAGCCGCCGACGAGGCAGCCGAGGAAGAACGACGAGGCCGGGAGGCCCTTGACGAAGGGACCGGCGCACTGCAGCGACCACTCCGAGATGATGGAGGTGTCCGGCGGAGCGTCCCACCTCCAGGCGCCGGCGGGGAGGCGGCAGAGGTCGCTGCATGACGAGGAGGAGTCGTGGCAGCTCCAGGAGGGCTCGGCGTCGGTGAAGACGGAGATGAAGGTCTGCTGAGCATCGAAGAACCAGGCGAAGGAGACGTAGGTGGCTTGGAGGATGTGCTTCCAGCCCAAGTCCCCGATGCAGTGCTCGATGGTGTCGTCGAGGGAGGCGGTGCGGTGGTGCTTGGGCGTTGGTGGGAGCAGTGGACAGGGATCTGTCATTGGTATTTGTGCAGGGTTAATTTCTTGAAAAGGAAATTAGGAGAAGAAGAAGAAGAAGAAGAAGTGGGTGAAGCGAAGAGTGAAGAGTGAGGAGAGGTATTACATTGAATGATGTATTTATGTATTGCAATTTGCAAATTCAGTGGCTAGCTGAGTTACGTTTTACACACATCACAGATATTATATATTTCTAGTACTGACTATATATAACAAAATGTAATTTATGATATATTATGTCCTAGTCCTAGTACTAGAAATTAAAATATAATTTAATTAATTCTCGTGTGTGTATATATATATACAGTGATGTTAGGGAAATTATGTGGCGCCACCTCATTACATACTCTTTTCGTCTCTCCTTATTATTGAAAATTTTGTTAATTAATATAGGCTCAACGATATATACATAAAGGTTTTTGGACATGCATCAGAAATTCACAATAAACAGGCAGAGCTGAATTATATGAAAGAATTAATTAAAAAGGGATAGATAGCTTAAGATAAAAAGTAGCAAAGTGTGGTGGTGAGTGGTTGAGTCTTAGAAATAATTAAATTGCAGAAATTGTGGAAGCTGTTGAAAAGTTGATCCATCGAGTGACAACCTACAGCTGCTAGCTCACAAAGATATTGCAATGTATGGGCTCGCTCGCTCTCCACATCATCAAATGTCCATTACTTTTTCTCTTCTTTTCAAAAATAATGGATTATCCATTAATATTTATAATTCTGACACCATTTAAAAAAATCATCATATCAAACAAGGAATTGAATTGTAGCTAGCTATCTATCAATTTGCATGTTAAAATTGAATTAAGGTCGTGCATGGTTAATTATCTTCTTGAGCCGTGATAACCTGAGCAAGTGCAAATAGCCACGTACTATACTCTATATCAAATAAAACTGACATTTGAACAAAGATGAAATTAATGTCACAGACTCAACATACAAAACCAAAAATACCACCCACCACAACCACTCTATATCTTATCCTATTATATATATAGCTTTGTAGGGTATAGTTGAAGGATAAAGATTCTGAGTAAAATGATCAGAAGAGGAAAGGGTCCATTGTTAAATATGGACAGAATAGGAAAAGAAAGTAGCTAGCTTAGCTAGTGAGTAGTGAGAGTGGTTAATGGTTATATATAAAGGGAGAAAATTATAAACACCCACTTTCCAATTACTAAATCAACAAAATACCCAATGTTTGAATGAACATAAAGAAACTACCCACTTTTTTACATTTTTTAGGTTTGACCTACACACCTACCCCAATTAATTACACTCTCTCTCTCCCCTACCCAAATACCGTCCCCAACCCAAATGCCGCCCCCCCTATTTTCTTCTTGAATTCTTCTTCTGTTCTAATCACTGCCGCCGCACCCTTCGCCACCATCTCCGTTCTGCTCCATCGCCGGCGCTGCCACCATTCCCGACACCATCCTCCGAGCCACCACCTCTGCCACCATCTTCGCTGCTCTACCTCCACCACGACACCATCCTCCGAGCCCCCACCTCTCAATTATCTCTCCAATTGCATCTACAAATAAAGAAGGAACGTAATAAGCAACGAGAAGTACAGTACTGATGTATCTGTTAAATATTTAAATTACGTAATTGAAAATAACTGTACATATATTCGAGTGTAGAAAATATATATCAACAATATAGTATCAATACCGCCCGTTAAATATTAACGAGAGGAAATGCCGCCCGTGTGGGGTCACAGGCGGTATTTGCTATGTTCCGGGCGGTATTGATACTAACAGATTCAGAAATAATGATTAAACCTAAAAGCATGTATGCCGCTCGTAAATAATCTAAATACACAAATGCCACTTGTATTTAAGTGGACGGTATATACCTTTAATTGGACGGTATTTACATTCTATTTATTACCTGAAAATATTCTGAAAAGTCAAAAATGGGTATTTTGTTTATGTACATTTAGGAAGTGGGTATTTTATTTATTGTGATTTTGCTAATCGGGTAGTTTTAACAATTAACACATATATAAATATATAGTATGATCAGTATCAGTTGCCATTTGCCAAAAAAGCAAGCAAGCTGCAGTGAGCAGTAGAGTTTGTGTTCCCCACTAAGAACTAAGATCCATCCGCCTTCATCATCAACCACCTTTATCCATTAATAAATTCATAATATGTATGTATGGATTCCTTCCTTCCAGCAAAACGACGACTATCTTCATCCCATCCACACAAATATATATATATATATATATAGATGTCCCTATTACTATATATATCTTAATTAAATACTATATACATAGATATATTTTGAGTATTACAAAAATATATGAACGTTCACCTGTACATACATGAATATATATAGCATGAATGGCTGAAATTTACAAATTACAAGTGCGAGAGCGAGAGCGAGAGCGAGAGGCAGAGGCCCAATTAATCATATTAATATGCATGTTGAGATAGCTAGCAACCTAACACCATCCATAATTCCATATATATGATGGGCCAGGGCCTCCATCACCTTTTATATGTATATTTATTTATATATGGGCCTCTACATAACTACTAACTAAGTTGAACTAATTCCTTTTTCCCTTTTATTCATATATGTATATAGTCCTTTGTGAAATTAAATTTTAACGTTGAACCAATTCCTTTTCACCTATCTCTAAATCTAATCAAATTAATCATCAACATTACATCAAATAGAGTATTTCACAAAACAAGATTGCCCCGTGCATAACCCATTCAATTCTGCATGCATGCATGCAAGTGTACGTGTAATTATAGAAAACAAAATAGCCCTAAATCAAAGCTAGCTAGATGTGGGGGACGGAGTCAATGTGGTTGGCGTGGGACGGAGGCGGGGCCCTCAGATCAAAGGGGTGTTGCCAGTGGTGGTGTAGGGGCTGTTGTTAGGCCTTTTCTTGACTAAGAAGTTGTCCATGGAGGATGATCTCTGCTGCGTGTTGTTGCTGTTGCCGTAGATGTTGAGGTCTTGGAGGGAAGTGAAGTTTAGGGAGGGAGAGGGCCCCATCTCCTTCATTCCGCCAGCGATGCTTTCTCCGGCGAGGACCGTCTGGCACGCCTTCTCCAGAATGCTCTGCATGTACTTCCCGTGAGCCTCGATTCGCACTTGTAGGTGTCTCTGCACCTATATACATTAATTAATTAATCTACTATAACTAAATATAATTGAATTCAATTCATTATTACCTCTAGCTGCTCATGGAGTCTTCTGTTCACCTCCATTTGCATCCTAATTGCATTAATATTAATTACCATGCACAGATGCACTTATCAGATCACATATAAAATAACACTAATGCAGATTATATTCCACACAAATTAAATCATACTAAAATTTTAAAATAAATAAAAGAAAATTATTGCAAAAAGACTAAGATTTTTTCTTTCGTCTTTCTTCCTCTCTTGAGATAAATCAACATATATGTAAATAAATAAAAGAAAAAGTATGTATATGCACGTACTCATTCATGCTTCTTCCCATAATTCCAGCTGATGATGATGCATTGTTTCTTTGAAGTTCTAAAGATGAAGCTGCAGCCACAAGAATTAATTAATTATGTGTTCAGATATATGCATATATACGAGGGTTTCCTAGAAATATGCAAATTAAATAAAAAGGAGAAATTGCAAAATAAACGATGGATATATTATTAACTCGATCGATTTGTATAATTAATTTTGCTAGCAATTTATCCAATAATAATGCATGTGCGTGCGAAGATATATACTAAACTTGTGAATAAAGTCACCTAGCTCGATGGATATGTTCAGATATACCTGCTGCATCTTTCATGGAGTGATCAGTGAAATCCTTGTGTGGCTGCTTTCCCAGCCTAAATTTCTATATCAAATTAAAATTCAAACTTAATTTGAATATAATCAACCACCAACCCTAGCTAAATTAAACAACAAACTCCCAAAAAGAAACTAATTAGACGAAATCAAGAAAAGCAGATAAATAATTTGAAGAATATATATTTTAGTTAATTGTTTTCATGAATATTGATATATACCTGAAGATGGCTCTTGAGATGGTAAAGGGTGAGACCTTTCACCCCCATAACTCTCATGATCGTCTTCGGCGTCGCCTCTAAATATAACATGTACATTAATTAAATAATACCAAAAAAAAAAGAAAAGAAATTGATCGGAGGGAGAAAGATATAAATAAAGTGACTGACTGTCGGGGCCGCCGAGCTGCGTGACAGCATCGACGAAGCGTTCGTGGAGCTCGACGGTCCATCGGAGACGAGGCTTGGGGTCGGTGGTGAGGACGAGACCAGAGTCGCCTTGAACACATGACATGGGGCGCTCGTGTGAGGAATTCATACTTGAGGGCTTCTTGCAGCTGCTGTGGAACATTATTCTCTCTCTGTCTCTGTGTGTGTGAGAGAGAGAGAGAGAGAGAGAGAATAGAAGAGATTCAAGAGAATAGGGTGCGGATATGAAGACGAAGGGTTTTCTTTGCTTTGCTTTCTCAACTGGCTACAAGAATATTAATTTTATGAAAACTATACACTTCACAAGTTTAAAACCTTAGCTAATTAATTAGTTATGGGTGGAATTCAGTGTTCCGTACATATATAATTTGCAGAGACAGTTGAGAGCTCGAGCTCTCTTATATGGAGTATAATATATTTCTGTTACTCTAAAGTAATTAATTATTTAAAGCTAGATAGGATGTTGGAGCTGGGCTCTAAAATAAATGCATGCAATTACAAGTGATGATCATGATTATATGGCATGGATATCTCATCATCATGCATGGGGTGCTTTTGTGGAATATAATACACGAGATTAATGTCATCTCCCTAACTATTACACATTAATTAGGATATGATATGATATGACTATGACTATGAGGCATGCATGCATGTTTGCTTAAGTTTTAAGCATCTTAATATTCTTTTGGAATTTATTCCCAAAAAAACAATGAAATGAATATATTCCATTCCCTTGATGCATGCATGTTAATTGAGAGCCAACCTAACTGCCATGGGACTTAATTTATACTCCACAATTTCAAACTCTTTTACCACTTTTTTTTATTAATTAATGTTTTCACTTTTTATATATATTTAATATATAAAATTCTGAAATCTAGCTAGCTAGGATTCTCATTAAAATACAAAGTATATTAGCTAGGTCAATCAACATCTCTAATTACAATAACAACACTGCTAAATCTCATGATTAATTAAACTGCATGCTGACACCAAGTACACGCTTGCTTAATTTCTCCCTTTCAGAACATTTGATTTTGTCAATCTCGATCAGATGATATTAATTTGGAACATGCATGGATGTTTGTCAATCACGTATATATATAATGTTGGTCCCGAAACGAGTGAACTGAGTGTATGAGGGGGAATACACCAGTCAATTTTTGTAAGTTTAAAAACTTTGGTGGCTCCTGAACTGAAGGGAGGTACTTCAGTGAGAGAGATGACTATAGATAGGAATCCTTCAGTCTACACTGAGTGTTTGACTGATAGACTAATATCTTAAGTGTGCGGAATGTGGTAGCTTTAAATCTTAACTCGTTTGCTTCAGAAAACTTAATGCAGTGTTTCTCTTTTCACTTAATCAATATTCAGTTGATGTTATATAAAGAATGTGGAATACTGAAATTAAATGAGACAAAGAGACAATGATTGGTTTGCTTGGTTCGGAGATAAAAACTCCTACGTCCACGAGTTCTCGATGTTAGTCGAGGGTTTCCAACTTAATGGAGAGATAACAATCTTACAGTGATCAACCGTGAAGGTTAGATATACAGTTGAACTGATCACTACTAGCTTAGAACTAATTCTAATACTAAGATTGTTCTTCGGTTACAAATGATTGCTAAGAACACTAAATGATAGAATTTGAATGCTTTGGTGTTCTGGACTGAAAGCTTGAAAGCTTGAGAGCGATGATAGCAATAGCGAGTTGATAGCAGGGGTAACCGGTGTCGAAGCCTTTTGAAGTAGCGGGGTATATATAGTGCTCTCTCAAGGATATAGCCGTTGTGAGATAGAGCTTTAATTTGAATTTCTTCCCGTTGGAGCCTTTGACTTTTTGCCATATTTGGTGTCTGACACAAGATCTTGTTCACTTAACCGAGATTTTTGCTATAAGAGGAAAGCCTATGAAGTAGGTTGTAACTCAGTAGGGACTTCAGCATAAGTCTTCAGTGCATACTTCAGTGTGGGCAATCAGTACTGAACTTCAGTTTGGCAATCAGAATGGACTTTCAGTACTGGTCTTCAGTGGCAGGAATACTTCAGTGATGGCTTCAGTTCTTAAAACTTCAGGACAGACTTCAGTGATGGTCCTTCAGTTTTAGAACAACTTGAATCTTCAGTGGAGATGTCCTTCAGTGTACCTGAAAAATTAGAACTCCTTAACATATGAGTTTTTAGACAAAACACTAAGATTCAGTATTGGTCTTATTACATCTTTTCAGGGAGGTATTGAGATCTGAATCAAAACATTTATAAATATTTCCCAAAGGAATGGAATGGTGAAATTGTAAAGAAGAGATGTACATGAGTGAGTGATGGATTAGATTCTTTATTTGAGGAACATAGTATAATATTTATCTCAAAAGCCCAAAAACCTCAACCATATATTAATTGAAAGCGTCAAGCCTCCCCATCTCCAATTTCAATAAATCTTTTCTACTGTCTACCTGTACCTGCAGTCTACCATGCACTACATATATGATAATAAAAGACAAAAAACAAAAAAACATTACAGATGAATAAAAACAAAAACATTCGAGAAGGTTAATTAATTTCCAAATTAAATAAACACGCGAGTTCGTTTTTCAATGGTTATCCTTGAAGGAATTTGACAATTAATAATACCCTCCTCAGTCCTCCATTTCTTAGAACTAGCTAATATTTCCATCTAAATTCTTTAAAATACTTAATTGCTTTTCTAATAAATACTCTATAAATGATAATTGGAATATTCTTTTTAAATAAATAAATAAAAGGATCAAGCAAGATTGAAAACGTGTGTGTGTGACTGTGTCCTCTATTTTGACCAATCCTTCCCTTGTAGAAGAGATAGACTGAGAGATTTAGAGCGAGGGAGACGACTACTTGAGCTTCTTGCAGTCTGTCCTGTCCTCCAATTTTCTACTGCAAATAAAAGACGACGCAACGAATTTTCCATTTTCCGATCCGGAACAAGAAATTTCAAAGTCAAACAAGAAAGGGTTTTCCAAATATAGGTACCGAGCTGCTTCCCACAAATCTCTCGCCTTTTCCATTATTTGCCAAACCCTTGTTAATTATCTTCCCCCCAAACACAAACCCACCTTTCATTTCATCTCTTTTTCTATCTTTTCGACTTTGTCAGTCCCAAGATTTGACCTTCTCTTGTTGAAATCTACGCCCCCTTTCTTTCTTCGCTTCAACTTCAATCTGTTGTTATTCGTTGAGGGATTACGAGCTTCTAGTGTTCCTGGGAAAGCAGCAAGGGTGGAGAAGATTTTGGTGAAGTTATGAACTCGAGCACTCCATCATCGAGCGCTGCAGGAGCTGGATCGGCCGATTCTACTGCACCTAGAAGGAATTCCAAGCGGCCTAAGTGTAAATTTCTTCACCTATATCTCCTTCTTTTTTATTTGATTCCTAAAATTAAGGAACTTGTGTTTATTGACTTCCTCAGTTAATTGTTTATTCGAATTTGTATGCGATGGATAGGGTTTATCTGCTATAAGTTTAGTCTTCGATTTTTGGAAGGTAATAATGAAGGGTTTGGAATGAGCGAATCACCGAATTGATGAAAGGTTTTTAGGGCTAATCTTGATCCTTGAATCTTACTTAGTTTCAATTACCGAATTGATCATCTATGTTTGTCTAATAATCCCATCTATTCTCTTATTTGGGCCTCTTTCTTAATGTGTTAAGCCTTTAATATATATAGATATATTATCAACTTGCTATTTCAGAGCTTTAAGTTGGTTTTTCTAATTCTTTTCTTCAGATTCAAGGTTTACCCAGCAAGAGCTTCCTGCTTGCAAACCAATACTTACTCCAAAATGGGTAAATAACTAAATGTTTCAGATATTTTGCATGTTTTCCTATTACTGTTTTCATTATATTATATCTTTCTAATAATGACTTTTCTCCTCTTTCTATTCCTTGACGCAGGTTATTGGAACATTCTTGCTTGTTAGTGTTATATTTATTCCCATTGGCGTTGTCTCCCTCTTTGCGTCTCGAGATGTATGCTTCAAATTCACTATAACCTATTTTGACCTTGCCATAAACTTCCTTCCAATATGCTTTACTAAAATATTATTTATGTTTGCCAGGTTGTTGAAATTATTGATCGGTATGAGACAGAGTGCATTCCCTTACCTTCAAGAAACGACAAGGTCGGATTTATCCAGGGAAATCAAAACAAAACCTGCCAGAGAACTCTCAAGGTGAGTCCCGTATTCAGCATGCATGATTTTGTTGTAGTAACATACTAAAAATCATAATTTGACTTTTGCATTGATTTATTTCAGGTTCCTAAGCATATGAAACAGCCAATTTATGTATATTACCAGCTCGACAATTTCTATCAAAACCATCGCAGGTGGGTAGAGTTTTGTTCCACATCATACAAATTTTGGCCACACTTGTGGTTTCAATTGTTCCCTCACCATTTTGGTGGTCTTCCTTTGGCTCTTCATAAATTGATAAATACTTGTCACTTTTGTCGGCATTGGAGTCTGTGATACCTATACCTTTAACATTAATGAATTTGCCAATGGTTATTAGATATGTAAAGAGCCGAAGTGATCAGCAGCTGAGGAATAATGGAAGTTTTCAGGATACATCTGCCTGTAAGCCCGAGGACAGCACAAATGATAGGTCGCCTATTGTTCCTTGTGGTCTTATAGCATGGAGTCTGTTCAATGATACCTACGACTTCACTATCAACAACCAACAACTTGATGTGAACAAGAGAGGTATTTCGTGGAAGAGTGATAGAGAACACAAATTTGGTAAAGATGTATTCCCGAGAAATTTTCAGAGTGGACCCCTGAAAGGTGGAGCCACTCTTAATGAATCTCTACCAGTAAGCTTCTAGCCTAATATAGTATAATGCAACTTTCCATTCATATACTTTTGGATTTATCTTCCTGCATTTGAAGTCTATTGAAAATTATATGTTCATCTTGCATCTGCTGGCGGAGTGATACACCCATGATTTATATACTCTTCCATTTTCGCTGCCCATTCAGTAAATGAAAGCATATTAGTTGTGTCAAATCATTCAATTCTTTATTGTTTAATTACCAACAACACAGCTGTTTTGTAGAACTGATGCCAGGAAAATGTTTGTGCGACTCTTTCAAATAAGTTAGTTCTCCTAATCATCAACCATTTCCTAGATATAACAGTAGGATGAAACACCACATTTCATTGGTGCTAGAGAATAAAATATCATGTTTGTATTCATACAGCAACATGCACTCATATGGTTTCTGAACTTTCTGATTTTGGTTGTTCACTTGTTTATGAGTTGTTACAAACATCATTTTCTTACTAGAGTAGTCCACTATATAATAACTGTCTTGTGTTGCTTTGGATATGATGTCAGATTTAGTAGCTGTGTTTGTTTTATGTTCCCTGGTGATTTTAGTTTCTTTCGCATTTAAGATAACTGAATTGTCTTGTGAATTTGATGTCATAAAACAGTTAAGCGAGCAGGAGAACCTCATTGTTTGGATGCGAACTGCTGCTCTTCCGACTTTTAGGAAACTGTACGGGATAATTGAAGTTAATCTTGAACGTGATTCGGTCATAAATGTGACATTGGGGAACCATTATAATACTTACAGTTTCAGCGGCAAGAAGAAACTAGTTCTGTCTACCACAAGCTGGCTAGGAGGGAAGAATGACTTTGTGGGTATTGCATATCTCACTGTTGGTGGATTGTGCTTCTTCCTGGCATTGACTTTCCTACTTATTTATCTAATTAAACCAAGGTATGCTCTTCTGTCTGCTATGATGATCATTAACTAGGCCCATAACTCTTGCTTACAGCCACTTTGTAAGATCAAACTGCATAGCATATAGTATGGTTAGCGCAGTCCACATTGTGTGTCTTATGAGTTGTGACTGTGGAGTAAAACTAATGATAAGGTTTCTTTATCCATCAGGCAACTTGGAGATCCGTCGTACTTGTCATGGAACCGGAACCCGGGTGGTCACTGATGATAGCTTGAGCACATGTGCTATCAGAATGTGATAAAACACTTACAATGGAGGGTTGCTCCTCTCATTATATTACTTTGGCAAGATGTGTGTATAAATCCTCGATAAGAAGCTTTTCGAACATTTGATGCATATTAATTACATTGTAAGGGTTGATTTTGTGCTACTACAGTTGGTATCAATCATGTTCTTGAATATACCTAGGTGTAAATTTAATTGTTTCTGTTTAATCAATTACCCGGTGCAAAAATTATGAGAATTTACTAATCTACAGTGTCATTCTTTCTTCTTTGATTGGGATATTATTATTCATAATAGATTTAAACCAAATTAAAACCCAAATAATGAAAAATGATATATTGACTACGTGTTTGATGTCTGATAGTGACAACAAAGTGTTTAAATATGAATGTGATTTGCTACTAGTTACCATTAAAGTCAAAAAGCAAATAAATGTGTCGACCGTAAGTAAGCAAGAAGTGTCATAATTTATTCAATACAACAAATGAAACATCTTCAAGAGATGAAAACTTTATAAGGATTTCTTCTCATAAGATACCAATCCATGAATACCGCCTTCCGCTTGCGCTGCGCCTGTTCTAACCTATAATCACAAGTTTAATACGTATAATCATTTACCATTTTTACAAAGAATGAGTTCAGAACAGATGGCCATTAATGAGTATTTGCTAATAATGGGAGGAATGAATAACCAACTAACCTCAAGCCTTAGCACGCCTGAACGCAAGAGGTCATGAGCAGATAGCAGGGACGATGCACCAAGATCCTGGAATCCTTGCTTCACGGCTTGCATTGTGTAGGGTACGAACTTCAACACGGACCCTTTATCAGCCACTGCACCGACTACACCCTGTGCTATTTTCAGCTTAGCTGTATCACCCAAGTAGCGGGCATCACTCCCTTTCGTCATTGCTTCAAGCGACCCCATACCTCGATACTTTTTTACTCTGCGACCATTCTGAACCCAAAATCCCAAGTCATTCATACAATGAATGATACACACACATCATAAATCCCAAGTCATACGAATATCAGAGCATCCAGATTGAAAAGAAGTATTCACAAAAATCATATTGAAATCATGCAGTATGGAAATTTGGCATGATATGAAAAAGGGAGTATAAATGGCACTAAGAATCAATAATACTGAAAAAATTATTCTTATTTCGAAAAAGACATCAAAGTCATCAGAATGTAAGGAAAAAAGGGAGGGAGGGGGATAGGTTAATCTTTTAGGATCAAATAAGCGCTTTATAAAATGTAAAATGGGACTTTACGGCAAAGAGATGAAGATCAAAATAGCCTTAGGGATCATAAAGCTTGTATTAAGTTATTAACCAACAATATGTGTATATTGTGTACATAATGAAACCTTCTTGTGGTCCAACATCTTGTTAAAAGCCAATCGTATATATATTTGCACACTATGTAGGTATATGATGCGCATCAACATAAAATAAATAAGCCACTATATGATAAATATGTGTATGTGCACGTGTGTACAACAAGTAGTTTTCATGCAGAGCCATTGCAACTTCACAATAGTTCTTGCAAACTGGCAAGCGAAATATGTGATGTAACTTTTCATTGAAGTTCCGTACCTGGTATTCATAAGTACCAGGAGCTTCATTACTTCCCGCTAAAAAGCTACCCATCATCACAGTTGATGCCCCAAGTGTCAAGGCTTTGACAATATGTCCCGAGTTCGATATTCCACCATCAGCAATCACAGGCACGCTACTCTCTGCAGCGATTGATGCAACCTTGTAAACTGCTGTTGCCTGAAAATTCGAAACAACTATTTAATGGAAACAATGCTAGATTTATCTTACACTAGATTTCTATGGATTACCTGTCCACGCCCAACCGCGCATACTTCTTGGGTGGTACAAATGGAACCCGATCCCATCCCGACTCTGAGTCCATCGACCCCTGCCTGAATCAAGTTCTGAGCCTGATATGCCGTCACTACGTTCCCACCAATCACGTCGAGTCCTGGATACGTGTTCTTCACATGCTTAATCATCTCAATCTGATAAATCGAGTTACCCTGAGAGCTATCAAGAACTACCACATTCACTCCTTCCTTCACTAAATGTGCTAACCTCTCCTTATCTGACTCCCGAGTCCCTACTGCAGCACCTACCAAGAAGCTCCCGTCGGGAGCTAATGACGGCAACCCCAGCTTCGGAAACCCCTTAATCCTCTCCACATCTTCACTAGTAACCAAGTTAACAATATCATCTCCCCGTTCCCCGTCATCCCTCGCCAGCGGCACGAATTCGCTCTTGTCCTTAGCCAAATAACCAGCAACATCCTCAAAGCTGTAGCTAGTAGGAAGCGTAATCGATGACTTAGTCATGTACTCAGAAATCCTAATCTCCTTATCATCCAATTTATCCCAAACGGATTTCTTCACGATTCCTAAAAGCTTCGATTTCCGGGATTCCTCCGCCACGAAAATACAGGGGGCTGAGCAGAACTCATCGGCGGAAAGAATGGAATCTGAGGGGGACTTGAAGACAATCTCGTGACAAAACGGTATCTTGTGAGATTTAGCGCGGCGAATTAGCTCAGCCTGGTTATAAATGGGGGTGTTGTAGTGTAAGATACCGATACCTCCGAGCGAAGCCATGGCGGCGGCCATGGAGGACTCGGTGACGGTATCCATTGGAGAGGAGACGCAGGGCATAGCGAGGGCGACGTTGCGGCTGAGCTTGGTGGAGAGGGAGACGGCATCGGTGGGGAAGTCGATGAAATGGGGGAGGAAGATGACGTCGTCGTAGGTGTAGGAGTAGCCCTGGTTGAAGAGGCGCGAGGCCGGGAATCCATCGTCGATTAGCGGGGCGCCGTCCATCGCAGTCGTGGGAGAGGTTATGACGGCGGTTATTAGGGTTTAGAGAAGGTGGCGAGAGAATTAAACGCGAAGGCTTTTATATGATAGTGAATCAGTGATAGTGGCGGCGGCGGCGGCGTTCTGTTCTAAAGTGGAGGGAAAAAAACAAACGGTGCTGACGTGGATTGGGATATTCTATTTACTTAAATTTATTTATGAATTTATAAAAGAAAGAGAAAAAGAAACGCACAACTGAAAAACTGATTATTTTCTCTGGCGTAAAAAGAGTTGAGGCCCGAATAAAATCAGGCTTAAAAAATATATATAGAGGCCCGATCTGGCTTTGGGCCCTAGCTAGATATTTACTAGAAACACAATTGTGTAAACAAAACATTCATTCATTAATTGCAGGTACTATTTGATTATGATTATGAAATGAACTGGGGACGACAATCGGAATCTCTTTCTGTTAATCTATCCAACTCTTTTCTAACAACTTGTGAAATTAAATACTAGCTACAAATTCGCATCACTGATCTATGCAGCAATTTGTTTTAATTACTTGGTAGCTAGATTTAATACTACTACCTAGTATCGTTTATACCAACGTGACACCCAGAATCCAAATCTATGCAACTTGACGAAATGAAAGTTATCTCACGTGATTAGCTAATATCAAATCAATTAGGCACATATAATCTTGAATATATTATTATAATTTCACATCAAGAAAGATATATGTACGTATGGTGTTAATTAATAGTAGTATAATAATAATAGGTTGCAGTTGCAGTTGCCTAGGGAATACGATCTCCATAGGGCCACTTCACTTTCTTCCATCCATTTCAATGGTCATCCTCTCACGTTTGAATTCCCTTTCTCTTAATTAGTTAGTTATGTTGTCGCCTTTTAATTATTTCAGACTCAAATTAATCTTTATGCTATTACATATTTGTCCGCTATTACAAGAGACTACAAGAAGAAGAAGATGATGATGAAAATTAAAGAGTGTGGTGGTAATTAACTAGTAGGAGTAATTATTATAAATGCATGTAGTAGCAAGTGATGTTGGATCAAGCCCATCTAGCCATGATAGACATGCATGCAGCTCCTAGTAGAAGTGAAATATGAGCACCCAATTGAAGCCTAACGTTGCTCTGCATTCTAGGGTTCATGAAATCTGCTGCTAATAGATCCACTAGTGCCATGTATATCAATATCCCTGATGATGCTGAATTCAATAGCCCTTCCACGATTAGGGCTTTCGGGCTGTTCTCTTTGTAAACGCTCGATATCCCGATTCCCACCCCTATCCCAATCGGAGTCGTCACTGAGAAGAACAACATCATGATCGTCGTCGTCACCGACTTGAATTTCGCCTAATCATGCAACTCATATCAGCCCCCAAGGTGCGTGCCAAAATATATGCATGCAACAATTTAATTATCCCTAACTACTATGAAAATATTTATATTTATTACATGTGGGTATAGTTAGAACTATATATGTAAAAAAGTTTAGATGAGACAATAAATACTTGACAATGTACAGCAATAGACTCAACATTGTTATGTCAGGCCCCACCACTTACTCACACACATACAACAACTAAATATACTACACCAAAATTTATTATAACATTTGAAATTTGCATCTTTTGTCCTTTTCTTTGGGAAAACACAAGTCCATAAAATTGATATCATGTGCTTCAAATTTTCAAACTCTATGGTACAATCATCGTGTACCATGCATTTAATTTTTTCAATGATATTTATTATAAAAGAGTACACAGCATTATTATCAAATAGCAAGCCTTAGTGAATATTTACTACACTAAATAAAGTATAAGAAAATGAGCAAATCACAACATTTTAGAATGATTAACCCAAATAACCCTTTGTTACTAAAGAAACAAATTAAATTATGTGAAAATTGAACTATTTAAGGGCCCTAATTGGATTAAAGGACATTAGGTAGCTATAAATTGCGCAATTACTACTCTATTTATATTTGGAAAAGATTCAGTAATTCAACCAACAAAAACAATAAAGAAAGACGTGAGACTCCAAAATTGGGATAAAATATCTCAAATGCTTAAAAAGGTGGAGTAGCAGCAAATAACAATGCAAATGCTCAATATGGCAACATAACGATAACATATTCTAATGATAATTATTTATATATAATAAATCCAAACTATGAGTTGTAGAAGTGAAGAAAATCATAATGTTTCGAAAAAAAGAAGAAGCAGGTGGGGTGGGGACAGAGAATTACATTCTTTCTTGTTTTTTATGTATTTATTTTGTTGTCCATGCAAGAAATAGCTAGTATGGCGACATAATGACAACATTTTGATGATTCCAAAGAAGAGTATTTAATTATATACGTGTAATAAATAAAAGAAAGGAAAATAAATGAGACCTGAGAAATGCAGCCACCCAGCCCCATCCCTTCGAAGAACTGATGAAACGACAGCGCAGCAAGCAGCGGCTTTATCGTCTCCACACTCTCCGACGCCCCTAGCGACACTCCGATTATCACCGAGTGCACCACTATCCCCACTTCCAATACCTATGCATATATATTACTCAATACTCATTCTAATGCATATTAGTATATTTCAATTTAGAGTATTAATTAATTAATTACTTGTGATATTATGCGCTGCCGCACAAGGTCCGACACGTTCATGTCGCCGGCGGCGGCTCCGTGCGCGTGCCCATGCGTCGCGTGCGTGTGGACATGGACGTGTCCGGCGTGTTGGTCTCCGCCGCCGGTGGACTCCTCGTCGACGCTGGCGAGCTTCGACTTGTCGAAGTGCATGCTCTTGTAGAAGCCGGTGGCCGCCGTGTCGATCACCAACGTACCGATGGCGGCCACCATTGCGACGAACCCCGCGAAGGGGAACTTCCCCCACGGGTCCGCGCTGAGGCATGGCGACGCCAAGGCGCGGAACGCGTCGGGGAGGATGTGGACAAATCCCGTCGCGAGTATCACCCCCGCCGCAAACGCCTTGATCATGAAGAACACGTCGTTCTCGGGGCGTAGCACCTCGAACCGCCTCCCGAGTATCGGGAGGCTCACGCCAATGGCGCCGGCTCCCAGAACTGACGCAATCGCCGCTAATTTGTACTTGAGTGCCGCGTCGGTGTTGTGCCGACGCGCCTGCTCGTCTTCGCTGCTGCAGTCGCCGCAAACCTCCCCTAATAGGAGAAGGGATAATAGGATTGTGAGTTTGAGGGAGCTCATATTTTTTTTCTTCTTTTTGTTGGTTGAGAATTGGGAGAGAAGAAGTTTCCTTTTTTTTGTTTTTTTTGATGAGGTAATTTAGTGAGTGAAGGAAGGGGTGGGGTTTCTTTTGTAGTAGTAGAATTGTGAAAATAGAAAAGGGGTGGCTTGTGTTGTGAAGAATCAAATTTGGGTGCCCAATTAAGTAGAGTATATATATGGATGGTCTGAATAGGGACTAGTAATATTTATTTATTTATTTTTCTTCTCAACTCGCACTTTTTGGCTTTTCAGGAAGAACTGTTCTTTGGTATTTATAAACAGCTCACGCATATATTCGAGTTTTCAAATATTATTAAAAAAATATAAAATATATTAAGAGGTTAAGTAATTAGTAAATCACATCATCTCATATAATAGCCACTGCATGTGTGAACAGTAAGTTGGTCACAATCTAATGTTTTCAACACCACATATGAACTTTCACTATCTCACTATTACATTTCTCGTGAGGATGAGCAGTGTAGTGTGTTATGTTACTCGAATCTCGGCTCGATAAATGCTAGTTTACTCTCGTTTAGCAAAACTGATTAGATGAAACGTACAAGTTTGAGGTTCACTACTATCTTTCTCGTGAGGCTGGACAGCTGCGTCTCAAACTATTCGAGTATCGACTTAATAAATGTTGGTTCGGTCCGGGTTTGAGCTTCACAAATCACACCACTCTTTTGTTAATAATTGAGGCGCCCAATTTGCTTTTATTGTTATGATAAAACGGGCGGCAATAATATCGTTTCAATTACTCTATTTTTGCACTTTTCGATTGCTACGACTTCTCACATTTTGATTTGAGATATGAAAATATATCTTTCTTGAAATAATTATTAACTCTAGTTACAAGAGCGAGACCATCTATTGTCTAATTAATAACATTGCTTGTTGTTTTAATAAGGAAATGACATATATAACAAGTTATGGAACAGATGTGATAACTAGTATCTTTAAGACTGTAATGCATTATTTAAGAAGTTTTATAGTGTAACATTCTCTATATCTAAAGAATTTACTTTCTATACCTACTTGTCAAAAATGAATGAACCAAATTGAGTATAATATGACTCCAAAATTAGTTGAACTAACAATCAATATATAATCTTTATGAAATATGCGAGTTAAAATGGGGAAGAGGAAAGAATCAAATGAAGCAAAGTAAGGGGAGTGAAATTGGTCAAAAAAGGGTGTGGAAATTCCAAAAGTAGTGATGATTTCAATTAGGTGTAAAGGTAGCAGAGCAGAGCAAATAGGAAATGAAGACAAAGTGTTGTCATCGAGATCCCTAACAGAGGCGATTGCTTCGATCTCTACTATGTAACAATACAACTATTGCCTCATTATGTCGTTATTATGTCTTGATTGTGTATAAACAAATTAAGGTTTACTAGTGCTTTCATTTACTTCACCTCACCGCACATTTTAAAGCTGGGAACTTGCTGTGCTATCCGCTTATGTTGCTCTCTCTCGTCACTTCCACTTCTCACACCTCTATATTATTAATATATACTACTTTATTTTTTTGTTTGAAATTTTGAATATTCAATCAAAAGTTATTAGGCAGCAATCCAAACAAATTCAAATAAAAACCAAGAGATATAGTAACGAAGATGCATGGTTCTCTATATGAAAAAATTACATAATGAATTATATGACTTGCATATATGTAGATATGAGTGATATAAATTTATTAGTTAATAACATTAATTATAACAATATATTAAATAATAAATTTGTGTACTATTATATGTAAATAAAAACACAAACTAAACCTTTAGTCCAAACACGAATTTCCCAAATGGAAGCCCATATTAAAGCCCAATAGAATCCCAAGAGACCGATCCGACTAAACCCGACCCGTGTTTGTCTCTGCAACTGAACTCGCACTCGCACTTGAGTAACTCAAGTGAAGATTGATTCTCGGCTGCAAATATAACGTCTCTTTCACCGACAGTGTGTGCTGATACATTGCATCGAATCTCAGATTCAATAATTCAGTGATGATCGCTACTCATATCTCAATCTCAGAATCTTCCCCAGCATTGCTCTAACATCTCAGATCCGGATAATTTCTTCTCATTTCCACCCTTTATATTTCTTTTTTTTCGGCACAGAGTTTTTCGAGCGGAGGCATGGATTCGTCAGCTCTGCTTTTCAATCAGCTCAAGGTTTTTTTTGTTTTTTGATTTTTGATTCTCAGTTCTTCCCGCATCACGATGCATATTATCTCAGAAAATTTGACTAATGAAGATCGTTGAATTCACGAATTATAGGGCGCAGAGCCGTTCTTCCTGATGGCGGGTCCCAATGTGATTGAATCGGAGGAGCACATTCTCTACATGGCCAAACAAATCAAAGCCATCGCTACTAAGTACTCATATTTCCTCGATTTTTTGGTGTGTTATATAGCATTGTTTGGCTCTGTTTATTTTGAACAAATGTACTGAATTTCATGGCGTTTTGCTTCTTATAGACTTAATCTGCCGCTGATTTTCAAGTCGAGCTTCGACAAAGCGAATCGAACATCATCCAAGTCGTTTCGTGGACCAGGTATGGATGAAGGCTTGAAGGTAATTCTCAGGTTTCTGATTTCAGTTTTGAGCAACTGTTGAGTACTAATATTAGCTCAGCTAGTTGATTGATTTTGTTTCAGGAGCTTTGTATTGGAAGTTTATTGATATGAGAGTTGAATACAACTTAATGCAACTGTTGATTTGTCTGTCATTGCACCCTTTTTTTCTGCAGATTCTTGAGAAGGTGAAAACAACTTACGACATTCCAATAGTTACCGATGTGCACGAGACTATACAGGTTGGCTATGGAAATATTATTCAAAATTTTGCTTGTATGAATAACATTCTCAAGCTAGTTGTTTGTTTTATTTTTATTGATTAACAAATGATATGTGATATCATGTAAGGGATTTTTTTTCCAGTTTTAGGATAATCTTCTGCAGTACAAGTGTTTTGTTTTGTCTCCCTATCAGATGGTGAGAATCAATATATGTATGGACATGGAATTATGTTTCTTTATATAATAAGCTAGTTATTTATTGGTAGTGGTGTGACTTGAGTGGCTAAAACTTATTTACCAATTTTCTTATATAATTGCTTGATTGCTTCATATACCACTTGCCAGTTTTGCTTTCTCAAATTTGAATTCGGTTAGTTCAGTATATATCTTGAGGCTATGCACCACTATTGGATGGGAGTGTTAGTTTCATTATTCTCTTGGACTTTATGGATTCCTGTACTTTTATATTCAAATGAAATGCACATGTTTCTTCACTTTTGAATTTGACATACTCAATGTAATCAACACAATTGGATGGGAGTGTTTGTTACTTTATTCCTGGACTTTTGAATTCAAACGAAATGAACATGATTCTTCACTTTTTAGTTTGACATATTCAATTGCAGTTATCATTATCTCTCCTGATTTTTAAATCGTTCTTTTTTCCAGTGTGAAGCTGTTGGCAAGGTTGCTGACATAATTCAGATTCCTGCTTTTTTGTGTCGACAGGTTTGATTATATTAATAGCTACTTATATAGTGTGGGGGTTTGTTTGCTTGACAAACCTAATTATTTTGGTGTTTAGACTTTATTTGGGTCCACCCTTTTTGTGGAACTGGATGGTTATATCAATTTCTTCTTGTCATGACAGACGGATCTGCTTGTAGCAGCTGCCAAGACTGGGAAAATTATCAACATTAAGAAAGGCCAATTTTGTGCTCCTTCAGTAATGCTAGCCCCCCTTCATTTTCATGTTATTTTTCCTTCCCCAGTTTACTAAGTTATGTTTTCATACTTGTATACATTGTTTAGGTCATGGAGAGTTCCGCAGAAAAGATTAGATTGGCTGGAAATGAAAAGGTTATGGTTTGCGAGAGAGGCACAATGTTTGGTTATAGTAAGTGCTTCTAAGTATCCTATCTGCATTAGTATATAAGATATTATACTTGGAATAGAAATAAAACAAATCTTAGTTGTGCCTATGAAAGTTCCAATCGTGGCAGTAGCGTGGTGTAGACTACCATGGCAGCCAATGATATTCAGAAAGCTGGCCTGATCACTTTGGTTCTAGACTAATAATTGAATGTTGATGGAAGTAATATGTATGGTATTTCTTGACCGTATTGACATGTTTTGCAGATGACTTGATCGTTGATCCACGCAATTTCGAGTGGTTGAGGGCAGCCAATAGTCCTGTTGTAAGATTTTTGCCAAATATTGTGTTTTTGTGCGCATGTTGGCATATTCAATTAGGCGCACTGAGACAACATAACCTGTGAAAACATGTTTGATTTTGTAAATTTGCGTCTTCTTGTTCCATACAGTGGATGCCTAGATTTCTAAACTGCTTAATTAACCTTCAGGTTGCTGATATAACACATTCTCTACAACAACCAGCTGGGAGGAAGGTATGTCTTTATGATTCAATTTAGTCAAATGGACATACTCTATTAAATAGAAATGATATATTCTCATAGTTTCTTTAGAACTGTTTACTTTTGACTTCCATGTGTTAGCAACTGTTGCAATTTTTGCTGCAAAATTGGTAATCTTGATAACATTTTAACAATCCCAGATTTCTGGGAAGATGATCTGACAGTGGTTAGTGCAATGAAAATATTTAGAAACTGTGAGATGTAGGATCTTTATGCCTCATCATTTATCAAATATACAGTGTTTTGCCCTGCTCTTGTTTTATCTTAATCTGGAGAAGTAATATTTCCCATTACTTTGACAGCTTGAAGGTGGTGGTGTTGCCAGCGGTGGTCTTCGAGAACTGACACCCTGCATTGCCCGGACAGCAGTTGCTGTTGGGGTTGATGGGATCTTTATGGAGGTGCGTTTTGAATCTTGCCATGTTAATACAATTTCGCGTTTCCTCATCTAATAACTTGAACAGTGAATTTGTTGAGCAGTGTTTGTTACATTGTGTACTCTATACTGAATATTCTTCCCGTCATTGGCTGCGTAGGTGCATGATGACCCGTTAAATGCACCAGTTGATGGTCCAACACAGTGGGTAAGTTTATTGGTTATAAAATATTCCCTTTGTAACAAAACTCGACCTAGAAAGAGTTTCTGTGCTTCGAACTCACAACTATTCAGTCACATAGTTCTTCATTGCAACACCATTTTCATTTTTCTTATGCAGCCTCTACGACATCTAGAGGAACTTCTGGAAGAACTCATAGCGATTGCTGTAAGTAATCTTACACATTCTGCTTCTAGATGGCAACAGACTTACGAATATATGATTTCATGATCACTAAAGCAAAAGAGCTGCAATAAATTGTTTCCTGAGTCTATGATTACATGTTTTGATCGAATCTTGCTATTTTCTGGTGTGAGTAGGAAAGTCTTTTCCTCATGACTAATGTGCTTTTCTCTGCAGCGGATTAGCAAGGGGAAGAAACAATTTGAAATTGACCTCACTCCGTTTCGTCCTTAAGAACCACATCCTTCTCAAAGCCAGACCAGTGTACAAGATTCTACTACGTGCTTCTACTTCCATGGTCTCGACGGTCGTTCAACTTCACCTTTGGCTTTGTGGTATATTATCATTTAATTGATAATTTGTACGAGTAACCCTGGTTGTATTTGTAGTGAAAGAAGAATGTCTCTCCTCTCTTGTTGGTATATTATGATCGGTCTTAGACTCTTATAGTTGAAGATGATTCATATATTTCGAACATGCATACAATTGAATTGCACAAGTATTTTTTTCTTGGCAAAGGTTGTATTTTTACCTTAATGTTATTTTTGGGCAATTTTTAATGACAACCGCAATCTAGATCAATTTCAATTTATGAACCCCAAAAATTTGTAGTATTAAGTTAAGTTCCATTAAAATTTATCATAAAGTGAACTTACGAGGGTATGAACTGTGTTCGGTTAAATCAAGACAAACCAAAACAAAATAATTCTATAAAGCTAAAATTCTGTTTTTCATAAAGAAAAAAATTGCATATATTAATGTTGTTCCATTCTAGAAAAATTAGAAGTTGCTCGTCTCTCTATTCTGGCACATAAATGAAGGGATGAAAGAGATTGCTGCGGACCATATTTATATCTTGCTCGAGCTCAACACGTGCATTGTTTAAAAATATCATTTTCAAGTTAGAGTTCGAATTTGAATTCGACTCGAACTTCATTCCTAAAACTTTTTTTAATTTAACAAATTAACTATTGAACATGTTCGTAAATTTAACTAATCGATCATTATTTCGTTGAAGCTCAAAATTGGATTCGAGCTCAGCTTCTTTACCATCAAATCGGGTGGATATATCGAGCTCCACTGCAACAGTCCTATCAATTATCATTCACTAAAGCAGGGGGGGCATTATTGTAATATCGTCTTCAAGTTCAAAGCATAGATCGGGATGGTTATTACATAATTCAAACTTCAAACGGTAAAATTATTTCACTTTACTCTTTGTTCTGTTCGTCTTTAGATTTTTCCATTTTGAATCGCGAACGATGGTAATCCCTCGCAAATTCTCCCCTCAATTACTCGATTAGTTTCTCTATAACCAAAGCTTAAATCTTTCGTTTGGAAGAATCTTCAAGGATCCTAAGTACACCGTGATAACCCTTCGAGGAAAGAGCCTGAGGTTTCGGATCGGAAGAAAAATATGGCGGCTGTTAAGGTGCTTCGTAGTTCTCTTTGTCACGCATTTTTGTGGGCATGTATTTTACGGTGTACTTTCTTTGCGATTATTGATTTAGTTTCTGAGTGGTGTGCGGATTTTTGTTTCTTTGTATCTAAAGTACAGGAATCTTTTTGGTGTGTGCATTTTGTATATGTTTTTGTATGTTCTGCAATTTTTGTGGTCTCATTGGCAATCGACGAGAAAATTAATAGTTGATCTTGATGGCATTTTAGGGGAGATTGAATTCCCTTGGAGATAGAAAGGCAGATGATCCGAAAATGAGCAAGCCAGGTAATTTCTCTTATATATAATTAATCTGCTGTGCTCCCCAGTATCTTACTTTTGTGCTGACGCAAAACTCTATGCTTCTCATTCTAATGTAGGAGAATTAAAGAATTTCAAGATTTATGTGGAAGTTGACAAAGTAAAGAATGCGGACTCTGTCAATAATCAAACCAAGTAAGTGTTTATTGTTAAGTGAAGTAGTTCTCTTGTCCCTGTCCTGAATAAGGATTTTTATTCTATCTGTATTTTAATTTGCAGAAGACAAGTTGCTACATGTAAAAGTGGAGGTTATCTGCTAAAAAATGTAACCGTTAGCATATACAAATTTTTTTTTTCTCATGGGCTTTGACTTTTCTCCAAGGGCCAATTAGTTTAAGTGTTTTCCTTCTGCATGTCTGTACATAGGGTGGTGTCAAGAATTTGGAGAAGGGAAAAAGCAAACCATATACATCTGGTAAGTCCAACTAGTCTATAGACTCTGTACAGCATACCAGAAAATCATGTATTTGCATTCTGAAAACGTGGGAGCATGTTGCAGGGAGTTCCCAACATGGAAGAAAAGTTTTGGCTGATATTGGCAATGGGAATTGCAGCTTTTCAAAAACTGAACAAAGAAAAACGTCTATACCTGGGTAGGTGATATTGAGAATCTCAGCACCAGGACAAGACTTTTTATGTTTTAGTTATTCCTATCGTTGTGTTTTGAACCTGCTTTTGGTTATTGCTAATACAATACTTGAACAATCTTTAAGTGCTCTGCCAAATGCCTATTTGTATTTAGTTTTGTATTTTCAGATTTTATCTCAAACTGAGAAGAAATAAAAGGAGATGAAAGAAGAACTCTTAGAAATTTGATCATCTAGTTTATCACTCTATTGCATCGTGTTGTTGCAGGAAAGGAAAAACAGTGACGATATTATATCAACAGAGGAAGGGCAAACGTGAGATGGTGTCGAGTCAGGAAAGGTTAGTGTTCAACTGTTCATGAACATGAAATGAATTTTTATGGAACTCTTAAAACTAGATTATACCTTTCTGTATATTGTTTAATTTTCTACTGATTGTTGTTCAAATTCACTTGATAATGTTTCCGGGAATTTCTTTCTTCATTGATGTGATTCGTTTGCTTTCTACTGTAACCTTTGTCACAGAGTCGCTGCTGATCTGAACACGGAGGGTTGCTCCTCAGGCAAACTTTCAGCGGTAGGCAAATGAATATCATTAATACCTGTTCCCCAACACGTGGACAGTTGAATATTGGCTGTGTTAATAATTTACAAATCAGAGCTTTTTAGCACACGAAATTTCAACCGCAACCAAGGCACAAAAGACTAAAATGGTGTAAAGCAGTAAGAATTTTTGTAAAACATCCAATTATGCCCTGATAGCTTTCTCTAGGATGACTATTGATACAAATATATAATCATAAGTACTTAGTACTTTTCGTCTGGAGAGAAGATAGAAGAAACATGCTACCTCTTGTAATGGGAGAAGTTAAGAACATTGAATCACATTCAACAGAATATTGTTAGAAGTTCAAAAGCAAACCACATAACCAGTATTGATATTTGCTATAATCAGTAATAAGTACTGGCTTCAAAATTACAATTTTAAATACTTCCACTTTCTTTTAACTTACTTTCTGCAAGTGATATTAAGGCTTGAAGACATATTAAGGTCTTGTATTGCAATATGAAACAGGAGACTGTAGCTCTAGATCTGATCCAAGATCTGAATGACAATCAGACATCTAAGAAAAGTAAGTTTTTGGTTTGCTTGTCACTACATAAAAGAAGTACTGATTTAGCCTGTTGTATCTCATTATGTTCCTTTTAATGAATAGCAGTTGACGAAGAAAATATAAAGACTACTTCTGGTGAGCCAAGGATGAAAGTTCAAAGCCGTAAGTCTGTAACTACAACAGTTACCGGAAGGTGAACTAAAAAATTGCTAAATATTTTATAAACCTGAAACTTTGTTGTTTCACTATTTTCTTTGCATATCTTCCAACTTCTACTTCTCTCATGTGTGTTTTAAGTAGTGATTTTGTCCTTTTATTTTGGCTACAGGAAATTGATTAGACATCCTCCGCTGACAAGGTTCAAGGATCTACCTTTCCTATTATTCTTTAGTTGTAATTGATTCATTGGCACTGATGTCCCTATGTTATTCTTTTTCTTTATGATGGTTTAAAAGGAAATCATTACCAGTACTAAAGCAGGCCACCAGGGTGGAAACAAGTGGCACTCAAAAGGTTTTGATGTTACACTTAATTCTATAGTAGTCTTGTGCCTTTGTAAGCTGCAAGTTTGATGCATAGTGCCTTTAAATTTTACTACAGAAAAACTCTGAGAGGCCAAGTAACTTTACTGTAAAACACAAAAGCTTCCCTGGTAAGCTTTCTATCAGGCATAGTTTTAAATCCTTGAGAGGAACTCATGAATGTAATGCTAATCGATGCTTCTAAAATTTTGTGATCTCAGTGAACTCCAGCGCTAGGGGAAGTATTGCACCAAAGCCAAGCAATCCAAACCGCCGTCCTTGGGGGAATAGAGTTAGTGATGGCTTTATTGCAATGTAAGCCATACAATAAATTAGACTATTTTAATAATTTTTTAACCTTCATCCGGCTGACTTACTAAACCTACCCATTTTATGGGACTCCCATAGGCTAGGAAGCACTCTATTTTTATTTTATTTTTTTCCTGTGATTTACCTTAAATACCAGCTTCTTCCTCTTTATGGTTATATTTAGATGTGTGTGAGGGATATGAAAATCAGTGAAAAAGGAGGTTGTTTGTCAGCATATAAAAAATGAACCATTGTGTCACATATTCTTCATTACTTCACGTACCAACTATTCAGGTCAGGTTATTTTTCCCCTTTAGCATGTTCTTGAACTGTAGTGTGCAGCATTTAAATTGCTGGTCGACTGTTTTTTCAGTAACATAAGGTTCATCTTTCCCTTTGGAAGACCTACACCTATCCTTTCTTTTCCTACATCCTGAAAGCAGGATGTTGTCTAACTCAAACCCTTATGTTTTATTAATTAAGTACACATATATGCTAACTTTGTAAAACAATGGAGTTCTGTAAAGAAGAGCCTATGACTGATTAGTTTTCGTTATGTTTTCAGTTCTGCACAGTCCTTTTTATTGATTTTATCAACATGGCATGTTATTGTCAGGGCACCCAGAGCTGAAACCAAGGTGGATACTGGAGTAAGGACTAGGAAATCTGTCAAAGTAAGTGAAGTATTATGTGGTTTGCTCTTTTATCCTACAAAATTTGTGTGGCTATTACATTAGTTATTTGGTTGTTTGATGGATTTAACAACCTAAAGTTTACCTAAATAGAGTTCACAAGCAAAATCCACTTGTTTATATCCTCGACAATGAGATGCAAATATGGAACCAATAGTTAAATTGTAGTTTGGATATTTAAGTAGATCCGACATGCTATTACTTTACTGAGCTATTTTTCTGTCACTAAAATTCCAGCCTGCAGCACAAAGAGTTGTTACAGCTCTCAGTACTCAAAAAAATTCAAAATTGAACCGCATTACTACTACGAAGAAAGTGACTTTTAGACCAGCAGATTTATCCAAGAGAACGGAGGACCTGGTTTCTCTATCTGAAAACATTCCTTCGGTTGCATCTCAAGATGAACCTACTCCTGAGAAAGATATTTCTAGTGGTACTTTTCAAAGGAGAAAATCTGATCGCAGGGATTCATTTATTTCTTCACTGATGTCCAGATCCAAGGTTTTGTTACATAGTATTTTCCACAATTCCCTCTAAAATTTGCTTGCCAACTTGATAGTTAATCATGGCCATTTCTGCAGTTGCTTAAAGAATGCACAAAAGTTGCATCCCGGGAAAGTTTACCAGATATTTATGATGATCGCAACCATCTTGAAGTTAGTGATTATGTTGAAGATATATATGAATATTATTGGGTTATGGAGGTGAGCGATATTCTTATTCTCCGTCTTCTTATTGAAGTGTTACTTGGTACTTTTTGTACAGAACTAACTCTCTCATTTTCCCACTACTCTCTGAAACCTATTGCAGAGTCGGAATCCTTTGCTGAAAGACTACTTGGGAACTCAAAAGGATATTACACCACAAATGCGTGGCATACTGATCAATTGGCTTATTGAGGTATCCTCATTCTTATCATATTCTTTTTGTTCCCTTCTCTGCAGCTTCTGGTTCCCCTCACACAACCATTTGGATGCAGGTTCATCAAAAATTTGATTTGATGGAAGAAACGCTTTTCCTCACTGTTACTCTCTTAGATCGATACCTGTCCCTTGAGAACATTAAGAAGAATGAAATGCAGTTAGTAGGCCTTACTGCTCTCCTGTTGGCATCAAAATATGAAGACTTTTGGCACCCCCGGGTAAGATTTTCAGGCATGGAAATGTTGCAATATCTTTAGATCCGAATTCTGAACTATTTAGGTCTATCTACACTTCACAATTTCAACCTGTGAAGCTCTCACTGAATAGAAAACTTATCACTCAATGTTTTTGACACTAACCACAGGTCACTGACTTGATAAGCATCTCAGCAGAGTCGTATACTAGGGATCAAATGCTGAAAATGGTGAGTGCAAGCTCTTTCTTTAGTCTTCTTTAGTGAGTTAATATTCCGTTCTTTGGATAAAAAATTAAATTCGTTGGTGCTTGGCTAATAGGTTGCTTGTTTATTTTCTGAATTTTAGGAAAAGACAATCTTAAAGATGTTGAAGTTCCGTCTTAACCAGCCAACTCCCTATGTTTTCATGCTCAGATTTCTTAAGGCTGCTCAATCCGGCAAAAAGGTATTGAGTAAAATTCATGAAATTTATTGGTTCAGGAACTAGAGAAATTAGGGCATGGGAGCATAAGTTTTGTGGCTCCGGTCCCTGCTGAGAAATATAATCAATCTCCTCATATAAGATACTAAAAACGACAAGTTTTTCTTTGCTGTCCAGTTTGAACGGTTTGCATTTTACCTCATTGAGCTATGCTTAGTTGAATACGAAGCATTGAACTACAAACCCTCAATGCTGTGTGCATCTGCAATCTATGTTGCACGATCGACATTGCAATTGACTCCCCGGTGGACTCCGCTGCTAGCAAAGCATACACACTATCAAGAACCCGAAATCAGGTTCAGTTCTTTCGGATATTGCTTAATGCTGGAAATTCTGCTTCCTACATTTCAATAAGACATTTGAGTTCTGCAGGGGTTGTGCGGAGATGTTACTGAAGTTTCACAAAGCAGCGAAAACATCTCAGCTGCGGGTGAGTTACGAGAAATATGCAAAGCTCGACCACTCACAGGTTGCGACTATAAAGCCTATGGACAGAGTTTCTTTATGATATGACGACACCGTCCCGAGTGATCACCTATTTCATCAACAAAAATGTTGAAGAACTAGGAAGATAAGGATGTACGCCTCTCTATCTCTAACTCACTAATATTTTATTTCTTTCCTTCTCAACCTTTCCTCTAACTGCTAAGAATAAGAACTCACTACTTGTAATATTTTTGTTTTTTTGCAGGGAGTTGTAGGCAAAGAGTGTAGACATAGTTTGTATCTCAGTTGCAATCTACTTGTAATGAGTATTATTACAATATTTTGATGTAAACATGCATTTTATCAAAAGCATGTGCAACTCGTGCATTAAAAAAAAGAATATGTATTAACCAATGACCAACATGCTGCTGCATAGGCATGTAATGAGTGTTTTGGAGTATTCTTGTCATTTCGAAATGTTATGTAACATAAGATCAATGTTGGGAATGGTTCTATCAACATTTTCAGGGCTCGTCTTCTTATTCAACAAGGAGCAACAAAAGATTCCCAAAACCCAACAAAAGAAACTGAGATTTTTGAATAACTAAATCATGTCCGAATAATTTTGTAAATGAATATAGCTACCTACTTGTGAGGTATTTGGGTTTCATTTGATAAAAGCTTGATCAGTACTCGGAGTTTGAAAGAAAACGAGACAAGTTCAAGATCGAAATCAAGTATGATAAATTTATTGATACAAACCTTGTGATTCTCAACTTGGTAGGATCATGAAAAAGTTCTGATTGTCATATCAAGCCTTCTGCTATATGTTCTTGAGTTTTTGTACATGATTTGCAGAAGTAAAAAAGCTTCTAAAAATCTTGGGTTCAAACATATATAAAAATGTCTAGTCTTCCATTAGCCAAGCTCCAATAAGTCCTTACTTGAGTATCTAAAGACCCAAGCTTGAGCTCAAACTCGAACTTGTGAATATTTAAATCGAGTCTTGCTCAATTCTGCGTTTATTCAGCTCAACTCTACTAAATTACAGTCTGCAATAGGCATTATATTTGAATATTATTTGATCTGTATATACATGAACATATATAAGTACTACTTTTACGAGCCAAGGTTGAATAAGTCCTTAATTACCAAGGCAGAAAGCTCGACGGCACGATTACAGCCTCCACCAACACTTATCTTGATAAGATGCAATCTTGGGAAAGAAGGAGAAGCTTATCTTGAATCTTGATACATTTGAATATGATTTAATCTGTAAGTATTATACATATGCTCGAAGGGCCCTCTTTCTATACCTACATATACAATACATCCTCTATTCATACCAAGTGAACAATGCTGACTTACTTACACTAATCAGTACATTACCAAGTACGCATGTTCATATACATATATGTAATGTAATGTAATGTATGTGTGTACCTCTTTGTCTATCTATGAACAAGCCAAGCAATCTTGAGGAATCATCAACTCCTCTCTATCCAACGTCCACTCCACAGCCCTATACAACTCCACCCACGAGCTCGAACACGAATACAAACACGAGTAGGAAGGGGCCGGCCCCCACGAGAAGGTGGGGTTAGGTGTAGCAGGAGGGCAAGAAGCAGCAACAAGGTCGAGCACGGATACCGCAGGTTTCAAAGTCTGGGGCAGATTGAATGCGAAGTTATCAACCTTGTGCTCGTAAATCTTGCCGTTCCGGTCCAGTTTATACCGCGAGGTGCCTTGGAACTCGCCCTTGGCCTCCCATGGCACGCGCGGGACCCCCTTCAGGTTCCACCTCATCAGAATCACGTTCTCCGACGGCTGCCAAATCCTCACCACCTCCAACGAAATCTCCCGGAACAGAATCCTGCCGTGGAACCTCAATCCCCAGAACACCATTTTATACTTTTCGATTCCGGTGAAGGTGTTGAGAGGATCGGTGAAGGTGACGTCATCTCTGCAATTCCGATTCAATTTGGATTCCTATTTTGATTCAATTTGAGTGATACTGGAGGGGAATTAAGAGAATAAGTACCTGTAAATGTCGTAATTGAGGTCCTTGGTGAAGATGAGTGGGAGATCCTCGCGGAGGGTGCGGACGGCGAAACCTAGATTGACGTAGAACTCGTTCCTCTGGTCGCGCTGCTGCTGCTGCTGCTGCTTATCGTGCGCACCCAGGGTGCGGTTAAGCTGCGCCGGGCCTCGAGGCGGAGGCGGGTCGAGCTTTGTGGGCGGCGGAGGGGGAGAGAAGGTGGAGAGAGAGGAGAGAGGAACGACAATGGCGGAAGGCTTTAGAAGAAGAGTTGACGAAAGATTTGGCAGAATATAGGCCATTTATTTCTTTCTCTGCTTTGGTGCTGCTTCTGCTGCTGCTTATGTGATATAATTGATTTCTGATTTTTGGGGGTTTTGTTTTGTGGAAGAGAAAGAGAGAGAGAGAGAGAGTGGGTTTCTTTAAATTCTCTCTTTCTTTCTTTGTTATACTTTTAAAGTAGTACTACTACTAGTAATTTTCGTTGAATTTTGAGTGGTTTTGATTTCGGTGCCTTCTAACTCAATTTCATTTTAAATTCCCATATTTATTCTTCTTTCCCATTTTCAACACTACTTTTTTTTTTATCCACAATTAGAATTAGAATTGTAATCCAATTGAGTCGACTCGACTTAAAATATTAGCACACCCAATCAGTTTTTTTTAACGGTACGAGGACACCAGTTTCGCAGGACTCTGCACTACAATTACAACTCAAAGCTAAGCTTGCCGGTCTTGTTGTTTACTCTTTCAAATTCTCGTTTAAAAGATAGTAATGAATTGAACCGGTTGAATATAGTAGCCCAACCACATCTCATTTATTTTCTTTTTAATTTTTTTTTTCTCCAAAATTGTCTACTGTATAATTTTATAATTCTAAAAATAAAATATTTCGATAATGAAAATAATAAAACAAAAGATCCAGAAATAACAAAAGTTGAGAGTACATCAATCAACCATCTAAACAACTAAATGTTTTCTTTTCTTTTTCAATGTTCTGTTTTGAAAAATATGAGATGAGATGCTGAAGTTAACAGATACCTCTCAGTCTTTCCATTATTAGCTAGTCACAACGACGAATCAGCTCACACCTTGTGCTCCGGTCTATGAGTGAACTCGAAGTCGATGTGAACAAACGCTCTCTCGACTTCGGGTAACTGCTCGAGCTTTTCTTGCAGTGTTTCGCCGATGTTATGTGCTTGGCTCAACATCATATCCTGCGGCAGCACTATGTCGACCTCCACAAAGTAATGAGAACCGAAAGTGTACGCCCTCACCGTGTCGATATGCTGGATTTCCTGGTGATGGTTCCATATGAGATAAGTCAGTTTTGCAAGAAATTCTGGCGGTGCTGTTCTTCCGATTAGCATCCCTACGTTTTCGAAAACAGTCCTACTCCAGGTGTTGATTGTGTATAGTGCTATCTGCAACGTAACATGGAGCCGAAGAGTGTTAATAAAGCATAGAATTAGAGCCTGCTACACAATCAATTCCACAGCGACGACATGCATGATTGGAACTTGTATCAACAGTTGTAATCTGGCTAATGGATCTTTCTCCAAACATGAGATCAGATGTTATAAGTGCATAGGTCAAAATATAAATGCCAGAAGAAGAAGAACAAGGTGAATCTACTCACGATCATGGCTCCGGTAGGATCAATCCACCAGTGATAACGGACTGCCAAAACAGCAGTGGCTAATCCGACTGAGTTGGTGATGACATCAAAAAAATGATCTTGAGCATAGGCTTGAACAATTTCATTCTTAAATCGGCGGCAATACATCATAAGTACAAACTTCACTACAGTTACAGATACCATGATCCCTATCATCCACATCTCCTGATTATGGTTCATCTCAGGTCCAGTCTGTTCCAGAAGGATAATAAATTGATCGATGCAAAAAAGAGGGAAATATTTTGCAACCAAATAACTGAATCCATCAGCCCACTTCTCGGGGTATACAAACATTTAACAATGAAATACCTTTGATATCAGTTGCCGAACAGATTCCAGAATAATTTGCAGTCCCAGTGTTGCCATAACGGAAGCAAAGCAAATGATTCCCTATCAACGAGGTGATCAGTTAAACAAAAATGGATTATTCATTCTTATTGCAAGTTAGTTAATGTGAAGCAGATGCCAAATCTTACCACTGGTTGCATTCTTTTCTTTCCAATCGGGTAATGATACTGGTTTGGTTTTCTCATAGCATAGGATGTAAACCACAATATCAGCCCAGATAATAGGTCAAGGAAAGAGTCCATAGTTGATGCAATGACGGCTAAGGACCTGCTCTCGATTGAAGCATAAACTTTTGCAGCGAAAAGGAACAGATTAGCAACATTGGATATATGAACAGCAAGCCTCTCACTCTTTGCAAGTTGTTTCAGTTGAGCCTGTAGAGATATATTATTATAGAGTAAGATATATATACAAGCATCATTCACAAGTTTTTTTATCTTCAAGCAGAGCGGGGGGATCATGAAACACTCGTTCACCAAAGAAGACAAAAATTGGAAAAGAAAAATAATAAGAAGGAAAGGAGAAAATTATATATATGGGAGTTCTCATTGATGCTGGGATAGTTATAAGACACAAGATTGAATATGTTTATTATGACTTGGCTGAGTAAAAGAGTCACTGCAGTGAACTAAGATAATAAAACTTAAGAAACCTGAATTTCAATTTTCAAATTATCATGTGTGGCATTCTCAAAGGGATGGCACTTGGCAGGACAAACCATCAAATATTTATTTTTGCTAAGAAAAGAAGGGGGAAAGGGAACAAAAAGGCCTACCTCAGTAAGAGCACCTGCTACACCACCAGTTTCATGGATAGTCTCCATTTCATTGAATCCTTCCAAGAGACTTTCCTGTTTTTTGTAGTACTCACTCACTTTCCGTTTTCCTAACAAAAAAAGGACGAGGCTGCATTAAAATTCAGCTCTCAAATAAATAGTAGACAAAATTAAATAAACATAGACGGGGCTGGCATAATAAAGAGACAAGGGGAGATCAAATGCAGAATCAGATGTTCTTAATACATTACTAATTATGTGAGATCCTTATAAATAGAAAATTAGGCCGTCAAAGTTAGGACAGAACCTCTAGTTCCAAAGGACTCCTCATCTCCTCAAAAGTTTGTAAAAGAGAAGTTCCTAAGATCATAACAAGATAGTATTCACTGAAAAACAACGGTTTCATGATGCTTATGTTACAGGCTTACAGCAGCTAGAGAGGGACCAGCACTTGAACTAAAATTTGAACTAAAATCCTTAAAGAAAATGCTATGCTTTTTGACACGACTTCCATCAAAATTTTAAGTTGATTTTGTGCACAATAAATACTAAATCAAAAGCTAGTAAATTAAAAGTTTATCTGCTAAGACGCTCAAAGTACTGTAATGCATTTTTATTGCCCTTGAATACATTTCTCTTAGGCCAAATTGCTCCAAGTGCCAAAATTTTGAATGTTCAAAAAAGACTGTTCTTTCAAATATTGATGTTTTAATTTTTTACAGTCAAAAAAGAAAACAAAATATAAAGAAAGATTCCTTGCCAAGTGTCCTATATCTGTAGGCATTAAATTTAACATATATAAGCAGCTAGAAGAATTGCAAATTAACAAAATCCCGTAATTGAGTAAATTAACTATTAAGTGCAGTCTAAAAGTAACACTGATTTAACTTACAACTTACTTGTCATTTGTCAAAGTCAAAGAAAATTTGCAACTTTTGAAAATAATTATAAATAAAGATAATGGAGTACTATAGACAGATAAATTACTTTCATACTACTCTGATCCTAACTCTTTTTTGTCACTATTCAATGTAATTAAATAAAGTATAATATAATTTCTCCTCATTTCCACCACCACCACCATCGAGAATTATCGAGCCTCACGACTAACCACCACATACCACCCAATAAACAAAACTGAAACTAGCCGCCGCCATCAGCATAAAGCTAGATAATCATATCCAATTAAAACTTTGGATTTTGAAATCTTCAAGAGCACTTGGAGTTGGAGATATTATGTTAGAACTGACTTTCTATTTTCTTTAATAGAAATCATAGATACAATTTGATGTTCTAGTAAAAGAGGCTTTATACCTTAAACTCATAGGAAAAAAGAAAAGAACATAAATTTACTGTTTTATTTTCAGTGTTATAGTAAGTAAATTGATAAGGTTAAACAGCAAGGTGGTACTCCAAGTGAGGAGGGTCGTAGTATGTAGGGCCAGTGAAAATGGGTATAGAATTTGCAATAAGGACACATAAGGAAGAGAGAAAGTGACGGTGGTGGATATGTTTATTAGTGACTGGTGGCCACAATACTAAAATCAAAAACCTTTTTTGATGATTGAAAACTTTAAAATTTCACCGAGGGGATTTTTATTTTGTGTGGCTACAGTTAGTACCAAATTACAACAAGGAAACTCTTTCTGCAAAAGCTCCTCTCATTCCATACTCTACTACTGCATTTGTAACCAGGGGAATCAGGTCAAGCATCTCAATATTGTCATCAGAAACACATTGGATAAAATTAAAAATAAAATAGGGGAACACAACAAAAGCAGAACAAAAACAACACAAAAAAGGAGATTTAGATCCAGAATAATTCCCTATTCTTTATAATTTATGTATCAACCCCGTGCCACCGGGAAAAAGGAGTCTTCTTTTTTAAACATAATTCATGCGACTTATTTGCCTTTACACAGTTCCCGTAGTATGCTCCACACAGAATCCGCAGACATAGCTATGAGTATTTCTCTCTATCAATAATTCTATAAACAGAACAGGAATTCTGCAAAACACACATAGCACACACACATACCGGAAACAGACGGAAACAACAAAGGCACGTACTTGCATTAGGGAAGAGGCGCTTGATGTTGAAGAAGCGGTGGCGGTTGTCGGACTCGCGCTCCGGCAAGCGGAACTCTTTCAAATTGAGCCGCCACGCCGGCGTCTGTTCAGAGTCGATGGTGTCGGGATTCAGCAACTCGCGGCGGCTCTCCCCGGAGACGGCGGCACTGGCATCGTCCATCGTTGTGGGGTTTAATTCTAGGTTTTTGAAATTGGAAGTGAAGAATGCAGATTGGAATTTCTCTCAAATTAGGATGACAAGTTTGATATTTAGCGCTCAAAGCGTAACTGCATTCTCATATATATACACACACAAACGCACATGAACATAACAAACTATCCATAATAATAATGGACTCTGCTTTTTCTTTTCCTTTAATTTTTTAAAAAGTATAAATAAAATACATATTTTTATTGGAAAAAATTCATAATTATATATAGATATAAGTCATCCATAACGTTATTTTTAAAATTAATATATTTATGTATAAAAAATTATAATATCTTGCACCTGAAGGCTTATTATTATGGTACCACACAATTGAAGTATATTTTGTATTTCTTGTGTTATACTAAAAAATAAAAGAGTATTAATTAAAGATATTATAATCAATAAACTATAATAAGTAACAATAACAAACTAAGTTATATTTCAATACCTATCATAAATTTAAATGATTTAAAAGTCAAATTTTATTTTTAGTTAACTCATAATGAAATACTTTTATTTGATGTCCCTTCTCTAAATCATTTATAATAACTCTATTTATAAAATTTGATACAGTCATCTATAAAAAACATTATAGTATCTTGCATCCCGTGAAGGCCTATTATTATCATACCACACAATTGAAGTATTTTTTGTATTCTTTTCGTCCCATCTAAGTTAACTAGTGTGAAAATAAAAGAAAATAGTTAATTCTGATCCAAATTTAATATAAGAAAAACAATATATATTTCTTCAATTTTATTTAATACACACACCCTGCATAAAAAGCTGTTTACTTATTTTAATGGGTCTGGTGCAAATATTCATAATTTGATTGAAGTCGAATTATTATAAGTAAGATAATTTAAAAAGAAAAATTGCTAAAACCGAAAGAGTATAAAATTGACAAACTTTTTATGAAGGAAAAAGTTGTTTATGGATAAAGGAAATAGTACAAACTCTTTCGATTCATTTTGGAATTTTGGTCCCAAAGAAAATGATGTGGCTGGGAGTGGTTTATTTGTGAATTTCCAAATTAAATAAATAAAAGGCAAATTTGTATGATAAAAAATAATGTAATTTAATTTGGATTGTATTGAGTTAATTTTCTTTAAAATTGTATTTCAAGTTTTAGTAGAAAATAGAAAAATAGGAGTAACAAACTTGAACAAAAGGCCAGGAAATGGCCTACCTACCTACCTACCCCTTTTATTTTCTTTTTCTGGTGCAGTGTCATTAGGCTTTTTATGTACACTTTACTATTTCAGAAAAGTAACTATCAACTTAATAAACACATTTTTAGGGCCATTCAATGGAATATATTCTTTTTCACAAAATTATTTGTTCAACTTTTGTTAATAAAGTATACTGAAGAATTATCTGCTTAACAAGTTTTCAACAAAATTTAATGTTTCGAATGTTAAAACTTTAAAGTTTGAAATTAGGCTTGATAGCTACTTGAAAAAATGAAATGGAATAAAATTAATAGAGTAATTAATGTGAGATAAAAAGTTTTGAATTTCGAACTCTTTTAAATTTAATATAATTATTAATGAAAGAAAAAATATAGTGATACAAATTTATAAAGATGCATAGTTCCGTTTTAAATTTGAACTCCCATATTACCTTTTGACCAAGTCTAATTAAAATATCAATTTTAGCTTTATCATGATACCAAACAATATTAGGTTTGCACTCCCATTGTACATTAACAAATTATTTATTGCATTTTATAATACACTACTATGTATATATATATATATTGGTATTCATTAATTTTGGACATATATTAAGAAAAATGAATACATTATTAAAAAAAATGGCATGATCTATATTTCTTATATGGCTAGTTTTGTGGATTCAAGTAGCGATAAATCATAACTTGAGTTGAGAATCAAAAAATGTAGAGAAAACCCATAATATTTGGTGGGGCAAAAATAGTAAAATCGAATTAAGAAGAAGAATAATGGTTATTTAGGGTATATATCTTCCAATTAGACAGTGTCACCTCTGCTCCCCACATACTAAAAAACCGAATCCTCTATTATTTTATATCTTTGCATTTTCTTTAACATAAAGAAATGTTTCCACTTACAAAAAGCTTCAACCTTTTATGTCAATATATAAAAGAAGAAGAAGAAAACATTTTTAACTTTTATGTGAAACATCGCATCACTTTCCCTGCAATTTATAGACATCATGTCTTATACACATTAAAGAAAGATATCTAATTAAGTACAATTAAAAAAGTATGTATAATTTTTCTTGAAAAGTACTTATCTAGTAATTATGGAGTAGGTGCAAAATGCAATAACTTAGTTGCCTCATGATGGAGGGTTATATTATCAATTGAGTTGGAATTATTGCATGAAGCATGGGATTGGTTGTTGTATAAAGATTGGTCATTTCAAATGTTACATATGTAAGTATAGTTTAATAATTATAGTGTGTAAGTGGATCCCAGTTAAATTAGAGTGGAGTGTTGCTGGGCCTTTTCAGGCCCAATATCGTATCGAGTTGTTCTCAAATGGGCCGCTATTGGATCATTTTATAAAATATATTCTAATTAATAATTCTCTGAATAGGAATTATTAATTAAATAAAATTAAGATACCCATGAACACGTTAAAAAACATTTTCATCAGATAGTATAGTACCAAAAGGTAATTATTTTATTATCATATCAATTAATATCTGAATCATAATATGAAGTGTAGTATCATTTGATATCATATTCAAGACTCGATGAAATTAGCATTAGAAGAGTGATCATCGCCACCGCCTTCCTCTGGTGGGCTCTGGCCTGGACCTTCTCCATCACCACCACTGCCGCCTTCTTCCGGTGGGCTCTGGCCCGAATCTCCTCCATGACCACCGCTGCTGCCGCCGCCGCCATTGCAATCTTTTTGGCAAACACATTTCAAACTTTTGCAGACTCCATATAAGAAGCCCTCTTTCTCACAAATTGCAGAGCAATTGTTTTTGCTAAAGCATAGTCCTCTGAAGAACCTACTTGGTGCAGAACATATGGCTGCTTCACTCGGAATCATCTCTTCTGCAATCAATTAATAAAAATAGTTATTGTTTTTGGACATTATGTATAGCTATAGCTAGCTAGATATAAAATATCATTATTTTATACTATTAAATAAAAAAATATTGAAATATATATTAATCTCAATCAGTATTTACTTTTTATAATTATTTAATTATCCTTAAATTAAGTATATTATGGAATATATTCATAAGAAATAGAAAAACAATGTAAACCTAGAAATCAACTTACGAGAAGCCAAGATGAAAAGAAGAAAGAAAGAGATGCTTGAGAATTTTGTAGCCATTATTGAAAATAGGTTATAGTTGAAGATGATATATTCACTATGCAAGTGCATTGGCTTTTATAGAGCAAGAAAGTTGCGAAGAACCAATTCTTGGAGAAAAGTATTAATTATCTCTCGTGAGTATTCTCAAATGCAGAAAAAATTGCATTCATTAACACTTTCCACCATTGTAATTAGACGTAGAATAATATTTAATGGGATCGAATTTAGGTTAATCCATTATAAATGCACTCATTTTAAAAGAAAGTAGTCCATATAAAATAGAAGTTAATTACCTCAGCCAAATACCCCACTTCTTTATGTCCTATTACATATGTATTACTCTTAGTCATTAACATTTTCATAGTTCAAATTTGTATGTTCTGTCCTAATAGTATTTGATTTTGATGACTTTTAGGGCTGATAGTTCAAAGAAAAATATAATTTCTTCGTTAATTAATACTTGAAAATAACAAAAGACAATAAAAATATAATATTTTTAGTAAGTGGTCATATTAAAAGTGACGTGCTTAATAATTTTAGAGTTTTTTGTTTTGAATGGAAATTAATATTTAGTTCTTAATGTTATTTATTATACACTAGAACAATAAATAAAAGGAGATAAATTAAAAGTATATATTAGTAGATCGATATCATGAATGACGAGTCCATATATATTGTAAATTATCATGTTGAAGAAAAGATGATTTGAAAGGAAGTGACATTAGCCTTAAAAGCTTGCATTGCATGAAATTAGGTAGGGAGGAACAAGTAGGTAGGCTTATTAATTTATAAGGTACGTAAGTAAGTGGATAGGAAGTGCAGTAGGATATTGAATAGAATCAACATGGCCTCGTGCAGAAACAGCGGCGGCGGAAGCCACGGCAATCGCCACGGGGGAAGCCCTCGGTGTTGCAGACGGCGCCGCAGTTGTGGTCGCTCAAGCATTTCCCCTTGAAACGGTGGCTCTGCGACAGGCACGTCCTCTTCTCCTCCACCACCGGCGCCTCCCTACCCGCTTCTGTCATCACATCACACCACACATTCTTAATTAGTGGAAATTGATGTGCATCTTAATTTAATTGAAGGTATATATAGTAGTAACTTACCAGTGGCCAAGAACAGCACCAGAAGAACAAAAAGGCATGCACAAGCAGCACTTGCAATTTTAGGAGCCATTTTGATAATTTGGTTTGATCACTCTCTTCCCCTTCTCTTTTTCTTTTGTGCTTAGCAGCTTAGGTATGGTATAACGTGGACTATATATTAGTGCAAGTGGTACAGATGTTACTACACTTGTCCAAATGTGTTCATGCCTTGCGACACGTATATATGTCAAAGCTCCTTTCTTTTTTCTGCATGGCCATGCACAAGTTTGTTATGTGAAGATATGGTTTACAATTAGACGGGACGGATTTTAATAACTTGCGATCTCACTACAAATAATTTGTATTTTAAATTGAATTGTGTGTAGTGAGTAGGGGTCTTCCATTACTATAAATAAAAAGTTTTAAATTTTCATTACTATAAATAAAAAGTTTTAAATGTAAACGTTCCAAAATGAAAAAATGTAAACCATTTTAATGGATCATGTAAAATTAGAAAATAATATTAATTACAATCATGAGGAAATGCATTGGTTTTGATTCAACTTTAATATGAAGTGCAAATTTTCAAATTTATAATTTAAATTATTGCCTTTTAGTTCATCAATTTTCATATTAATATATTGAATATATGGTCTTTTTGGAGAAAATTTCTGATCAAGAGTTGTGAAAATAGAGATGAAATGATGAATAAGAAGTGGTGTTTTAGAGTGAGAACGTAAATATTCATAATGAAATTCTGCATGAGTACATTATTTCGAAGCCAGTCGCGCAGCTATAACGACTCCAGAGCATTGATATATATGATAAGCCAACTTCAAATTCCAAGCGTCATAAATACCTAACTGGGCATATCTCTACACCCCTCTCCTTGTATAAACTCATTTTCCCAAGGAAAAACAAAAAAAACACTCTCTCATGCTGTTGCTGCTCGCTTTCTTTACTTGGTTGCTGACACCAACGCCATATGCTCGATCAAGTCCAATACTCGGTTACTGCAAGATAAATGCCCCGTCATACTCAGCCAATGCACATACACTGTCTGTGTGTGTCCATGAGAGAGACCATAAGAAAAACATATCATCTCCCGAGATACTCGGACACCGTTGTGTGTTGTGTCGGTGTCTACGGGAGAGAGATTGAGAGAGAGCATACCTGTAACCCCACTCGTTATCGTACCACGAGACTAGCTTCATGAAAGACTTGCTCAGACCCATTCCAGCATTGGCATCAAATATGCTCGACCTACAACATAGCCAAACACATTATATTGATAATAAGGCACTCTTATATGTGCGAGGGACAATTAAACTCCTTATCTGGCAGTATTGCCCCAGCTAGAGGATAATTTATGAAAATTGGACCTACTAAGTAACTAAATGCCGAACAACATCGGACAGACTAACCATTAACCTAATTAGGATTCACTTGAGAGAACCGCGGTCAGTTTAACAACCAATGTAAGGTTTGCAACTTGATATCGTGCCCTTACAAGGTGTAGTCAAGCATTTAGAAAGATGGAGAGAAGAGGGGGAAACGAAGGAGATACCTTGAGTCACCAACAAAATCATTGGAGACAACATCTTCATCAGTGTAGCCTAGAATGCCTTTCAGGGGACCATCCGCAGCATATCTGAGGATTTAGACATAAAATCCATGAGTACTTCTCATTTGCTATATAAGGAGGACAAGAAAATCAGATAAATCAGAATCCAGAGATGCTTTTCTCGTACTTTATGGCTGCTTTAACATCTTCATATGAAGCACTTTTGTCAAGCCGACAAGTTAAGTCTACAACAGAGACATTAGGTGTGGGGACACGAAAAGCCATTCCAGTGAGCTTACCATTAAGCTCTGGAAGAACTTTTCCAACAGCCTGAAATTTGATATTAGATTATAAGCAAATGAGAGAACTGCTGAAATTAAATGCATTGAAACTGAGAGCTGTCAAATACCTTTGCAGCACCAGTAGAACTAGGGATAATATTCTGTCCTGCTCCACGGCCACCTCTCCAGTCCTTCATTGAAGGACCATCAACAGTCTTCTGTGTGGCTAGACATGAACAAAGAGCATAAAGATGTAACAGGGTCGTAGATAAGAACAATTACGAGCAAAACTGAAAATAATTGCAGCTAAGCAAAACTACTGGCATGACAAGTACCTGTAGTAGCATGGACAGTAGTCATCAAACCCTCTACTATACCAAACTCTTCGTGCACGACCTGTAAAAATTAGTATATTGTAAGAGAACCATAGAAGATCAATTACTGCATGGCATGGGTTGAAATGAAGCCACTCCTTAAAAATCATGTAAACTAAAACAAGTTGGCAGATTTAAACTAACTCTTCAGCCCAATGAGAATATACAACAGAAAAGAAGTCAAGAATTCTCAAGCACCTTGGCAAGAGGAGCAAGGCAATTGGTGGTACAGCTAGCATTGGAAACTACATCCATGCTTGTTTTATAAGAATTTGCATTTACACCAACTACAAACATAGGAGCATCAGCTGATGGAGCTGAGATCACAACCTTCTTAGCACCACCCTACACAACAACATTTAATTAGAATTGCAATAGTGCATTATACGAAAAAGAGGCATGTTTAGAACATCTCTGTTACTAACCTTCTTGTGTGCTGAAGCCTTTTCGATAGATGTAAAGACTCCAGATGACTCAATAACATACTCAGCCCCATAGTCACCCCAGGGAATATCCGCCGGGTCCCTTTATTAGGGGATTTAAAAGTTAGTACAACTTAGTGTGCTAGTTCAATTGTACTTGATGATTGCGAATATTGTTAATACCTTTTGCTGGTAACTTTGACCTGCTTTCCATTAATTTCCAAGGTGGATTCATCAATGACTCGGATGGTTCCCTTGAAAGGTCCGTGAGTTGAGTCATACTTGAACATGTAAGCCTGTGGTGATACAGAAACATATTGCACCTAAGCATGTGTCTATGACTCTATAGGTATCACAAAATAAGCACAAAGAACATTATTTTTTCTTGCACTTAGCTACTCCAACAATCACCAGTCAAGAAAAATATGTAGTTCAAGATGAACGAGGAAACTGACCATGTAATTCACATCGACAAAAGGATCATTAACAGCTACCACTTCAATATCATCTCTGAAAGATGCTATCCGTAAAACTATTCTCCCAATACGTCCAAAACCTGCATCATACCTAGCATTTCAGTAACAGATTTAGATGCAAACTGAAAGGGTCCTGAATATATCCATTGGTAGGTATAAATCTACCTTTTGTAAATGAAGACATAAAACTTATCTATTTTTGAGATTGAAACAAAAATAACAAAACAAAGAACCACTAACAAAGATCCATGTATATATGGTTTTGAGTAGAATCATAACTATATTATGGCTAACATACCATTGATGCCAACCTTGGTCTTCCCACTGCTTCGTGATTCTGAATCAGTAAAACACGGGATACAGCTTATCACACGGAAAAGACAAACATGACCTAAGATATATTAAAAAAAGTAAAAAAGGGTATATAGGCCGCACTATGAATGGTGGGAGGAACTTCTGTCGCTGTTGCTTTAATAGGACGAGCTGCGCGGGCAGTAATCATCCTATTGGTTCCAAAATTAGTGTCAGTTCAAGTTATAACCCAATTAATTTAACAACAATGATATTTAAAATAATGAAAACATTCACTCAGCTGTAATGAGGAAGACTCCACTGGTAAATTAGCCCCAAATATGCTGGACTGCAACTTGACAGAATTAGCATTGAGGCCGAACGATGCCTGAGATAGACCATGCATTAGACATTAGAGAGTGTGAAAGACTTCCCATTATGCAACAAATACAAATAGCGTGAACGAGTACTGATTTGCATAGCATATTTAGAATCCAGTTTAGGAAGTTGCAAATTGTACATGCACGAGACCATTAGACATCAAAATCATATAGAAAGAAGTTATAAAGTTTGTGACGCATAAACTTGCAGAGAAATTTAAAGGATTCTAACAAATTGACCCAGAGATAAAATAAAAAAACAACATAAAACGTTCATGTGTATTTCAGTTAAAGTATATATTCACAATTTGACTTCCATCTCTTCCTACCGGAGCTAAAAAACGAAAACCCGATCCATTTCAAACAATACTGTAATAAACAAAAAACAAGCAACTATAAAATCTGACGAATTATTCGGTCAGAGCATAAACAGAAAATTCAGTAAACGCTCAAGTTACACTACCAGAACCAATCCTCCAACGAGAGCATTACAAAATCAACAACACAGCGTGAAATGCATCTCCAGATCCAAAACAATTAGAACAAAACGCAAAACAACTCATCCGAGCTCGATCCATACAGCAAAAAATAAATAATACGAGATGAAATGCTGATGAAAACACCGAACCTTAGATCGGTCGGAGGAGCGGAAAGCATCGGCTTCTACAACAGGTGACGGCGCAGATCTGAAGATTGAAGAAGATAACGCCATTTCACCAACCACCAACCTCCTCACTGCGGCAACCGTTAGCTTAGAAATGGTGGTATATTCTGTATTCTGCAACTGATGTATATAGAGGGATAGAGATAGAGAGTAGCAGAACCCTAGAGGAATGAGAAGAGTCGTCGGCCTTTGAGGAGAGGAGGTGGCCAGCTTTGGAAGAGTATTTAAATGGTTTAAAAAATGGAGGTAGGCGGAGTTTATTAAGCAGGTGCAGCTCGTGTGAGTGATTGCATATGCAATATAATAGTGAGGAGCCCAACAAAACGACGCCGTAGCCCCCCAACAATTGGAGCTCTGTTTCCTACGTTGGTGGGGTTGTCGCCTTGCGCGGGCCCCGCTGCTGCTCTTGGTTGCCACGTCAGGTGTTTCTCGGACCACCTCGGGTTTGTGGGCCCCATTGGATCTTCCCGGGTTGGGTTTTCTCTTTCCCCTTTTTGCTCCCAACAGCACAAGACAAAATTTATACGGTGGTTACTAAACTCAGTATTTTTCAAAAAAAAGCTCAATTTGCATAATTTTGTTTTTATATGTCTCTATTTAGCAATTGAGTTTATATAAACTAGCTGCATTATTTGTTTTTTGTATATCGCTATAGTTAACAATTTAATTTTATAGAAATTAGTGTTGTGCGCCTTATAACTTGATTCCTCAGTAAACGAGTTAAACTCGAAAATGATTTTTTAGCTTCCTATTTTTTTCTAACCAAGTTCAAATTATATATGTTCAGTTTGTTGAGTTTGTGCATGTGTCTGAATTTGTTTGTTTAATAACTTTTAATTAAGTTATCAATCAAACATTTAATTAAGTTTTATATTGAATCAACACACGAACTTCGTAATTAAATAATTACTTTACTAAAAAATGATACAATTTGAGATCATGTTCAAAAATGTTAGTATGAATATCAAACGAATCGATCCCGAAAATAATACTATCAAGTAACGCGTGAGTTGAGCTCAAACTCGATAATTGGATAACAGGTCAAGCTCAATTCAAGCTCGAATATTCTGGAATTCTACATGAATCGAACATTATTCAACTCGACTAATTTACAATCATACTAGTATAACTATAAGAAAATCTAATTACAAAACACATTAAACCCCATATCATATATAAAAGTATATAAATTAACGTTTTAAAATTTGTGGATTCCACCATACGTCATTATTCAATTTGCGTGTTCAGAGGAAGCAATTAAACAATAACGTGATGGGTGAGTAAACAATTAAATTAAACACCACATAATTTTATTGGTTAATATATAAAAACTAAGCATTGTATCTTAGTATAATCGCTCCTCTATCCGTGGTGGACACAACTTGATGTGTTTGCAACTGATGTGACATGCCATATAAATAATCAATAAAATTTTGATAAAAATATTAATTTTCACTTTCCGATTATAGGTTATTGATTGCAATATAGTATAATATTAATTTTTATAATGATATGTATGTCTACGTGGTATTACATGACATTGTCATATCAATCGCATATACATTAAGTTGTGTGTACGTAAGGGATCAATTCTACATATCTTAGAATGATCAATGTTTGAGATTATATGTCAAGTTTGAGTCCACCATAACTTGGTCTTGAAATTCAAATCGTCATATCTTCGACTCATCTCACTAATAACGAATCATTTGTTTTTTTACGCAACAATCATTGAATATTCAATAACTATACATGATACGAAAATTAATGAACAACACATATGTTATTTTTTACCTACAAAAAATTGATCGCTATTAGCAAAACATTTCGAAAAGAATACGAGTCATTATTATCGAGACGAAGAGAATATTAAACAATGTTTGATTTTTTTATGAATATAATGAATAATGATTCAATAAGTATATATATAATTTGTAATCTATAGTTCTCATTTATTCAACAATTTTGTTATACTAACAATTTGTAATTATATTGTATAATATTTATATAAATATAAATATGGTATGTAAATGGCGGCAAAAATTTAGTTTTGGACAACACAAGTCACGTACAATCTCAAACAGCCTCCCTTCAACGGTATACAACAAACTTCAACTCTTCATCAAATTCAGTTTCAGATCACATCACACCCAACTAATTTCATTTAACACCCTTTTAATTAATTGATTAATTAAGTTTAATGGTTACCTTCAATTACCCGATTTCTTCGCTAAGATGTTTGCTCTTCCTTTTATGTGTTATAGTTTTGTAATATACGTGAAATCAATTCCCCTTTTAATCCACTCCAGCCAGGAACTGCAACCCCTGCCTTCTTCGTTTTCGCTGCAGCTCCATCTCTGGTATACGCATCGATTCTGTTCTTTTTTCTTTTTTTTTATGATTTAGTTTAATCTCGTCTTATTTTAAGGTTCTGTTATTTGTTCTTGTATATGTAGGAGTTATGTATTCAGATTTGAATGGGTTGTGAGTATTTATTGATGCCCATTGAAGGAAAGCATGCATTTCTTAAATATTGGAAGAAAGTGTACCATGGGGCATGGAGGGGAAATGCAGACAGTTTGATTGATTATAGAGAAGTTTATATTACATCGGCATTGTACATAATTTAGTTATTTTGGGTGATTTGAGGAGATGGAGAGCGTAATCTTCAAAATGCGGACATGATTTTATTTTATATATTTATTTTTGATATTTTTGGCGATTTGAGGACGGACAATGTAATCTTCATGTTGTCTGTCCTGGCTTGATCACTTTTCTGCCTAAATTGATTATATGAAATCTTTATATTGTCATTGTTTAATTTAGTAGCCTTTTGTGTTTATATGATATTCGGTGATTTGGCGATTTGCGGACATGGTGAACGTGATTGTTGTTTTGACGGGTCTTGTTCAATCACCTTGCTACCTAATTGGTTATAGGAAGCTTTTGTGTTTACTTTCGGTATTTTTGGCGATTTGAGCACATAATCGAAGTAATCTTCATGTTAGCGGGCCTTTTTCTGATCATCTTCATGTCATGGAGAATGTACTCTTCATGTTGGCAGGCCTAGTTCGATCACCTTGCTGCCTTCTTCCTTGTTGTATATATATATAGATTGTCTGATTCAGAATGATTTTTACTGTCGTTGCTCTCTTACTGATTTGCTTTGTGACATAATGTAGTACAGTATTGGTGAGTGAACTCTTTGCTACATGGATGTAACGTTTTGCATATTAAAAGATACAGGCTTCTGTCTTCAAATATGAGAGTAGACATCTTTCTGAAGTTTCCATTGCATTATCTAATCTGCTGACATTGCCTCAGTATTTGAGTTTTGAGTTAGCAAACACGGTTTGTGATCGTGTAAACTATTAGGTTGTGCTTGTTTATAGAGAATTGTGCTCTTGGTTGCTTCGTCTAATACCGTGCTGACCCTTCTGTTGTTAGATACCATGTACCAAACAACATTCGACATGCACTTCAAGATGGACGCTGTTAGCTTTAAATACTGGAACGACTGCGTGGATCCCGAGGACTTTGAGGCAATGTGGGCAGACCCTTATGTAAGAGCAGAGTGGATTAGTGTCGGAGAGTCTCAGGGATCGAAGGTCCATCTCTCACGCGATCTCGACGGTCAGCCTTATCTAACACAGACAGAGATGAGGGTAAGGCTGAACCATCATTTCGAATTTACCATACCATACATGTAACTTGTGAATCTTGATTCAGTGGGACACTCTTTTGTATCAGACATCAAGAAGTAACTTGTGAATCTTGTTTTAACAGGCCATAGCAGGAATTGTTGTCCAAAGGCATTTTGTCTCTCAAATCGATTCGGTATGACTATACGCTTCTCAATCACCCAAAGCATTTATCTATACATAACATTCATACTTTGGTTTAGTAGCTTGTCATCTTTATTTTGCCAAATGAAAATTGGAGTTTTCTTTCTTCTTTTGGGTCAATAGTCTGATTAATTTTTTAACCTTCCGTAGGACATGCTTTGTGCCATTGCTGAAATTGAAAGTGGTAGACATATACTGACCAAAAACTACAAGAAGAAATCGGACGAGGTCAACGTAGGGATCATGCAGGTCTCACCAAAAACAGCCGAGTGGTTGATCAGGTAACAATTAGCACATTGCCTATGTAAAACTAGATTAATTGTGAAACATCACGAACTATATCTCATTTTGCAATTTAAACACGAACTTTAAGGTAAGTGTATAAGAGTTAAAGTTTGAGTTTCTTGCAGGGAGTTGGGTTACAGGACCTACGATATGGCTGAGGATTCGAAACCAATGTATAAGCCTTTTGTCAACGTTTACCTTGCAGCTGCCTATCTTAAATGGCTGTCAAATTTCGACAATAAGTAATTAGCTGCTAGAATTTTGAATTCCTTGTAATTCCTCACTCCTTTCCATGCAAAATAACACTCACATATCTGCAAAATGATACTGCAGAGAGAGGAGCGAAGAATTCATGATTAGGGCTTACAAGGGTGGCACGAAAAAAGCAACTCACAAGTCGACTTTGTCATACTGGGAAAAGTATCTATCTGTTAAGGAAAATCTTCCATCCAGGTAATTGCTTCAATATGAATATAAACTTGATAAATGCACATGGGCAAATGCATGACTAAATAACCCACTTCGAATACTGCAGAAAAGTCTTTGAAGTAGGTTTGCCATTAAACACTCCTTCGGGCTCTGCTGCTGAACAAAGCAAAGGTGGTATCTGCAATAAACTTCATCTCAGTCTATCATTTCTGTTTTGTTGGTTAAGTTACAGAAGATACACTTGAGGTTTGACTTACACACACACACTCACACATATGAGAAGGGAACATCTTACATGAAATTCAAAAGCAGTAGCTAGAAATTTTAATGACATTTTGTTTTATATACTTGCAAGTATCAGCACTTCATCTACAACTTCTCCGAAAATAACTAAAAAATAAATAAATATGAAAAGAGAGTATTGTGCCTCAGAATTTGACAGTATGTCATGATGGCACTCAATATTTGTTTCTATGAAATACGTCATGTTCACTTACTGACGATTTTGTATGGGATCAGGTACAGTCAATGCAACATGGGATTCAAGGACTTCACCCGAAGACATGGAAGCGCTGTGGAATAATCCCAGCGTAAACAAAGAATGGACAAAATCCGGTGAGATAAGGGGGAAAGTGCGATTCTCTCATGATGTAGAAAAGCATCCTTATCTTTCTCGGGTAGAATTAAGGGTGAGATGCAATTATAGAGCCTTTTCATGCTACGATACATAAGAATTTATTCGACACACAAGTTTTTGAGCCACAAGAAACATGTTTTGATAGTGATGCAATTATAGAGCCTTTTTGCCATTTGTTTGTAAATTTAGAATCTATATATTTGACATGCAAATTTTCTTGCAGGCGGTTGCAGAGATCATTTGGGATAAACACTTCAGCAAGAAAGGAGGAGATAAACCTGTTAGTAGTTGGCCTCTTCTTTCTATTACTTGACAGCTCGTATTTTAAAGTGAAACTACAATGCTTGCTCAATACTTTCAATAATCATATGGTTAGCTCGGTGTAAATCCATAAATTTGGTTTTTCCCATGATAAATAAAATCCCAATAAAAATACACAAACTTTTTGCCTTTCCAGAATTTCCCACAATTTCAAAGTCGAGCCAAATCGAAGCTGACATGACATCGGATATTGAAGACGTAACAGTTCACACTATCATGAGGTGACTTAAACAACTTAGTATTCAATTAACACCAAAATGGTGCTGTACGCTTAACAAAGTCACATCTCCAATATCCCATGTCATGTCAGATTGAATATGGGGGAAACTCGTATTTGTGGTCTATTGATACATCTCTCCTTTCCCTTTTCCGTCTCTTCTTGAGGTTCCGCAATAGCCATAAATATCAGATAAAATCAAACTGACATGACCCGTTTTTTCTTGACAGAGTGAGTTATGTGCTCTATGTGAGATGGTTAGCATGAGGTTCGTAAATGGAGTTGGGCAACACATGGGGCTAATGGGAGTCGATTATCCCACAGCACGCTGGCTTTACAAGTATGTCTACTGAACACTTCGAAAGTGCTAGCGAAACACACGAGACTCTTTTCTCACCTTTCATTCACTATTTCACCTCACTCTTGCTAATTGGTAGTCTAAGCCATTTTCATAAAATAAAGATAAAAAATACTCGCATTTACCTTTATGCCCTTGCTAAAATGCATGAGTGCAAGCCTAATTTGCTTGTGAGCTCACGTATTTCGTTAAGGGCAAGTATGTCAATATACACAAAGTGGGTATTTTTTATCTTCATGGATTCTAGTACATTTCGTGTTGCCTATCTCACCTTATTACAGCTTCTTTAATCTACTGGAACTGACAAACTAGGGACTTGGGCTACAAAGCTTACTCCGTAGAGTCTGTCGAAGATCTTACCAAGCCTTTCATATCTATGTACTTCGGTGCAGCCTATATGAATTGGTTGTCACAATACGAGGGAAGGTACACATTTCATCACACAAACTGCATTTCCATCACTAACTCATTCCTTTCTTGTCATCATGCAATCGAATCCCCGTACTTACATTGTTCGTTAAAGTTCTTGAATTATGCATCCTAAACTCTACAATATTACAATTCTAGCCCGAACTCTGTTCAAGTGATTGATTTACTTATGGCACGAGAGAGCTAAACACCGGGTGATAGAACCCTGATTGCCATCATAGTCACTATTTCGTCACCGTTTATTAGCTCCAATGCCAGAACAACCCAAAGTTTGGGCCAGAAACGGTCGTTACTCAAAATATAAAACAACGACCTATTTATAGGAATTTCTCCTTCTCCTACCCAATAATACCACCATCTCATTAAGAAGAGTATATTACTCTTGTAGGGAAAGAAGTCTTCAATATGTAGTTCAAGCCTATCTTTGTGGACCCCATAATGTCAAACTGCAAGAGAATCGTCCTCTTTGGGATAAATATGAAGCAGCACTAAACCGCTACCAGAAACCTAACAAGTAAGCAACTATTAATTTGCTCTCTTTCTTTCCTTTAAACACAAAATTTTCGCTAGTTTTGGACATTAACACTTTCTTTTACGTGTTAATGAGTAAAATGTCTATTTTTCAGAGATTCCAGTGGCAGCTGCACTATCATGTGATATCTCAACCTCATATTTTCATGCACCTTTGAATGTAGATATGAGAATTATTTTCCCTTTATCAAAAAGGGCAAATATATCTTGTACATGGATCAAGAATTCATTTTTCATTAATATAATTTTTGGTAATTTCTTTAACGATTCTATACACCGAAAAAATGAACTGCTTAGATCGACACTGAGGATTAATGACTTGTTTCATTTTCTTCTCTATTACTCCAACTTCTATATAGATATAAAATAAATTAAATGTTTTTACTGATTCTTGGAGTCAGAAGAATGAGTAGAAAGAGAGATCTAAAATTGCTGTCCAAAAAAAGTCTTCTACGTGCAGCAAAAGCAAATGTACTAAAAAATTGAAATCTGCATCTTTCAATAGTAAAACAAAAAGAAAATCCAGCCGTCCATGGACTTATTATTCTATTTGCATTCACATAATAATAATAATATCTATTAATTATTCATCAATTTTGCTTGTTTTTTTTAGATTCAATGGCAAGCATGAGATGACAAAGTAGATAAGTCGAGTCCGAGCCTCGTAGGAATATAATTGGTAATAAAAACACTCTTGACATGATAATATCTAAATTATAGTACTAAATATTTAAAATATTGATTGATTCTGATTTTGATTACGGAGAGAATCTATGTGCTAATTTTATGCTATCACTTAGGTCATAATTGCATGTTGAATGAAGTTGTTTGATTAATTCAAAAAAGAAAACGACAATAATATTTTCTCGATATCAAAACGAAATAAAACTAACATTATTTTAATTATAAATATTTTTTTAAAGTATATGCCGCATTAATCATAATAATAAATTCTCGATGCAAATTAATGCAATTTATTTAATAACAATTTTAAAGATGCCATTTTGTTGTCGCATTTAGTCATTTTACATCCAGACCTTTTTACTATTTAAAGGGAAAAGGTAAAAGCAAAAGCAAAAGAGAAAAAAAAAAATATACAACCGATTTGGTCAAATTTCAGTAGCTGATTTTATACTCAGATTCAACTCTTGGCTCTGCGAATGGAGTAGCGATGATGGCGGATTTGGTCAACACCTTGAGTTCTCATACTGCATTGGCCGCTTTGGGTACACAGTTTACTGATTCGATTTTGCTCATTCTATTGATTATGCTTTACCTTTTTCACATTTTTTTTTCAATTGGTTTGTGTTACCGTTTTTTTTTTTTCAAAATTAGGGTTGTATCTGCCAATCAATCTTCAAATATGTATGCATATTGTGTAGGGCGCATTACTTCGACTTTGTTATCTCGCTCCTGACTGAGAATTCAATTATTTGTTAGTTTTCACTGGTTGACCTTTGCATGGGTAGGATTACTAGAATCTTGGATTGATTGGTACTATTCATTTGAGTATTGTTGGAATGTTTTATCATTTTTATTGACAGTTAGGAAGCTGCTTGTATCTTGAAATGGAATGTTTGATATGAATCTTCTGTACAAAGAATCAAATTTTAGTAATGCTTTGGATCGCTGTTCAATTATGTAAAAAGGGCCAGCAATTAGCACTTCGTAATGTTATAAAGATTTGTAAGTCTTTAAATCTCCATCATTTCCCATTTAATTGAGCAAAAGTGTATTTTTAGTTTCTTTTGGAGCTTACTTTCTTCTTACATTTCTTGATTGTGTAGTAAGGACCTTTTCGAGGTAGATCATTAATGAAATTTTAAAGTATAGTTGTGATACAAGATCCGACATTAATATGCATTTTTCTTTCTTTGCCAGTTTGTTTGTTTAAAGGTTATTGTTGCTGATGATGATGCTATTACATCACGTCATGCGGAAGAGCAGGTCTTAGGTCTCTGTGCTTATGTATTTTCTGAATGCCATTGGACTGGTTTGCAAGCGAAGTATTTCCACAGCTGTGAGGATCGTGGTGCTTGTCTGGGTTTATTTCAAGTTATTCACAGAGTTTTGGTGTCTGCAGGTGTCCCCATTTGGTTTTTATTTAAAAGAGGAAAAAGACAGGAATTTTAATATGGAGCCATTCAGAAATAATAATATTATGCAACATTCATCGGAACATGGGAACGAAGATCATGGCCCTGTATCACTAGTGTATGTGGCAGGTTCTGCAGGTCATGAAAACCCCAGTCTGAAGTACCCAGAGAATAATCTTTCAGAACCTAAACCTGTACATCACTACTCTATACAGACTGGTGAGGAGTTTGCTCTCGAGTTTATGCGTGACCGGGTCAATCCCAAGATTCCATTCAGTCCAAATATATATGGGGATCCCAATTATGTGCCGGGTTACATGGACCTGAAAGGCATTTTAGGCATTAGTCATACTGGATCTGAAAGTGGATCCGATATTCCCATGGTTGCCGTAATGGGAAAAAGTTCGGGTGAAATTGAGCAAAGGAATATTTCTTTACATGGAAATAGAGGCAATCGTGGTGCTTTGCAAGCAATGACACATGTCCCGACAGACTATAACAACCAGTCCATGCTAATGCATGCCTCCTCTGGGGCATCTGACAACGCGTCACTGAAGCTTAAGATTCTATGCAGTTTTGGTGGTAAGATACTGCCTCGCCCCAGTGATGGAAAGCTCAGATATGTCGGTGGTGAAACACGCATTATCCGGATAAGCAAGGACATAACATGGCGGGAGTTATGGCTGAAAACTACTTCAATTTATGATGAGACACACACCATAAAATATCAGCTTCCTGGGGAGGACCTTGATGCTCTAGTCTCTGTATCAAGTGACGAGGATCTGTTGAACATGATGGAGGAGTGCAATGTACTCACTGGTAGAGAAGAATCAAGAAAGCTTCGGATGTTTCTATTCTCTCTTGAAGATTTGGAAGATGCTCATTTTAGTCTAGCCAACAGTGATGGTGATTCAGAGATGAAATACGTAGTTGCTGTCAATAGCATGGACATTGTGTCTCGGAAAAGCTCTACTTTTTGTGGGTTAGCTAGCACATCCGGAAACAATTTAAATAATTTCGACAATCTTAATACTGAAAGGGACACGCGTAGGGCTTCTAGTGAATTTGTTGGGATGAATACCTCAGATATAGCTGGCTTTGTTGTTCCATCAACAGTTAATGAATCTTCTCAAACTGTCATACCAAATCCCTCGAATGTTTATGGAACTGTACACTCCTACTATGGTCAGCCTCCACAGTTTGACTACAATATGCATCCTTCCTATTATGTCCCTTCAGAAAGTACTGTGCCTCAATCTTTTTATGGGGCAATTTCTCAACATAAAGGTCTTGAAGGGCAGTCACCAGGTTGCTCAGACCCACAAAGCACACAAATACCTGAGAAGGAGGTGAAATTGAAATCTGATGGTTCAATTCCGGAAAGTAGAAGCAATGGTCTCAAAGAAGTTAATTTTCCAATTGAGGAGTCAACGAATATGATCCCTAAACCAGACAGGGACTTCTCGACATCGACTGAAGGGTTGCCCGCAGAATCTTTGCCTGCCTCTAAGCCCTTTGATGTTGCTAAAACATCCGAACTTCCTATATCCATTGGCAATGAGCATTCTGCATCTGGTAATGCTCCAGCTCCTGAATCTGTCAACTCAGAATCTGTTCCGACTGATCTGATACAGTCTGAGTCTTGTATTCCTCCTCAAAGGGTCTTTTATTCTGAACGCGTTCCTCGAGAGCAGGCTGGTCTTCTTAATAGAGTATCAAAGTCAGATGATTCTCGGAGTTCCCAATTTCTTGTTAATCCGCCCCATGCTGATGCTGTCCAGGATGATTTGCAAGATTTAGTTTCAGAATTTGCTGACGAATTGCAAAATGGAAATCTAGATGCCGAGAAGTCGATTTCTACGTATTCCGACAAGCCTGACACTTTTGATGGTGGGCATCATGGAACTCAAATCGTAGATACACTTGATGGTAAAGATTCCTTGCACGAAAATCAAGTGCTGACAACAGGGGAAGCTAGTTTGAAGCTTCCTTCTGAGAGGCAGGTTAATGGAGTTGGCTGTCAGTCCATTCCTAATGATGCTCATGAGCATTCTCAACCTCCGACAATGGTGGAAACTCAGGAAGAATCCAAAGCAGCTATACCGAAAACCGAGCAAGGAGACATACTTATTGATATCAATGATCGGTTCCCTCAGAATCTTCTCTCTGATATATTTTCAAAAGCCATTTCAGATAGCTCATCTGATATTGGTCCTGTATCAAAAGATGGTGCTGGTTTGAGTGTGAATATAGAAAACCATGAACCTAAGCACTGGTCCTTCTTCCAGAGGCTGGCAGGGGATGAGTTCATGAGAAGGGATGTTTCTCTTATTGATCAAGACCATGTTATGTTTTCCTCTGGGCTTGCAAAAGTGGAACATGAGGCACCTTTAGCATATGACTTTGTTCCACTTACAAGAGATGGAATTCCCAATCACCCAGAATTTCGGGAAAATTATGGTGAATATGAACAGAATGATGTACCAACTGGAGAAGAACCTGTCTCTATGCCTCTTCGTTCCAACAATGATGCACCACAAGTGAAAGCCAATGAGGATATTCAGTATAGTGATTTGACTGATAACATGAGAGTTCCAGATTCAGAGTATGAGGTACTTTATCTTTTGAAATAAATAATTAAATTTGTAATACTGTACACTACTTTTAACTGCATGTTTTATCTTTATCAATACTTCAGGGTGGGATTAAAAGTATTGGCTTACCTCCTCTAGATCCATCCTTGGCGGATATTGATATCCACTCTTTGCAGGTTAGTTCTAATTGTTGCCGTTACCGATATTCAAACAATGGCATAGAACAAAACAACTTAGTTGTTGAATTGTTGCAACCTCATGCTGTTTTATATTTTTTTCAAATACTGTTCAAAGTGATACATGGATTGTAGCTGTTTGATAACCTTGAAAATCCACTAATTCACTGTTTTACATATTAGTTTTTGATCATATAATTTGTTGGGATGATGAACTTGTTGTAGATCTTAACTTTTTGGCTACGTTACCAGTTATATACATATCATAACTTTTTGGCCAAGATACCAGTGCTCACCAGTTATATATCTCTAACTAGCTTAAGGATGAATTGCAGATTATACAAAATGCGGATCTTGAAGAATTGAAAGAACTTGGTTCTGGCACATTTGGAACTGTATATCATGGAAAATGGAGAGGCTCCGATGTAGCAATAAAGCGCATAAAGAAGAGCTGCTTCACGGGCCGACAGTCAGAGCAAGAGCGACTGGTATATGATCTAAAGTCTAGCCTTCCCATAATGAGATTGAACCCTTTTATTCTCTAGGTCATGCAGCCAGCAGCCCACATGCAAGCCATAGCTAATTATTATCCGGCTAGTAATTACTGGCTGTAGTTATTGTATAAAACTAAACAAGGAAACAGATTAAATAAAACTAATAAGGAAGCATGCTCTCATGCTTAACCATTTACACTTCTTCTTTTTCTGATGGGAATAAAATCCCGCTCTAACATTACCTGCCTTTGAAATGGTTGTAACCAAATTGAGGATATTGGCAGCAGTTCCTCTCTTGAACAGATGCCTTCAAGATATTATCATGCATGTATTTTAGACCTTGCTGAAAATGAAATATTTATTAAATAATTTACACTTTCAGACCAATGAGTTTTGGAGGGAAGCAGACATTCTCTCAAAGCTTCACCACCCAAATGTGGTAGCATTTTATGGTGTCGTACAGGATGGACCAGGGGGTACCTTGGCAACTGTAACAGAGTACATGGTTGATGGATCTTTGCGACATGTGTTACTTCGTAAAGATAGGTATTATTGTAAACAAGCTCATACTCAGTAATATTCAAGTCAATCACGACAACTATTCCTTATGCTTTGTTTATATTCTGATTTTAACTTAAAACATGGGCATCATAATATCACCATGGAACTATGCCCTTCTTCCACTTTTGTTATAGTTTCAGTTCACTCTATTTGTTTCATACAACTTTGCAGACACCTTGATCGCCGGAAGCGGCTGATAATTGCCATGGATGCAGCTTTTGGAATGGAATATTTGCATTCAAAGAATATAGTGCACTTTGATCTGAAATGCGACAATTTGCTTGTTAACCTGAAAGATCCTTCAAGACCTATATGCAAGGTTGTCTACGTGGGAACCAATTCTTCTTTTCGACAAATTATTCAATATGCTTCCTAATTTTTATTATTCCCCATAAAAATTAAGTATTTAAATTCGTCCTTCGGAATCTTTAATACCATCATCGTCACCACTCACCAGTAGTATCATGTTACTGATCAATATTGTGATATTGATATGCAATGTTAGGTGGGGGATTTTGGTCTTTCAAAAATAAAGCGGAATACTTTGGTTTCTGGTGGAGTTAGGGGGACTCTGCCGTGGATGGCTCCGGAGCTTTTAAACGGTAGTAGCAATAAAGTGTCTGAGAAGGTAACATCTGCAGTCTCCACATTTACCTCCACAAAACTGAATCAACAGCAAATACAGAAATTGATGTATGCTGGTTGAAGACTGCAACCTCTTACTATGCTTTCTCATTCACAACGGATTGAAAAACATCCCTCTATTAGGAGGAATATCTTCTTCTTAAAAATGAATAAGAATCACATAAGCTTGTTCATTGGCCCAATAACCTGCAAAACAACACTATTCAACTGTTCAAAAATTATCTGCAACATTAGAATAGGGCAGTGCAAACTGTTCTAATCATGTATAAATCTGCTAATTTGAAGCATCTATATCTTCAGTCCATATAATTCCTGAATGCTAGTTTTTTTTCCGAGGCAGGTTGATGTTTTTTCATTTGGTATTGTCTTGTGGGAGATACTCACCGGAGAGGAGCCTTATGCCAACATGCATTATGGAGCAATCATAGGTTTGCAACGCTAACTCACTCGTACACATTTGATTTGTGGTGTGGTATGCAGCAATCAATAGCTGTCCCTATTTAACTTTTAATGGTCTGGGTATACTTGGAAGTTCAGATCAGTATTTTAAAAGAGAATCAAGAAATACCTATTGGTGTCATCTTACTTCATTTTCCCATATGAGAATTGAGAAGTATTCAGTAATTTCAACTGTGAGCTTCTTGAAGCATTTTGTTTCGTCTTATAGAAGTTGCAGCGGTCATTCTTTACTTGATCTTCACTTGTTTGCGATAACCCTAAATCAGGAATCCTCCTTTACTGCCAGCAGCCAAAGGCCAGAATAGCTTTTGAATGAATCCCTCATTTCTGCAATTTCTAGTAAATGTTTTCAATTTCATACACATTTTAAACTTGAATTTCCATTAACATGTGCAGGAGGCATTGTGAACAACACATTGAGGCCAACAATTCCAAACTACTGTGATCCGGAATGGAGACAGTTGATGGAGCAGTGTTGGGCCCCGAACCCAGTAGTGAGGCCATCATTCACAGAAATTGCTAGCCGCCTGCGCATCATGTCGGCTGCACCCCAGCCACGGAAAGCTACTTCATAGGCTTGTTCCGGGTTTCGGTATGCTCTTTACTAATTGAATCAATTCTACACGCTAGGGACTAGTTTATGGAACATATTATTATGAACAAAGGTTTTATTTTATTACCTTAGAATTTCTAGTGTGTTTTCCTTCACTAGTTTCTTTCTTTATTTCATTTGAAAATAATACAGAAGATGAGAAGAGAGAGATGGCAAAATACTGAATTGGGAAAATGAAAAAAAAAAAAGAGCCATAAAGAATATATTAATGTTGTTTGTAGTTTTATAAAAGGTTTTCTTTATCAAATACGATTATTTTATACCAACAACATATTTAATCAGAAATGTTTGGGTTGTAAATGAACGGAGCTACTCGTGAGTTCGAGCTCAATTACGTATGATCATGACATTTTTGATTTCGTTTGTTCAAAAGCATATTAGTTGATCTTATTCACAGACCTTTCAATTTAACATTCAATCCAGTTAGAACACAAGTTTGATGTATAGAATGATTCAAAATTTTTTTAACAAGCTTGAGCTCGAAAATTATTAACATGAGTATCAAACAAGCAAAATTGTTCAAAAATGAACCAACCTATCGTGAATTTGAGCTCAATTTTGTTTTAGGACATGTCTAACTTCATTTGTTTACAAACATGTTAATTGAGGTTATTCACAAGATTTTAATCGAACATTCAACTAAGTTATAACACAAATTTTGATGCATATAATGATAAAATTTTTAACGAGTTGGAAAATTATTAATAACAAGAATATGAAGCGAGTTGAGTTTTCAAAACAATGATATAAATAATGTATATACTGTAATTACGAATGAATCGAGTTCTTAAAAATACTTAATTAAACGAATAAAGCAAATGATGTTTACACGTAAGATGAGTTACGTCAGGCTCAGATACCATTCCTGAAGTGACACGTGGACATGCAATGCCACGCGTGCGTCTGAGGTGTCTGGTTGAGACGGTTTCCCCCACAATCTTTAATTTCTGTCGCATTCAAAATCAAAAGCCTCTCTCCTCTCCTTCTTTACACTCTCCCTCTCCAGAAACCATCTCTACGTGCGCCATTTCTCTCTATTATGCCTTTTGCCACCGAAGAAATCTCAAGCTGCTCTTTCTCTAGTTCATGTCCGACAAGACTGGTACGTCTTTCTGCTTTCTTCATCTTTGTTTCTCTCTTTCATTTCTATGCTACGTACGGATTTCATATCTCTTTTGATTTCTTCACCTTTTGTGTGTGTGCGTGTGTGTTATTTTTATAATCTTGCGCCGATTAAGTGTTTTAATATTTGTGCGTTGGATGCTGTTTTACTCTTGATTGTTGGGTTCTTTATATTCGAGCTGACCTTCATGATCATTGAGCTAGAGCTAATTTCTTCATCAAAGTTTGAAGAGTAGTTGAAATAAAGGTATGTAGCCCTAATGTTTTCGAGGGACGATCAGTTCTATCTTCATGTTTTCGTCGTTTGCACGGATAAAGACGATAATGGAATTTGATGTGGATGCTTCCGTTATATTATTAGCCAAGGCCTGCGAGATGTTCATCTTGGAAATAACACAACGATCTTGGATCCACACCGAAGAACGCAAGAGGCTAACTCTGCAGCCCAACGACATTGCTGCTGCCATCTCAAGAACTCAAGTGTTCAACTTCCTGGTTGATGTCATGAATAAGTTTGGCATTACTAAGGATGCCAGTCCATTGGTTTCACAAGCCCCGGATGCTCTTCCCAACGACTATCTTCCACCAGCCCCACCTATGAGGATAATGGAAAACCCAGTTCATCAGGCTGCACTCTACGGGGTCCCGCAATATCAACCTCCTCCGGATTTCATGCCATCGCAGGAGCAACAGAATGACTCCCTGCAGCAACAACTTCCTCCAGATTTCATGCCATGTCCGTCATCTGACTTTCAGCATCCCTCGCAGCAGCAGCCATCACAGGAGCAACAGAATGACTCCCTGCAGCAACAACTTCCTCCGGATTTCATGCCATGTCCGTCATCTGTCGTTCAGCATCCATCGCAGCAGCCGCTGATAGAGTAGAGGTAGGATAAACGAATAACACCAGAAATCTGAGTGATTGAAGTGGAACTAAAGGGAAATCCTCAAAGAGGCCAAGCACATTTCATGCTCCAGAATCGGCAGAGCCGTTATTATCAAAATAAATAGATATCCTCTACTCTTCCCATGCAAGGGTTTAAATACTACTCAGCAAAGTAAACCCTACACAAGAATAATTATTTGCAACAATAAGAAAAGGAAAGAACAATCCTAAGAAGGAAAGGAAATAAATCATATTGTCAATTAATTTGATTTGGGGCCAAGATCTTCAATCATGATTTGGAGTCAAGATCTTCAATCTTCAATTGCTGATTTCTTGCGCCGTGAATAAACTTTGATTGTCTTCTCGACTTCAGTGTTTGTCTTCTCGACTTCAGTGTCCGTGCTATCAGCCGCCATCACAGGAGCAACAGAATGGCTCCCAGCAGCATCAACCTCCTCAGGATTTCATGCCATGGCAGTCATTTGACGTTCAACATCCCTCACAGCAGCAGCCCTTCCAGGAGCAACAGGATGACTCCCTGCAGCATCTAACTCCTTTGGATTTCATGCCAACTCCTCCGAATTTATTGTCATTGCCGGAATTTAACATTCAGCATCCCTTGCAGCAGCAGCCATCACAGGACCAACAGATTGACTCCCAACAGATTGACTCCCAGCAGTATCAACCTCTTCCGGATTTCATGTCATGGCCTTCATCTCCCGTTCAGTATCCCTAGCAGCTGCAGCCATCACAGGACCAACAGACTGACTCCCCGCAGTATCAACCTTTTCCGGATTTCATGCTATGGCCTTCATCTTCCGTTCAGCATCCTTGGCAGATGCAGCCATCACATGACCAACAGAATGACTCCCTGCAGTACCAACCTCCTCTGCATCTCATGCCAGGGCCGTCATCTGACGTTCAGCATCCCTCGCAGCAGCAGCCATCACAGGACCAACAGAATGGGGTACTCGTAGGGTGAAACGTTTTCATCGGTCTTCTTCCAGAGGGTATATCTTATGAGCTGTATGTGATCTTCTTGAGGCAGTAGAATTCATAAACTTAGTTGTGAGATGAATTTGAGTTGAGATATTCGATCTGTACAGTTTTGCTTTCTGACATATTCATACTGATTTGTGAATGACAATATCAAGAATTTGAAGTGAATATTGCTGCACCTCGTGAAAAAATATATGAAATATTCTAGTAGTGCATATTAATATAAATGCTCCCAAAACCTATCAATCTAGATCAAAATTTTTCATTGTCCCCAAATAAATATATACAATGGTTTATATGGCTACAACAAATATAACATCAACACAAATAGCTCATCACTTTTCCCAGGACACACCACAAACATATGAAGCAAATAAAATCCAAAATTCTACGATTTCATTCTTGAGATGATGCTTGGACAGGCTTGGTTCTCTTTCGTCGTTTCTTACTGTTCTTTGGCTGGTCTTTGTCTGCCAAAGTTTTCAACTTCTGAGCTTTGCGCGCGTCGGCCTTCTCCTCAAAGCCATTGTCCATCATTTTCATCGTTATCACACGCCTAGCCTTGTACACCTGATGCAATTATGCTCACATATATCCATAAGTGATCTAGTCCAACTTGAATGGTTATATTCGAGTCTCGAGAGAGGATATGGAAAAAGACCAGTGAATTGTACATTATTTTGAAATAGTCATATCTGATAAGTACATTACCTTTGTGATATCGACAAGCACATCCTTCTCTTTACACTCAAAAATCTCCAATTTTTTATGAATGACAGCTTCTATTTCATGCACAAGGTCCACATCATTCTGCATAAATATATATTAAACCGTTACTATTTGAGTGAACAAAAGATTACATTATATAGACAATATAACGAAAATATAAATGACGGCCAAGCTGAATGCCATATAAAGATAATGTATTTGCCTAGAAATTTGAACTATAGCAGTTTGAGTATCAAAGGCGATGGGCATGATAACTAACAAGTCCGTCAGCTCATAAACTCGAAGAAATAAACATACGACTGATATGATGAACAATATAACCAGAAGCAGTACTAATCTGCTAGAATGCTTTGCAGAGCTTTGGAAATTAAATAGCACTATTTACCTGTGTGATGAAGCTAAGAGCAAGGCCTCCTCTTCCTACTCTTGCAGTACGACCAACTCGATGAATATAGTCTTCTGGACACCTGCACCAAAGAGGCACTTCAGTTCTGCTCATGAGTACGATGAGTCAATATCATTACCTGTCTCGCATATGTAATTACCTTGGAATGTCATAGTTTATTACCAAATCTACTGTAGGTATGTCTAAACCGCGGTTGGCAACATCAGTTGCTATTAGCACAGGTACCTGCCCAGATTTAAATTTATGTAATGCAGAAAGCCTCAACGACTGGGATTTGTAGGAGTGTAATGCTGCTACTTCCAAATCCAGCTGTTCCAGCAACAAACTCAGAAATTCACAGCTCCTGCTCATGCAAAGACAGTGTCAGGTCAAGATTAAAGTTTTACAAGAAGTTGAAGATCCATGCATAAACTTATTAAGGATGGAAACTTACTATGCGGTTGTACTATAAACTTACTATGCGGTTGCACTATAAACTTACTATGCGGTTGTACTATAAACTTATTTTCTAGTAGGAAAAGACAAGAAGTTGAAGATCCATGCATGACATATTCTGTTGCATTTACTAGTCACTATGTAAATATGCGAGAAAAACTGTACCAAAATTAAATAATGTTTAAGAAAGTTTTACCTGCACGTGGAAACAAAGATCATGGCAGATCGAACACCCATTTCCTCCATTTTGTTCAATATGTGGAGCAGATATAAATCCTTCACATTCTTGGGAATAAAAATATACTGTTGTTTCAGAGATTCTACTGTTTTTAAGCCTTCATATGCAGCATAGAAATATGCTTTATTTGCTGAGAGCTCAAGTAACGCTTGTAAGTTGCTACTCATGGTGGCAGAAAAAAGTAAAGTTTGCCGGTTCTTTGGTAAGCACTCAAAAATCACACTTAATTCTGCTGCAAAGTTAGCGTCCAATACTCTGTCTGCTTCATCCAAAACTAGAAACTGCCAACAAGATTCTACGTGAGACCTGGGCATACGCAGGAAGACAACATAACTAGTGTTTCTAAGCTAATAAATCAAAATAAACATCCACTAAAGAAACAAACAGGAAAGGAACATTACTGAACAATAGTTGGAATATAGAAATATAAAGTCTTTCCCTTGATATGCCACTACCGAAATCTACATAACTTTTTCTCCCATGAGACGAGTCCATATTAAATTTTGAGAACTCAAATTTAGTAATTGTCAGCTAGAGTTCTTATCAAGAAAAGAAAAACAAAAACAAACCCCAACTTCTAATATAAGTACTAATAGTTGGAACATACAAAGATCAAGTCTTTACTTGAAATGTCCACATAAATCCACATCTTTACTTCGCAAAAGACCAATCCATATTAACAGTTCGATGATTCAAATATAATCATTGTCAGCTCAGATTCTTATCAATAAAAGAAGAAACAAAATCTAAAAGTAACATATAAAGATGAAGTCTTTCCTCAAGGAAAAGAACACCACAATTGTAATAGAAGTAATGATCGAGGGAATAGCAGCAGAAAAAGGAAAAGATGAATCACCTTAGTATTCGAAAAAACAGCAGGAATGTCAGGATTCTCTTCAATAAGCACTTTAATCCTTCCGGGAGTGGTAATCACCACATGCGGCCTTCCCATCAAGCTCTGCGCCTGATTGATCTTATCCAAACCGCCAATCACCACCGCGCACCGCAGCCCGAGGCCTGACCCGAGGGCCCGGAACTGATCCGCCAGCTGGTGGGCCAGCTCGCGCGTGGGTGTTACGACGAGCGCGAACACGCCGTAGGGATCCTCAGCGAGACGGTGGAGGATCGGCAGCGCAAACGCCGCCGTTTTGCCGCTCCCGGTCTGTGCGAGGCCCAGCACGTCCTCCCCCGCGAGGATTCTGGGGATGCAGTGATGCTGTACCGGCGTGGGGCGCTTCATGCCGAGCTCCTTGCAGGTGTCGACGGCCCATTCGGCAAGGCCGAGGTCAGCGAAGGTGATGTGGGAAGGGGTTGGATTGGAGTTCAGCTCCTTCTCCACCGCCTTTGCGGCGGCTGGTGGCGGCGAGGGTTTGTTGGCGGCGGCGCTGGTAGTAGTGGATTTCTTCTTCTTCCGGGAGAATAGTTGGAAGTTTGGGTCGACTTCAATTTGTTCATCCATGGATGCGGCGAAAACCCTAGGCGGCGGCGCGGAGACAACGACGGTGGCGGTGTATTGTTGCGGCTAACCTACAATAACATTAAAGGAAGATTGTACCGAAACTCAGGTTATTATAAACTAATACTACTATCAAATTTGAAAATAATTCCAACTCTATTCCTATATCTCAATATTAAAATACTAATTTTCTTGTGTTATTTTTTTTCTGAAATTTGTATGTTTTTCATAAATTTTTATTTTTTCACAATAAATTAAAATATCATTAATAATAAATTAATTTCCATTTAAATTTACATAAAATATTACGATCGGTCTATTCAGATTTTGAGTTTGGAATATTTTAGATATACCTAATAATTGGTATTTTAATACCAAAAGTTTTGAGTTTCTGAAACGAATTCAAAATTAAAAATTTATAATTTTCGTGGTAGTTGGAACGAGCAAATTTAATTTATCATAGCAATTGTTAAAATTTATTTATTTACCTCAAAAAACTATAAATATTTATTGAATAAAAGAGAGACGTGTCACGAATGTCATTAAATGGAATTGCACCTAATTAAACTATTCAATTTAGGCCTTTATTGGCTGCTTCCTCCCTTATAGCAGAGTTGCTCAGGCTCTACAAGAAAAAACGTCGCTAACAGCAAAAGTGCATTGGACTGGAGCTTTACCGCCGGCGAGGATGGAGTCTCCGTTCAAGGTTGATGTGTTGAAAGGCAAGGTAGCTCTCCTCACCGGTGGAGGCTCCGGCATCGGCTTTGAGATTTCGACTCAGTTTGGGAAGCACGGAGCCTCCGTCGCCATGATGGGACGCCGCAGGAGTGTTCTCGACGACGCCGTTTCCGCCCTCTCCGCACTCGGAATCCCCGTATTATATCCTCATTAACCTTCTCTATCTCACTTTTTCTCCTCTGCAGCTTTATTTGAGCTAATTGAGCATCTTTGTATCTCTGTTGTTGATTGAAATGATACTAGTCTTTCGAGTATTCTAATCTGCTGTTTTGGTGCTTCCGTTGGATTGTTGACTTAGAAATGATAGTTTTATGTTGAATTCGATGATGCAGCAACTTCATATCATTGCAGCACAATTTCATAACTGTGATTAGGTCTCCAAAAAATAGTCTTTTAAGCAATTATTAATTGAGTGGATATACTATTTAAGTTTTTGCTATTGATCACTATAATCAATGAAAGTGTTTCCTTGTGCGTTATCTCTCTGTTGTAGGCTGTTGGAATTGTAGGGGATGTTCGGAAACAGGAAGATGCTGAAAGAGTGGTGGAGGAAACGGTGAAGCATTTTGGTAAGCTTGACATTCTGGTGAATGCTGCAGCCGGAAATTTTCTTGCTGCAGCTGAAGATCTCTCTCCCAATGGCTTCAAGACAGGTAGGTAATTTTAGCATGCCCTCTGGATACTATTAATTTAGAATGTAAATGAAATTATATGTTGTCAAGAACAAACCTATATGTAAAATTTGCCTGATACAGAGGAAGACTAGATTTTACTTGTGTTCTTTTGTAAATGAATGAATACTCTACGCAGTTATGGACATCGATTCTGTTGGAACATTCACGATGTGTAGCAAAGCGCTCAAGTATCTTAAGAAAGACGGACCTGGGAGAACCTCTTCTGATGGAGGACTTATATTGAATATCAGCGCCACTCTCCACTACACCGCGGCCTGGTACCAGATCCACGTATCTGCAGCTAAGGTTTGTGTCATTTGATGATTGCAGTGTAGATAATAAGTTCCTTGTACTTTGGATGATCGTGTCCTCTTTTGCTTTTTTGTGTCTAGGCTGCTATTGATGCACTCACAAGAAACTTGGCACTGGAATGGGGGACCGATTATGATATAAGAGTTAACGGGATCGCACCAGGTCCAATCGGAGATACTGCTGGCATGAGCAAACTTCTACCTGATGAAATTAACAACAAAACGAGGGAGAATTCGCCTCTCTACAAACTTGGTGAGAAATGGGATATTGCCATGGCTGCCGTCTACCTTGCCTCAGATGCTGGTAAGTGGTAACCATCTTATTTGTCTCATACGACTCTTGTTTCAGCATTATGGATTCATATATTGAATACATTAACACAATATCATGTGAGTTCACTTACCTTCCAATGAAGAAATCGTGGAACTTAGCTATCATGCCATAGTTCACACTCAGTTTGAGTTTTCATGAAGTTACCCTTCTTCAGATTTTAGGACTTAACATCGATAATATCTTCGATCTCTCTCTCTTTCATGTTTCAATTTATATCCTTTACATGTGAAGGTAAATACATCAATGGGAGCATCTTACCCGTTGATGGAGGATTGTGGTTGAGCCGCCCCCGTCATCTGGCTAAGGACGATGTGAAGCAGATTTCTCGATCAGTAGAGAAAAGATCCCGTGCTGCCCCAGTCGGTCTCCCCAAGAGCAAAATGTAACACTTGTTCCAATCCATTGTGCGTATAGTTGGTTATTGATGCACTATATCTCGAATTCTACATGTTACATAATAAATTATAAGGAAACAACTTCATCTCCTTGTAATAAATTGGCCCTTTTCTAGTGTTCTCCAAATGTTTTCAGTTAATGTTGGTAGTAATTGTATCCTCTGGATTCCCATCTACACCAAAACTGAGTAACTGAAGTGCAAAAAAACAGTACAACTGCAATTTTGTGTATCAACTATCTACTAGACTATCACTCTATATCCTGTATGAGAAAAAGTTTTGAGTATGAATTGAGTTGAAGAAGCATACAGTTCCTGCAAAGTTCAACATCGGTGCAGCGGAGCAGGGTATATATCCAGAGGTTGATACCTAAGACGATCATTATGCGGTAACGGCCCATCCTGTCCACGAACAACGGAATTTAGACTCGAAACAAAAGTAACATAAACCAACCATTGAATAGATTGTCAAGTAATGCAAAAGAAAACGCACCTCGTCCAAGTTAATCTTGTACGGTTTCACGAAATCCTCAAACATAACTGGTGACAATCCTTTCATCCTTTCTTCCACTTCCTGAGAGAGAGAGAGTGATGCAGAAGGAGTTAATTTTTTCAGTTTTCAGCTTCAAGAAAATGCAACTTTATATCTTACCAGTCCGGTCACCCTTGAATGTTGTAGCAGTTCTTCGGTTATGGCGTCTAATATGTGCCGGTTATCCCTCAGTCCCTTCATCGCAAGTTCCTCAGTCTCATCGATGTACTGTTTGTAATATGGTCATAAGGATATAAGACAATAAACAGAAGTCATACTGATGTAAGCAGCAATCATATTAGGAAGGCACGTCATCGATTCGTGCACAAAATTTCATGAAGTTACCCTTGTTAACTCCCTTGTGAAAAGCTCAGAAACTTCAAGTGTCATTTTGGCAGGAACCACACGAGGGTCGTCCCACTAATATGAAGAAAGTGAAAGAAAAATTAGTTGTTCGCTAATTACAAGCAATTGAAGCAAAAGAAACATCATCTATGACCATATTGAAGTAAATGATACCCTGTATCTAATCATTTCACCATCCGGGTTATCCGGTTGATCAACAAGCCCAATTCTTTTCGTCAAGGAAGTGAGCCCTAGTCTGGGGTTTCTCGGGCTAATTACCATTTCTCGAGCAATCTGAAAGAGATGAAAGTAACGATACACCACAGTTACAGAAAATAACAAGTATCCCATTTCTGCTTTTCAAATTCGATCTAACGACAGCACCCGTTCATCATGTTACCTTGGTAATTTTCTCAAGATCATCTGTTCCTCCATCAGTAATGTCATCACCATATACAATGCGCTCGGCACAACGCCCACCATGAGCTACCACCATTTGCATTTGCATATACCCAAAGGTGGTATAACCTTGATCTACCATGTCTTCCCGAGGATAAAAGACAGACACAGCAGTCTCCTGTTCAAGCAGACAACACATGAAATCCATTAGATATGTATTCAGATATACCAAATTATACCCACATACTACATACACCATACCTTTCCACCAGGTAGCAGCTGAGAAAATGCATGCCAGTCAAATCGAGGGAATAAGTGAGCTAACAATATGTGACCAGCTTCGTGCACAGCCAAAAGTCTTTTCTTTTCTAGAGATACCTATAAATGTGTTGGATAATATCACAGATATGATAGAGAACATATAAAGTAGCTATCTTTGATAAAGAAGCCATACACTTTGTTCACATTTTTGCTGTTCTTCCTCTGTGAGAAGCACACCCATTCCCTCAAGAAGTTGCTTGTCCAAGACATCAATAATATCCTGCTGATAGATCTTCGAATTCCCTTTTCGGACCTGATTTCATAATTTTAGCATGAGAACGGGAATTGGAATTTGACCAAAGTTCGTGTATTTACATGCATGTTTCCCATTAAGAAATATGCACATCTCGAATTATAACTTTCTGCACAACCTCCCTCACAAAAAAGAAAAAAAGACAAATTCAAAAAACAAGAATCAAGCATAACGTTAATTAACAGGAAAAGAAAAAGTGGTGCACTACAAGATTCAGTTGCTAGCACAAATTTACAAAAGCCATCATGAGTTAAAGAATATATAGAATTATAACATTACTAAGCCCATAACAGAAAGAGGAAATACACAAATTCAAAGAATAACACTTACATTCTCATTTACATGTTTCTTTTCAGGTACTTGTTAGGTATAACAGTGAACCCAATTAACAGGAAAAGCAGACGAACACAATGAATACATGAGCGGTCAGAATATCATAAAAAATAAACTTACAGACATTATTCCTGCTTCGTTGACTAGATTTCGTATATCTGCCCCAGAGTAACCGACAGTGCGAAAAACAACCTACAGAGATGGAGAAAATAACAAAATTAAGCATAACAGCGGATATGCTATGTTGGATCAGGATAGTTCCTTAATCAAATAGGGATGGAAAAAAAAAAACATTTTTAAAGGAGATACTGCATTAAGTGGGAGCAACCTTTTCAAAGTCCACATCATCAGCGAGTTCCTTCCCCGCACTATGAACTGCAAAGATTTGCACTCGCTGCTTTGCATCAGGTAGCCCAATGTATACACGGCGGTCAATACGTCCAGAGCGAACAAATTCCAAGTCCAATTCATCTGGTCTATTAGTAGCACATATGAAAATAACTGATTGCCTCAGTGAGAATCTATCGACACCAGTTCTTTCTTTCCTGCAAATAATGAAATTTACTATCTTATACTTGAGAATCAGTAAAAATGTACCGATAAAATTATAACAAAAAAGTTAATAAAACTAGAAAAAAAAATTAACTTAAGAGATAGAGTACCCGTTCAGTGTTAGGTTCCTAAATCATAATGGTCAAATCATTAGCCATAGTTAATAACAACTGAATTATCTAAGACAAATTTTAGCACTGTCATTTAAGGATCCATAATAATAATTCTTTTCTCGTCTTACATGTTGGTAAGCACGAGATAATTGGATAAATTTTAGCATTACAAATTTGCTATTCTACAGACTTCCATTTTAACAGAAACACATGAACGGTGTTGCAAATTAAACCATGCCACAGTACTTTATGCTCTTAATAGCGAGTTATTTTTTATCGAATATCGATCACTTACTCTCCATCAAGCTGGGCAATTAGCGCTTCAAATGTTGCTCTTCTTCGTGGATCCTTCTTAGCATGTCTTCCAGCAATAGCATCTATTTCATCCACGAATACAAAAGAAGGAGCCTACAAAATGGTGCGTGTGTTATTGAAGTATTTCTTCCAACAACAATCATATGCACTCTCAATGATAAATTACAAAATAGAATAATTTTTTCTAACAAGACCCGCATTGTTTCTTCTAATTTTCATCTCTGGAAACTGTATGGCAATATGTATTAACTATTAATCAGATACATGCAGCACACTCAATCCACCTGTTATTCCTTTCACATACATAAAAGCTCGACCATTAAAATTTGATGTGTCCTGCAGCAATTATAACAGATGCACCCAATAACCTATTGCAGCAGTTCTCTAAACTTAACTATTACTCATGGTTAATATCTCACAGTATAAAGCATAGCATGATGATAGGTGGACACTTACATTTCTTCTTGCTATTGAGAACAATTGATTAATTCTTGCAGCACCACTCTTCTCACTATCGGTAAATTCAGCACCAGAAGCAAAAACAAAAGGCAGCCCACTTTCTTTAGCTAGTGTCCTTGCAAAGAGTGTTTTCCCTGTTCCTGGGGGTCCAGAGAGAAGCACACCCTGCATGACAGGTTAAACTACACATTCAGTGTCTAAATTATATTTCAGATTAATGTATCATCATTTTTGAGATATTTTTAACTTACTCGTACAAACGCCACATCCTTTTCATAATACTGCATGGGATTTCCCATGTATATCATCAATTCATCAAGAAGATCCCAGACATCTCCTCCTAATACTACACTTTTATGCATAGATTTGGCTTCACCAGCTTCACCAACTGGCTGAGCAAAATGAACAATATATCAAATATTACTCAAAAACTGGATGAACAAGAGATCACCAAACATCACAGGAACAAACAGTTCTCACCAGAATGAAGTTTTCAGCATACGCCATATCAAAAAGCTGATTATATTTCTTATAAAGAAATCGATTTGTTGTAATATGAAGAAGCATCAAAGATTCCCTGATGAACCATAAGATTAGTATTCCAGGCAACAATGCAAACACAACTTTCAAAAAATAATGGATCTGCCGTTTTTGGAGAAGATCTACTTCAGCTCCAGAACTTGATATTGCCTCGAACAAAAAGGGATCAAGCGGGATATCAACCTAGAGACGTGATGAATAAGTAAGCCGGAGCCAACACAGAGAGAAAAATACCACTGTCTGAACATAAAGTTGACATTGGACTCACAATGAATTCTAAAGGGAAACCTTCATTCATGGTGACATACAGTCGTTTTAGATCCTCTGTAAAGACAACTGCAGCAACCTGAAAAAAAGAAGAGATAGAAAGCATCATAGACCAATGATTACCCCAAAATAGATGGCCTAGATTTAGATGAAATAATTCAAGTATTAAACAAATGGATGGCCAATATTTTTTCTTTGCATTAACAAGAAAAGGGTTGGAGCCAGTCACACAAAAATATTCCACATTGAAGAAAAAAGAAATCAAGGAAGGAACTGAAGAATGGTATAGTTGTACCTCAGAAGAATCAAGTTTTTGCAGGAAATAAGTGTAAGGAAGTTTCGGACGGTAGCGCCACCATCTTTTGGAGATCCACAGCGCTCTTGTTCCTTGTTGGTTTTGAGCCTTCTCAACTATATCCTTGCGAAGACTGTTCTCAACCTCTTTCATGTCGAATTCCACCGCATACTTAGAGTTTAATGAACTCAGTTGCTCAGCTAAGTTCTCCCTCCGAAGAATTTCTTTCCATACTCCAAGTCTATCACGCCATGTTCCTCCAATATCTTGGTTCCCAACTGTCAGAAACTTCAATAAGAAAGGCTAGGGAAAACAAGACTCAAAAAGTAAAATAAGACACTCATCATGCAAAGTAGTGAGATTATGCATCATAAAGCTAATTCATGCAAAAATTCATTCTCCTACAGACAGCAATACAAACTCAATAATGTTGCTGGCACTATTCTCTGTACCTTAGACTGGAAAGCATAAAAAAGGTTGTTATAGTTGGTTTGATAATTGGTAAATGAAACCTAATTTATAGCAAATATTGAAACCATACCAGTCTCAATATCACATTAAACTAAAGAAATCATGAGAAACAAACCTGATAGACCTAAATCTTCCTGGATAGCCTTTTTGTTCTCCATGTTCAATTCTGAGTCATGTTCTATGATCTCTTTTATACTCTCTTGGGCCTTTTCTGCACCATCCTCCCATGCATTCTCCCCAACAAAAGAAGTATCATGGACAATTGTGCCATCAGGTCCTTCAACAAACCTTTTGAGTTTCATACCTCTGGGTGTAGCTTGCCTCCATACTCCTTGCTTAAATCTATAAGAATGAGATAAGGTACGAATTGAGCACTGGAGTCCGAACTCATACAGAGTGAAGTATAAAATTTTGAAATCTATGCAGCTAACCAAAGAAATGGCCTTTTCTTTCTTCTTTCTAGTTGTAAGCAACAATCATCTTTTAGTGCAATCATATTGGCAATATATATTTGAAATGGATTTCAGGGATTTGGGATATTTTCAAATGTCGCGGGCTGTACATCAAATTCAGCCACCACTTTTTGAGAGCTTCATAACCTTGGCAATCAAAAATGTTACTCCAACAAATTTTGAAACGTTAGACAAGAGAGTCACTTACTTTTTCACATTAGTGGGTGTAGGCTCAGGAATTAATGCATCCATGTATGCCTCAGTAAGCTCCCTCTTCTCACGCTCAATAATCGGAGCTCGTACCGCCTTAAACACACTGCGGCACGAAAAGAAAGCCACAAATATGTACAACACCAGAGCACCCAACCTTCTTGAGTCCCAATTCTTCACATCCTGAAAACACAACACCATTCCAAGATTGAAACATGTGCGCACACCATGACACGAATGGTAGCCATTACTTGAATTTGTTTTCATAGCTTTAGCACTAAAAATCTAACCTTCCAGCTTTCCCAGTTATTCCAACTGAGAAATTGAGGCATTAGCTCGGAGATCACAAGCTGGAGCTTCGCCTGCACCTTCCGAGCAGAGTCCCTCGCGCTTGCCTTATACTCATCAACTCGAACCCCAAAATCATACCCAGTTTCTCTCTTTACTGACTCCCCCAAATTCTCGAAATACCGCAGAGAACCACGGCGAATGGACTGCGAGAGACGCAGCCAAGAGAAACCATCGGGGTCGCTCGAAGAAGATGAAGATGCTGAGATTGCGAAACGCTTGCGCCGCGATATTCGGGGACTGTGATTTCCCTGGGAGACGGGAAATGGGGCATAATGGATAGGGATTGGTCGCCATTGAAGTGTCGTTATCTCCATAACGAAAAAAACTCCTCCGGGAAAGTTGAAATTGCTGGGAATTTCCCAGTTTCAGAATAAAAAGAAAACAAGAGTCTTCTTCTGGTTTGCAGCTGCACTTAGCTGCATTGAGTAGTAGTTTTGGCCATAGCCATAGGTATATAATAACAATTTTGCAGAGGCAAGAAGAAGAAGAAGAAGCAGCAGTAGTACGGGTTTTATAAGGTTTTCGTGATTTTCTGCATTTTATCTCAACTTTAAAAGCGCCAATTCATATTACTATCTTATTATTACACCTCTCAACTACACTAATAAATTTCTAGTTTAATTTAATCTATGCTTTATAGCATCTCCATCATTTGAATTTTGCCAAAAAAATTATATAAAATATATAAATTGTTAAAAGTTGAAACTATATGACTTTTCCTTTCCGTAACCTGACAAGAAAATTTTAAATATATATCTAACAGAACTTCGAAGTTCGAAGATTAATGTTCAAGATGAAAGATTTTTGAATACGAATTCAAGTCCTTTATGATACGTTCATATAATTTATTATTGATTTGATTTTCAATAGTAAAAATAAAATCATATAAGTATGAACATGCATGATTAGTAGTTGTATTATTTTGTAAGTATATAGCAGCAATTACTACCACAAGAAGGATACAGTTATACAAACAAGTGTCTGAAACTGATGAATACAAGAGTAGATTAAAATGAAGTATTTTCACTTTTGAGTTTTGATGCTTAAATATGATAAGAAATTGATTGAAACTGACATTTAGACCCCCTCAGATACCCCGTTACATCTACGTTGGGAACGAAACGAACTGTCGAATCTAAACTAAGATTACACGACTCATCGATATATGTCTATAAATTATGTTGTTGCACACAGCACACCAAGCACAAAACTTATACTTGGACGTTGGAAAGAAAGCAGAGACTAAAACTCAATGGGGCGACGTAATCCATAATACACGGCTCTCCTTAGAAGGGGATGAACATCTTGTGTTAGTATCTCAGCATCTAATTTCTCAGCAAGTGGCCAAATCTGGGTACACAACGCAAAGGAAGACATATCAGAGACTAAGCAGATAAACTCCTACATATAGAATAGGGAAAACGAGTTCATATAAACAGAAACCGATAATGAAGCAGTCCTGAAACCTAAGGTTCATTCAAAGCTTGACCAGAAAGTAAAACATGGAAAGTTTTCATATATTGGTTATACTGTGGCAACCAAGGATATACGTGTATATAAAAGAAGTAAACTCAAGTGCTTCTTGGAGGAAGTCTAGGAACTTACTTCCGAAGCAAATTGACGTGTGAAGGCCTTCACATAACCCAAGGTTGTTAAACACCACTGTTCCTTTTCACCAACATTATAACCATTTAGGGTCTTTCCCCCATTGACATCACTGTGAATACAGTAGAACGTTATAAATACACCCATAATGGGTAGAAGTCCAAATTAAGAGGCGTTGAACATTATGAATACAGTATATTTGGAATCTGGAAGATTTAAGCAAAACAAACCTTTTTTCGGATGTATCACCCTCTTTGTCCAACTCCATTGCTGCAGTGTCGTCATTTTCAGTAGCCATTTCATCTGCCTCAACAGCAGGCGTGTGCAAGGACCCATCTGTTTCTTGAAGTGGTTCCGCCAATACATCAGAGAAACTTTTATATAAAAGTAGAAACAACCCCTGCAGGCTCACAATCAACAATAAATCGTTAGAAGGTCCGCGTTCTCCATGCAAATTATATGACAAGGAAATTTTCCAGAAAAGGCGTATCATGGAAATTTCAAACAGTATCATCAACTGGATATTTAGAATGGAGTATACCTCAATTTCATCAACAGCTCGTGCAAGAAGGGCTTCTTTTGCTTCTAATGATTCCTGAACTGAAACCTCCTCCTGTTTTGTTCTTTCAACATTCAAATTCAAACGCTTCATTTTCACTGGATTTTCAGCAAGAACTGGTTCACCATCAACAAGATTAAGAGTAAGCTTCGACTTAGCATCCTCTAATTCAGACTGGGCTCTAGATGCAGCTTCAGAAACCGAGACAACACTCTTCTTGAGTGACGATACCTCTTTTCTTAAATCAGTAATACGATTGAATGTCTTGGTAAGAGCATTTCTTAGTATCTGTAGGTGAAATGGAATTTCAACAGAATAAGTAATTAATATATATTAAAATTACTGATAAAGCTTTTAGCGCTAAGCATATGTGATCCCTAGAAGATTTAGTTATGCATGTGAAAGGGTTAAGGTGATTGTAAGAGAACAGAAAATAACGAAAAGAAACATAACACTCCCCCGAAGAGGCCACAGCAAATACACTGAACTAATAGTATGATTTCTGATGATCCAAATCACAGGAAAACAACTATATATAATAAAAATAAACCCTAGCAAAACCCTACAGCCGACGGGTTCAAAAAAAAGAATAATAAACCCTTATCCAAAATTAATAACACTTGAATAAAACAAGTAAATAATCAGGAACTTAATGACGTGACTAACTACTGCACATAATAATTAACTAATGACTAATAGCGCAACATCTCTATCAGCATGTTAGTAGTGTTACCTCCCACAAGCGATCAGACGTGTGAAATTGATTAACATTTGATGGCAAGAAAACCCATGTCACAATAGCCACATTAGAAACAAGACGATATCCCATCATTCGGTCAATTGCCACAGCAGTCATTTGAGCATTGTTCTTCCAGAAAGAACTCACTTCCGAAATCAGCATAACTTGCTTTTCTTGATCTGGACAAATCCTTGAAATAATTTGTCCATACCTCTCCAATACGGTAATCAAATGTGTAAAACTTTTTGAACCAATATTGAGAAGGGTCTGAAGAACCATTCTGAGAGTGACATCCATCCCATGAGCTGGAAGAACCTGATCATTAATCCATGAAATAATTTCGCGGGTAGACACTCGTTCTTTAACCATGCCACTGAGTTCTGAAGAGAGGCCATGCTCGGTTTGATCTTCATCTTCAGCACTGTATATGAAATTGGTTGTACCTTTTGGTGGAAGTAACTCTTCCAGAGCAGGGGCACTCTCAATGCTCTACATGCAAGAAGAAAAACACAAATTAATTTAATAAGGAAATGAAACTTTTAGAATTGGTACGTATTTTGCATTCACATACATGACAACAAGGACTGTTTAAAAAAATTTAGATAGAAGGATGGAAAAAACACAATCTACTTCCACCAAATAGATTCAACAAGAAACTAACAAGCCACTATTTCCAAAGGAAGCATAGTTACACCATCCCAGTGTGTAGCATCAGGAATGCAACAGAAGGTCTACCTAATACATAAGCCAAATTTATCTTACAAGCTTAGATGCATGTGCAGTTTGATCGACAAGAAAGTTTCACTAACTGAAATTCTAGATGCTCACAAAAATATATAAGCCAAAATGAAAATGATGAAGTTATGAACAAGCATTTACCTGCTTGATTTTGTCCCAATATGATAGCCGCACTTCCCTTTCTAAAACCTCCTGAACAAACAATCGCTGTGGTGCCCATTTTGGAAGGTCTAAGACATAAGCCCATTCTTCCCATGGCCAGATGAACTGGAAATTTGATCTGAAATATAAAAATTAAGTAAAAAGAAAAGCACTCAAGACTGGTATCCAAAATATGGGTTGGCAAGCACAAAAGAACATATTGAAGAGCCTGGGTGAACAAGAGGCCTCATATGAGTCCATATTTATATTAGGTGCTAAATATAATAAACTGATACTTCAGAAAATGGTAAAGTGGTCAAACAAGCTGCACCTAACTAAACAAGCAAGTATGAGAATTAAGAATAAAAGATTATATCAAATAAAAATGGAGAATACATCCACAATTCCTCTGAACCAACAGAAATTTCACATAAGAAAGGCCGTCAGACACCTTCAATAATCAATTAGTTCACCAACATAATTCAAAGTGATACTGGCAATGAGCAAGTGAAATATTCTAAAAGTGGATTCTAATTATTACAACATATACTAGCCATTTCAGTATCGCATTATTTGATACTAGGAAATCCATATGCTTTCTGTACCAATAAACGTGCTAATACTTGTCTATAAAGCCTATTTGAAGGTATCAGTGTGAGCAAGGAAACCAAATTTTTATGATCAACAGTTGGTATGAATGTGGACAATATAATATGTGAAGACCTTGTGAATACTAACTTACAGATGGTGTGAAAACCAAAGGATAAGACGAGTACGGCACTCCATGTCCATATCAGCAATTTTATCAAAAAGTGAACGAACTGCCCCTGCTACAACTGCTGGAAATGCACCTGGAAGAGCCTGAAATAAATTGTTGCACTAAGAATTGAGATGTCCTCAATAGCCTAGTAGTATAATTGCAAAATAGTGCTTTATAAGACAAAGTTGGCCGTCATGGGCGATACAAGTGGAAGAAAAAAATAAGCATACCTTGCATAGGTCCATAATGACCAATGTATAATAAATTGGCCTAAAAGGAGGTTGAGGCAGTAAGAGAATCTGCAAGTAAGATGTAGATATTAGAGAGCACCACCCTATGAACTATGACAGTGATTAAGGTAATAAGAGCTACTTTTCCAATTGGTTCCTCTAGATCCACAGTAAGTAATATAAATTTCAAACTAGCAGAAAATTGATCTGAAGGCATGGTTCTATTGAATCTATTTACATATCAATCTAGTCAGAACTCGAAGTGTAAAAGTTCTCTAGCAAAGTAGGCTACAATAGATATGGTCAGCCATATCAAACAGTGGAACCCCAAAAGTAAATAAATATTCAAATGAGTGTACCTGGGAGAATATTGTCTCTGCCATAAGGTACTCATATCGAAAGGGAACGGGCAGACCAACCATGGATGAAGCACATTCCTTTCGACTAGCTTTGCAGAAACATAGGAAGAATACAAAACAAAGGAATAAGAAGACTGAAACAAGCACATTAAGTAGAATATATAATAATCAGTCAAAGAAGATTTCACCCTGTTGCTTTTCTAACACAGTGAATTAGTGGATGTAATCAAAAGAAGATATGACGCACTATCTATTTCGTATATACCAACAAAAATTCTCATTGTGGGATATTCCCCTAGATTCAGAGCAACAAATACAGAGAGAGAAAAAGAAGTCCAAAGATATATAGTGACTTCCAGAATCTGCAGTGAGATGAGGATGTTTTCAAATACATGTGGATGTGTTCCTACCAAGTCCCCATTCAAGTTCACCAAATCAAGCATTCAGCGGGAAAAGCTACTAAAGCTGTCATCCACTATCACAATAATAAAATAGAGTACTAGTACAAATAATATGTACCATCAATAAGTTACAACAAATCAAACAGGCTACTAACCATCCATTTAAGAAATAAAGCACATCCAGTAAATACTCTTCCACAACAAACCGATCTATAGGTTGCAAGTCCTGCAAACCAAAAGAAACCAGGAAAGACCCCAATAAGAAACAATTTTATGCAGTTACAGCCAGCATCTATGCTCATAATCATGAAAACAGCACACAAGACAGACTTGATTTATTTTCATAAATACAGCAAAGAAAAACTCATTCTAAGACAAAATTGAAAACAAAGAACAACATCTTGTATCAGGTACTAAGGTCATAATCTTGTCATGCGAAAGGAATGTCATTATAAAGATATAAGTCCAATATTGTGGTGATTAGTGAGAGAGGTAACTGAACTCATCATATAGCATCAAATCAAGCTCGCAATATTATTACCACATTTGTCTAACTCTAAATTTAGCAGTTAGCATGTTAAAGTTTCCTACAATTCAACTTTCTATACCATATGTCATAATTAAGTATGCTAAATCCTGTGGAATTTGATGAGTCAGCCACAATAAAAGATGTGGCATTACTGGTTTGAAGGAACAGGGGGAACCTATTCAACGGGAAAGAAAAGAAAAAGGGAATTTTCTGCAAAATAACCAATAGATAATTGAAAAGTAGCATGGGGCAGAAAGTTTCAGAAAACAAATAGCAAAATCACACCGACCATAGATTAATGCAGGCACAAAAGAGCATATTTTTGTTTACATAACATCAAACAATTCTAAAATGTTGTACACATGCAACGTCAGTGGGCATTCAAACATCAGTAAGTAATCCAGTAAACATACCTCAGTTTTACTAGCAGGAAAAATATTAAGTCTCCTAATGCGCTGAGGATACTTCAATTCAGCTTCATGCTTTTGTTTTCCATATTCAATGCTCGCAACTGAAGTCGGAGGATCAGGAAGCTCCGGGCAGTTTACAGAACCAAAATCATGAGATTTCCCAGCAACTAGCTGCGGTTCGAATGGGAGGTGCGGTCTAGGGACTGAAAAGGAATACGACACAATCAAATAAGGAAATGTATGTCTCTGGTAAATAAAGGGTGTTTTTATCATGCTCGGCAGATAAAAACATGTACAAGCAAACCAAAGCCACTGTCATGCCTCATGCTTGGAAGAACAATTTGAATTGAAGATCACTTGCTACTTAGATTTCAGTGCTACCTCATAGAAGATCTACAGTCACAATGCTCAGCTTTAGCAAAAGAAGTTTTCTTAATGAGTGGTCGTGTATAACATGAAAATGGAGAGAATATGAAATTTTAGATCTTCAATAGAGGATTTTCCGTGCAGTTCAAAATACACCAACAGATGGTCAGGCATACTAGGTTCAATGACGCAGCATTCTACTAATTTCAACTTATTAAATAAACTCAAAGAAAAAACTTGTACAAACAGGAGTTCATGTAAAGCTTCATCATTTCAGAATATGTAAAATCAAAAAGAGTACATCTGACAACAGAAAATTTTTGATGCATCATTCCATGAATCTAAAATAAGACGCATGAAAAATGACTAGACAAAGAAAGAAAAATATATACATAATCAGTACCACTATCCAGCTTCCAGGCCTTGTTAGAGAGATCCTGAACCCTGCTCCACAGGTCCTCCAAGAAATCCTATAAGACACAGGGTGGTCAATAATATAAAGGGTATCCACATCCACCTTTACATATCTCAAAGGTTACATGCAGAATCTCAGTCAGGAAAAGAACATAAACTTTGAAACCGGAGACATACTTTTCCGCTGTCATCCTCACTTCTATCATCAATATGCTCAAACGGAGAGCAGCCGGCATCAGAAACATGCTTTCTGATACTCATGTAAGCTTGTATCCCTACCATGACCCTGTCAATCTCCTCGGGAACTTGCTGGCAATCAAGAATCTTGGATAAACATTTTGACTAGTGGAGTTGAAAGAAATGAAACCAAACAACTGGCGAATCTTTATCAAGTGGAAATGCAAGTTAGAGTTACCTCAACAAGTTCTGCTCCACCCCATGGGAGACATGACAAGATGCAAGTAATATAGAAGTCTGCACATGCTTGCCAAGAGGGATTTCCCTTATCTTCATCTACAGTCGTGGCAGCTGATGACAACAGTGTTTCAAACAAAACAACTAAGGAACTCGGTTGGAGAACTTTGCTGCACATCTGTAAAATGGATTGCTTCATAATCATAGTAGAATAAACTGCATAGTTATGTGAAGGGCTGAAATTTAGTATTGTTTATACAATATTTGGAAGTGAGTCCCCATTCTCTTCTTATTCCTCATCAAATTATTCATGACATACACCCATAGAAGTCCAAATTCAGATACTCATTGAGCAACCTCGTTATCTTTTAAATCTTCTGATTCGAGAAAATTTAACAAAGAGGCTAATTATCAGGTGGATTTGCAGCTGCTCAAAAGGTTCCGTGCAGGAAGATAAAAGACTAGGTGTGGCACTTAGCAACAAGTAGAGATCAATACAGACATGCCCACACAAATGGTTTGCCACGTAGATAGGCCTATAACTCATCACATTAATCTGGAAGAAACAGATATTTCATGATCTGGATAATTCGTCAATTGGATGTAATAAAGATATTACCCAGTTTTCAAGAAAGGGTTATGGCCCATAACCAGTGTTTAAGAGGGTGTTTGGCTAAGCTTATTTTAAAGTGCTTATAAGTACTTGGAGCTTATAAACTATTGCAAGAGCTTATAAGTTGGGAAAATAAGTTGGGGTGGAGCTACTTATTTTTTGAAGAGCTTATAAGCTCCAAGAGCTTGTTTTTACAACTTATAAGCTCTCAAAGAGCTTAATTTGCCAAACACTTTTAAGGAACTTATAAGCTCTTAAACAACTTATAAGCTCTTTTAAGGAGCTTATAAGCTTAGCCAAACACCCCCTAAGTATTACGATAAAAAAAATGGACTAAAGCTTGCATTTATCCTGGTTGATATCCCCCCACACCCCCCTTCCATCATATTGGAGTTGATAGAGAAGAAAAATTTGGGTCATAATCCAGATGTAGTTGTGAGCTAGCACTAGATTGATCTTTTTTACCTCTACCAGTGATTCGTTAACTCTCAGAGATTCAAATGGATTCACAACTTTAAAGTTGCATAGAGATTGTAAAATAAAAATTTGATACAACCACAACCGATGCATAAATTATAGTTAGGTAAAAGCTATCATGCAAAAGAGAGCATGTTAACACATACCAAGGCAGTCAAAAAGCGCATAAGTATGCGAATCCTGTTACAACTTCCGCTATCTAAAGCCACCTGCCAATCAACAATGAAAGTATATCAGTTACAAACAAATATAAACCACAGTTAGAAACAATGTACGGACTTTCTTTCGAACTCAACAAGTGATCAATTAGAAACAAATATAAACCTCAGTTGAATAGGAAATAATGTTCATGCCATGTCAAGTAACAATGAACCACAAGTCCCGATGGAAAAGAGCAAGTGGACCATTTACACGCATGCATGTATGCATCATATGTGAGTGAGAGAGAGAGTGTCTTAGGCATAACATGCAGTTTATAGTATTGGTACTATCTTTACCTCTAAATTGTCGTGCGTATCATCCAAAATTCTCTTAACAGAATCTTCATCTTCCAAATTTAGCAGACCAACCTACAATAGTAGGAGAGTTTAAGTTGTAACCACACTCAACATGCTAAATCTGTAGCGACAGTGGTTATTAACACATCTGAATGAAACAAAGATTCAAATTTACATACTACAGCATAATGAGTGAATCAAAATAAAGAAATATCCCACTTATCCACTACAGAAAGCCAAAGGAGCATATTATTGCAATTTGAGCATATAATAAAAATGCTTCAAGGAGAATAAAATTTACCAGAAAAGCTGACTTCTATTAATTCATGTACAATCACTATGTTCTTCAAGGGTTAAGAATATTGTCAAAATAGTCATTTGAAGCCATACGAAACGGCACTGATAATAAGTAAAGCAAAAAACTCCTCAAAATATAGATGAACAAACAATGATAATTATTTATATAGATTCTTGAATCCACGTCTACACATTTTTCGAGTTGAGTAGTTGAGCTTCACAGCATTACCTTCAAACATCCATGTTTTAAGAACATAATAATGATAAAATCATAAATCAACAAGTGAGTATCAGTATATAATAAGCTCGAGAGCTCCATCTAGCCCGAGAAGAGATGGACCCGGATGAACCCCTTAAAAACTTCCCAATGAAAAACAGTGCAAGTAAAAAAGAAGTAAATAGACAAAACTTTAGTCATACCAGTGTTCCGTACAGAGGTATCTTGTGAGGCAACTGTTCCGCACACTGGAGAAGGAACTGCAAAAAAAACATATAGAAGCAATAATCTTGAGCATTGAGCTGGGCATGCAATCAATTCACCACATCTTACATCCTACTACACATTGACTAAGAAACACCATATGCGCACTGGTCTGCAACCATAACATATTAATTTAGCATAATTCACACAAAATCCCTCTTCCAGGCACTTACTATTTTAAAGATTCAAAACTAAAACTTGCTGACAAAAATGTAAATATCGATGGAGACCAAATTTACAGAATGTCGGAAGGTGAAGAACATTTAACACTTAGGGATGAACAAGCTCCTTACAGTTAAAATTTCATCATGCGAATGCAACAGTTCACGTCGGACCACACCAAAGCAAGTCTCCTGCGAGGAAAATGAAATGAAGATGAGCGGATAGTGCTTTAGAAGCAAGCAAATACGGTTCTCGGCAAGCTAACATCAAATTTGGAAAATTTGAGCAGTAATAGACATGTAAGTGTTGGAAAGCAAAGAACAGCCGATTTCTAGGCTTTATCACGCAGGCGGGCATCGGAAAAAAAATTGGAGCAATGAAACAAAAGCTAGGGTTTAAGAGAAGAAATTAAACTAACGAGTTGATCTCTGGAATCCACACTCCCGCCATACTCGGCGCATTTCTCCCCAATTCGAAGCAGCAGGTTTCTCCAACTACTCATTCCGGCGGCGGAGGAAAGCGGGGGTTTTCAAAACGACGGTGGCGGGCGACGGGGAATAGGTGAAGCGAAATGAAGGGTTTTTTTAAGTTAGTGAACCGTTAATTTGTGGAGCGTACGCTGATTTACCGAACTAATTTACGGGAGTTCAACTATTTTACCGTTGAGTATTACTTTTCCCACGTTTTACCGTTTCAAATAAAAATACATGTGTAGATAAAAATTTGTTCAATTACCAAAAATATTAATAAAAATTCATAAACGAATTAAAACGACAAAATAAATAGCATATTTATTGAAAAAATGATTATAATTTATCGTTAAAATCAAAATAGTAGTACTAATTTTCTTGTGTAGAATTGTTTAAAATTGGGACTTTATTATATCGTAGATAAACTTTAAGCACTTCATAATGCCAATGCTTCATTTTGAGTTTATTTGGAATTCAAACTATATATGAGATCAAATTATTAAAATTCATCAGTTCATCAGTGGCAAGAATATGGCACCATATTAATATTATAGCTATAAAATAATTGTATTTTTATATAATCTGTTGTTGGTCTCCCACAAAGAAAAACCGAAGCTTCATGAATGTAGCATCATCACAAATTTGGGTTGTTGATTAGAAAAATAACAACAAATCGAAAAGAAAAAAAAAACTATTAATTCAAGATGATTCAATAAATATAAATCGATAATGAGACAAAACCTTCCAATAATATCCTCTCCACTCTCCTAATTTTACTATAAATTTTAAAAAGTACTCTTAAAGGCAAAAATTGTGTACTGCACTAATCTATTCAAATTAAATCTTACATCGAAACACACTACTCATTTGCTCAACAGTGATCCTACTATTTACAGAGCTGCGACATTATAATTTATATTATGGAACTCTCAATTGAAACAATCTCCAAGCAGATGCATCTGCTTCCATAGTTCCATGGCGTGTGTGGTGGTGTCGAATAGGAACGACGAAGAGCGTGTTGAATCGAATAGAGAGTTAGAGAGATGTATATGGACTGTGATTCTTCCATACTTGAACATCGAGTTACATGGGTTTCGTCTAATTCGAAGACATGGCCTCTTCGATTCTCCTTATAACTAGACTCAATTCACCTCCTTTCTCCAGAGCTAGAAAAGCTGCTCGATGGGCAGGTTTGTGCAATTTGAGCAGATTGTACGATTGCAGCACAGACCAACGGGCTTGATTTGACATCTGTGAGTTATAAAGACGAATGTAAGGTTCAACATCAGTATACATGACAGTGAGAGTCAATGTACTTATTAGTAACTTGATCTGCACTACAACAAGCACAAAAAATGACAAAAAATCTAGATTCTGGAATAAAGGTTCGAATGAAGCTGGTGATCAGTAGACTAAAAATCATCATGGTTTTCTCAGACAAAAATGGCAGACCCAAACTGTACTTGCCCACAGTAATAGGATACTGATAGTTCTCGGTTGATACTATTGACTATCAAATATAGACCTGATACTAATAATTATTGAAGCTAAGTAGCTAACTACGCACCAGGATGAATGAAGCTTCAAGTGTTGCAGCCAACATTGATAGCTTACATGGGGTGCTCCCAATTCCCGATACTAGAGCAAATGGAATAATGTATGTTCAGAGAAAAGGAAGACCTGTGTTACGCTGAGTGGGGGTTCTAGAAGCAAACAGATACTCCTAAAGAGGTTTTCATCATTTTCTCCACCCTCAGCTTCTCCATATACGAGAGCTTCAGCTGCAATCCCGGCAAAAAGAACCATGCAGTACCTAAGCATGAGAGACTTTAATTAAGATATGAGTATACCACTCAAAACACAATGTCTACATCACAAGTTACATCCATATTAAAACCTAAACATTTTTTGAAACCAACCAATGTTAACAGCAAAGCTCGGGTTAGGAACTTATGAGAGCAACTATAACTGGATTTTGACACCACCAACCTGTCAAAGGCAGAACCACTGAGACGACCCTCAGCAAGCTCATTTTGAAGTTTCTCGTCCCAAAACTGTGTTCCTGCCTGCAACACTAGCAATTAGATAAAGGATATGAAGAAACAAGAAAGCATAAAATATGTTAATGTCGTGGCTGCTCTTGTAACACGCTTTTAGTAGTTATCTGAAGTAAGGAGTTACAAAAACTACTTTCGAATCACAAAGTAATGGAAGAAAAAACAGTAGCACAGCTGTAGAAGTCTGAGATAAATTAGCAATTTGATTATCACAGGTTAAGGGGGTGAGTCAGATGACCAAGTTAGCAAAAACATCAGCCCGTACATGATTTTGAAGTTTAAGAATGAAAGATGGACAAATAAATAGAATACATTAACAGAGAAAAAAAGGTGAATCAACTAACATCCCAGAGGGGAAAAAAAAAGTTTGCCACGGTCCTTTTGGAAACAATTTGATCAAACTACAGACATCTTGACAATAATAAAAGCTAAACCAATAATTCATATTACACAATGAATATCAAAACTTATTCTCACAAATATTATCGCATCCTTTAAAGTATAGCCATTCTGACATTATAGTTAAATACCAAAAACTTTGGAGGATTAAGCCGACATTGTAATGCCTACCAACCAATCTATCAATTTGAAATAAGGATAATGATGAAAATTGCAAGGATTGAAGTACCTGCCCCTGAATGCCCATTTGCATTGCTCTAATTGGGTCCAGTATTACTCCACGGATTGGACAGCCCATTAGATATGCTACAAGTTAACATAGCTACAGCATTATTGGAATTGATAAAGTACATGCACCGCATCATGCTAATGCTTCGTCATCCAGGTAAAATAGATTAGTTGAAGAACATATATTCATGCACAAAAAAATATGAATATAGTATTATCTAATTTACTTATTGTGCATTATACAATTGCAGAAGGATAAAAATGCATTTTTATCAAAATGGCTTACCCACTAGGAGGTGACCAGCTTCATGAACTAAGATACGACGCCTCTGTGGTGGCCAATAACTAGAGATTTGAGCTACACATACGCCACCAAGAAGAATAGCATCTAGTATCGACAATGCTAGAATTGCTGCAATGTTCGGTCTTATATCAATTCCTTGATTTATCAATATAGATGTTCCAGCGAGCACAGCTATTAGAATAAGGTTAGAGCTTCCAGAAACTCCCCACTTTTTGGGAGAGAGCTTTGAGACTGGAGCATCAAGAGAAATGCGAGGAGAAGTCATCAGAAAGTATCAAACATAAGTTTTCATTGCTTAAAGTGGAAATGGTAAGTGGAATAGCTGGTTCTTTCAAAACATGGCAAGACCTATTGCACTTGCAGATCATTATTGCATTTATATTAAAAAAGGGAAGTACTTACATTAGATGATCTTATACCTTCTAAACCTGTAGAAGACTTCAACACTGATGGTGTAACTTCTCTGGACTCCCCTAAAACTGCAGAGCATGAACACAGCATTACTTCAACACCTAGAACCTCAAATTCCACATGAATATTATATCAATTTGAGGATTCACTGACAGTGTGTTAATTTTTCTCTACGTAACTCATTTTTTCCTTCTCTTCTCAAGTTTCTTATGTTTCCTCTTCATTTCCCATTTTCCTCACATTCACTGATTCAATTTGCAATATTTGATTAGGCACATTAATTGTCCTTTTCTCTTAGCATCAGGCATCAAATTCAACTAGCGTCCATATACAGAATACAATAGTATCCACAACTAATGCTTACAAAGTTGACCGGATTAATTAAAATTTTAATATGTCCATCGTGAAAGCCTCCAGAGTCTTTCTCCTAGACCTCAAAACCAATTATGCACTACTTCATTTTGAAAGATTTACAGCTACATACAAGATGCAAAGTAAATCAAACACGCCAAAATCAAACCAATCCGTAAATCATGCACATGAGTTACCAATGTTCCGGTATCTTCCGAAATTCGCCAGCAACCCTCGCTCCTTGAGGAAAGCGTAGGCGCTTCCGACAAGGCGCATATCATCGGCGTTCAAGCACGTGTTCAGCACCTGCAAATCCCGCTCAACTCCAAACAAACGCAGCTCCTCGTTCACCGGACGAGTCGACTCAATCGAAGAGGCATCGAGTTCATCTTTCAGCTTGAGGAAGCGGAGCGCTCGAGCTAGGTCCTTCTCCTTCACCGCTTCCTCGTAGTCCTGCCACTCCCTGACCGCTCTAATTCCTGCGCGACGCCGGCGGATTTGGATTTTTGATCGCAGAACCTGCGTGGATAAGAAGAGTGGAGAGTTTCGGTGAATCGACGGAGGGGCCGCCACGGAGAGCATGAGAACCGGTGACGAAATCGCCATCGGAGAGTTTGGCTGTGTGCTCTAGCACTTGGTTTAACCATGGATTCCATTTTTACATTAGTTTGGGCTGATCAGGATAATGGGCTTAGAAGTTTAATGGGCTAATGAAATTATACTGGGCTGATTTAAGAAAGTGACTGCAATTCGCGGCAGAATAAGAGGGAGACTTTTTTGAAAAATAGGTATATATATATAGGATATAGATCATATAGAAAGTGATTTTAAAGTAGGAAATAGGAAATGATTTGGGCCATTGATTTGGATGATCGAACGGATATGATTAAATCTGATCTACTTAAAAAGACGGTGCATTCTATCGCTTTGAACGATGCACGAAGGATATTTTAGTAATTTTTTATTTTTTGAGAGAGAGAGAACGTGTGTTATTGTAGGAAACTGCAAAAAGGCAGTTTCCTTATTCTCTCACGCAACACAATCTCTCCCATTATCGAAAAAACAAATCAGATTTCTCTCGTTGGGAGGCGGCCGGAGATGTCGCCGTTGCCGTTGGATTCCGGAAGCCTTTCGTGGAACGGATGGAACATAGCGTCCGCATATGATGGGAAATCGAGTGAGGGATTCTGAGGGGGGCACAGGAGTGGATCCGAGACGGCGGTGGTGGTGGCTATCGACGGCGGATGGAAGATGGGGTGCTCGGAGGAGAGAATGGTCGTGGCGCTGCGGTGTTGGGAATAGGAGCTGGAGTTGGAAACTTCGCCATTGAAGTTTTCTTCAGCGTCATTGTTGAGGTCTAGGGTTTGCAGTTTATCGTCGGCGGAAAGGGGGTGAAGAAATTCTTCTCGTTCTTCTTCTTTTCCGCCGTTGTCAGATTTATCATTCTTCACTGATCCCATGATTCTCTTCTGTGAATCTGCAATTTAGAGATTTGGATCGGACTGCAGAATAATTCGAATTGAGTAGGGAAAATTTGATTGAAGATATGATGAGCTTCGCTTCAGTTCATCTTCGTTCCACAATCCAATTCCAACAACAGCTTCATATTTGAAATGGAAATAACACGCATTGTTGCATTGATAATTATCTATGCCGTTGTGCGTGTTGGTGAGACCATTCTCCGATGGTAGCGGCTTGGGGAAATCTGAATTGGGAGCAGGGGCAGTAGATCCAGTAGTGGATGAGTAATGCATAATTATAGCCTGGTTCAATGCATATTGTTCAATTCCATAATGCAACAATGATAATATACCAACAATGAAACAAAATAATTATCAATGCATATTGTCCAATTTCGTAATGCACAACTATATACTGGTTCAATGCACATTGTCCAATTTCGTAATGCAACAATGTAACTGAATCTCCTCTAATTGATGAATATGTGTTAAATTTGTGTTAAATTCGTAAATACATGTTAAATTCGTAGTAAATTCACGTATCTCATAAATATGGTAACTGAATCTCCTCTAATTGAGGAAAACCGACGGTTATGGTATAATTTCCTTAAAAATCTCACGTAATGTACTATTATGAAAACAAAGCCATTTTTAAAATTACTAAAATATCCTTCGTGCATCGTTCAAAGCGATGGAATGCACCGCCTTTTTAAGTAGATCAGATTTAATCATATCCGTCCAATCATCCAAATCAATGGCTGAGATCATTTCCTATTTCCTACTTTAATTTCACTTTATACCTGAACCACTCCCTATATATATATATACTACTCCCACCTAAATGTGGACACTTTTCTTTTTGAACATTCTACTAAAAGTGACCATTTACCCAAAAAGGTAAAAGTTATAACTTTTAAATGCATTTCTCCTACTTTTTTAAAACACAACACTTTACTTTCTTAATCTCCGTGTCAGATCTCTTGTGGCTGCATTTAGTGGGACGGAGGGAGTATGAAATAAGTCGAGTCTACTACTTTCTAGAGGTGTTTGGTTGTCATGATTTGGTCTCAATATTGGTTGTATGAGTTGTTGGATTCATAAATTTATGTTTGAGACTTAATCTCAAAACAATGACACATATAATTAATCTTGGATTGTGAGTCATGGCCTACCACATGAAAAAATTAATATCAGTCCAACACAATCTCGAATAATTTTGAACTAATTAATCTCAACTAAACCGATCACGGCCTCAGTGTTTGACTTATCGTCTTCAAATATTAGTAGCACCAATATATAGAGCATCGCTCACCCATATATCGTGAACACGCCTTAATGTGTAAATGGTTGATTTGACAATGTCGCGTCAACATACAATTCATTATAATTTTTGGATTTTTTGCATCTGTTACTTTGTACCGAATGATATCAAACTATATCCTAATCAATAAAATATAATTGAAATGTGAGAATTAATAATTTTTTATTATAATTTTTAATATTTGTCTACGAGACATGTCACATCGTTCGCGCCCCCGAACAGGTGAGGATTTTCACTAATATATTTACTTTCATTCTACGAAATGTATTTGAATTCATGGCTCTACGTACACTACCTCTGAAACACATGCGAATTCTTCCCGATCAAGCGGGCCTTCTTACATGAGATTGTCCTTGTTTTGATTTCTTTACAATAACAAGTTCCAGTAGTTGCACAAATGTTATGAAGTTCGAGTTGATGGATGATGCCTCAAGATTGCTTTTGCAATTTGAAGTTGAAACCAACTAGGATAAATGGTGAAAATAAAGAATATGTATTTATTTAATCGAATTGGATTTTGTGTATGCTGGTTGTGAGTTATGAGGATGAGAACTGACTACCTACTTTTATAAAGCAAGATGGTAGATAGGTTAGCCAAAATATGGTTATTGGTTTAAGCCATGTTTTTTTAAGGCTTCACAAAATAATTTAATCTATGCACAATATCATTATGGTAAACGTTATTGAATATTATTGTGCATGTGTTGCTCTAGTAATAATAAGATTAATGTTTAAGACAATAAGTATCAGATAGAATCATCCCTGTAATTTAAATTTAACTTAAACCAACTTTTTTTTCTGAAGAAAAAAAGGTTATCGAATATTTATATACCAAAAAGGAGATATAATGGTCAATAGAACAAAATATGAGTGCGAAAATTTGAAAAGACTGTTAAAACTTAAAATGAAAAAGACAATCAAAGGACAAGAAAAAGCTCAACAGTGTACCTGAAAATCATCGAACACCTTCAACCTCAACCTCAACCTCAACCTCAACTCAACGATAAGAGAAATCATCCTCACATCTCAATTCCATACCACAAACACCCACCCTCCACTTCACTCTCCCCCTCCCTCTCCCACAAATACACACCCCATTTCTTAGTCTCACTCTTTACAAACCCAGATTCACACACCCCCACCACCTTCACCGAGGAGAGAAATGGCGTCCACCGCTGCTTCACCGGCCTTCTGCGGCATTCCCAAGGCTTCGACCACCACCTCCGCCGCCGCGAGAGCCTCTCTCAATCCCCCCACCACCCGCTTCCTCGCGAGGACGCCTCTCCGCGGCCTTGGATTCGCCGCCGCCGACCCGCTCTTCGCCCACCACGTCGCCACCAAGCTCCGGTCGTTTGGGAACCCCTCCGGCAAGCCCATTACAGTTTCGGCGACTATGTTGAAGAAGAGCGTCGGCGACCTCTCCGCGGCGGAGCTCAAGGGTAAAAAGGTCTTTGTGCGGGCCGACCTCAATGTGCCCCTCGACGACAACCAGAACATCACTGATGATACTAGGATCAGAGCTGCGATTCCTACTATTAAGCACCTCATGAATAATGGTGCTAAAGTCATTCTCTCGAGTCACTTGGTGAGTGACTTTTCCATCATGTTTTGGGATTTTGGTGTTGTTCTCATCTGCATTGTTCTTATGAGTATTGGCTATTTGACATTGATTTGCTTTGTTTAAATTTGGTTTATCTTCACTTCATGTGATGTTTTGGGGTTGATGATCTGATTCTGATAAACCCATAGGCCTTATGATCCAACACTAGATGATCATGAAGTGGTTTTGGATCGGTGAAAGAAACCAAGCGGATACTTGTAATCAAGTTCAAGAGTGGGCTACTTAGATGCTATAATTTGGTTCTGAGAATTTACGCTTATGTTTAAGTTAGGTTAATCTTGTTTTGGGATGTTGTTTTGATATGCATTGTTCTTATGAATCTCGGCATATGTGACTTTATTTGCTTTGCTCGATTCAGGTTTGGATATTTTCTTGTTACTTCGCCATTTTATGTTCACTTCGTTTGATTGTTTGGGGCTGGAGATCTGATTCTGATATAGCCACCATAGGCCTTTATGATTTTAATTCATAAGGTGAGGTGGTTTTGGATTGGTGAAAGAATTCAAATGGATTCGTACCCGATGATTGCTTGTAACTGAGTTCTTGGCTATTTGACTTTGATTTGATGTGCTGAATTTGGATCCTTTCTTGATTTTTCGTTTGTTTATGTACAATTCATGTGATGTTTTGATGTTCATGATCTGATTTTGATATAGCGATGTTGTGAGCTGACTTATTCTACGCATGCTTGTATTTTCAGGGACGGCCTAAGGGCGTCACTCCAAAATATAGTCTTGCACCTCTTGTTCCCAGGCTTTCTGAACTGCTTGGCATTGAGGTACCAATTATAGAAAATTTAAATTTGTTCCCCAGACAAAGAATTTACAGATGACACGTAATTTATGCTTTGAAACAGGTTGTGAAGGCCGATGACTGCATTGGCCCAGAGGTCGAGAAACTGGTCTCTGGATTAGCGGAAGGTGGCGTCCTCCTGCTCGAGAATGTGAGATTTTACAAAGAGGAAGAGAAAAACGAACCTGAGTTTGCAAAGAAGCTTGCCTCATTGGCTGATCTTTTTGTGAACGATGCATTCGGTACTGCCCACAGAGCACATGCCTCTACTGAGGGAGTTACCAAGTTCTTGAAACCCTCAGTTGCTGGTTTCCTTTTACAAAAGGTCAGACTTTCTCAACTCTAGTGCTCTTAATATGTCGAAGTTATATTCATTTCTATAATGCGTTATTACTTGTTTATTAATGGTTAGTGCTAATTCGCTGCTTTAGGAGCTTGACTATCTTGTCGGAGCAGTTTCAAGCCCAAAGAGGCCATTTGCAGCCATTGTTGGTGGTTCGAAGGTCTCCTCCAAGATTGGTGTGATTGAATCTCTTCTAGAGAAGTGTGATATATTGCTTTTGGGTGGAGGAATGATCTTTACATTTTACAAAGCACAAGGACTATCGGTGGGGTCGTCCCTGGTAGAAGAAGACAAGCTTGAATTAGCAACATCACTTCTTCAGAAGGCAAAGGCTAAGGGAGTGAATCTCTTGCTGCCAACCGATGTTATTATAGCCGACAAATTTGCCCCAGATGCAAATAGCCAGGTCTCTGGTTCTTTTACTGATTCTCAATTCTATTCATGAACAATTATGTTCTCTGAACATGTTGTTGAAAGCTAAGCTCTTGAACATAATACGAAATTGCAGATCGTGCCAGCATCCGCCATCCCTGATGGTTGGATGGGTTTGGATATTGGACCAGATTCCGTAAAGACATTCAATGACGCATTGGAGACCACACAAACAGTTATTTGGAATGGTCCGATGGGAGTGTTTGAGTTCGAGAAGTTTGCTGTTGGCACAGAGGTAAACTCTTGATATCAAAACGTTGCTTTATTATCAACCTTTAGGTACTAATCAGTTACTAAAAGCTCCAACCAATTTCCATACGTAGCTGCTATCTCTTACACGCTTTGATCCCTTCTCTTGATCTACACAACGAAATCTTGTCTTGACATGTCTTGATACTCTTTTTTCCGTAAGAACTGCATGTTGAGTACGGAACATGAACATCTCTTGATATACGGTGTTGTGTGCGTGCAGTCGGTTGCGAAGAAGCTAGCTGAACTGAGTGGGAAAGGGGTGACAACGATCATCGGTGGTGGAGATTCAGTTGCAGCTGTGGAGAAAGTGGGAGTTGCCGGCGTGATGAGCCACATATCGACCGGTGGTGGTGCGAGTTTGGAGCTGCTAGAAGGCAAAGCGCTCCCGGGCGTGCTTGCCCTCGACGATGCCGTACCGGTTGCTGTTTAAACCATATATAAACAGCAGCATTCTTCTATAGTATATATTTTTAGTCCCATCTATTACCATGTCTGGTTAAGGTTTGTAAACGAGAAAATGTAAGAGAATGCGAGATGGTGCTGTAGTTGTTTCAATTTGCCCCCTCTTTAATGTATGAAACACACCCTCTTCAAATCTCAATAAGGAATTAAGGAATCAATCTCGTCGTGTTCTTGTTAATTGTTATTGTTAATCATTGTTTGACATTTTTGTAGAGATAATTGGATACAAACATGCATAAAATTAACAAGATAGTGTTATATATAAATTAAATTATTCATCAACTATTCAAAATTCTGTTTAATATTCTCGTTTGTGTTGTAAATGAATTGTACTTGAACGTAATGGTATTTGCTTCGAAATTAATGAATAGTTTAATAATTTTATATACAAGTTAGTTCATAAATTTAAATAGAATAATAAGCAAATCTTTTACAAATCGAGCTCGAGGTTTGTTAATTTTATTGTAATGATTTTATTTTATTTCTCTTACAAAATGGAATAATCTGCACCTGGTCGGCTGGTCCCACGTACGCCTAAAACCGTTGCCATATAAAAACTCGCTCGATTCTTCTTCCACTGATCCACTCCATCTCACTTGTGAGTTTCTGCGACTGAGCTCTCCGAATCGATATCCTTCATTGATTATATCAACGTAAGCCTCAAGCTCTCTAATCTACGTCCAGATCCTCTGCTTTTTATCCGGATCTATACTCGCATATATATTATATATGTACATGCTGTTGATTAGATCATTCACTGCCTCTAGCGTTTCCGCTTTAGGTTTTTTTTGATCTGAAAATGGCGACGAAGAAGAGCGTGAGTTCTCTGAAGGAAGCCGATCTGAAGGGTAAGAAGGTTCTGGTTAGAGTGGATCTGAACGTGCCGTTGGATGATAATTTCAACATTACCGATGATACGAGGATCAGAGCAGCTGTCCCCACCATCAAGTATTTGATGGGAAATGGAGCTAAAGTCATCCTCACTTCTCACCTCGTACGTATCTATTTTTGATGGCTAATTGATTCGTAGATCAATTTGGGAGGATTCGTATTTGTTAGTACGATCGGATGTGTATAGTTATTATCAAATTTTAAACATAGAAATTTGATTTGGTTATTGATCTGGATTTTGTATGTTTGTTCACTGATTACTCTACTGCTCTCGGGTGTTTGGATCTTTCTAAATTATGCTTTCTAGGTTGATCAGATGAGGTTGGTATTTAGGACAGTGGTAGGCATTACGTGTTCCTGAATTTGGTTGGAGAATTACTATTTAGGGAGTACTATATATGAACGTGTTCCCTATGTTATGAAGTTAATTCGCTTTAAGGAAGTGGTAGGGATATTAGTGTAGTGTTACTCTTAATTTGCTTCATTTAAGGAAGTGGTAGGCATCATTTTCAATTTGACTGGAAAATTAGTTTGTATCTACTAAATTTGTTCCCTAGTTTCTGAAGTTAAGTTGCTTCATATTAGGGCAGTGGTAGGCATTCATGTGTTCCTCTATTTGGTTGAAAAATTTGTTTGTACCCTATTTTCTGAAGTAACCTTACTGTAAACTAAATTAGTTTAATAAACTGTCTTGTATAATGCGTAACCTTTTTTATAAATTGTCGTGTAATGTGATTTTCAGGGACGTCCGAAGGGTGTCACACCAAAATACAGTTTGAAGCCTCTTGTTCCTAGACTGTCTGAGCTTCTTGGAGTCGAGGTTCTTAGTATATCCATAATCTATCACCTTTTTTCAATGCTGGCCTACGCTTTGTCCTCTTGAGTTTTGATTATCTGAGTTATCTTGTCTTGTCAGGTCAAGATGGCTGATGATTGTATCGGTGAAGAAGTTCAGAAGTTGGTGGCTGGATTGCCAGATGGCGGTGTTATTCTCCTGGAGAATGTTAGATTTTACAAGGAAGAGGAGAAGAACGATCCTGAGTTTGCAAAGAAGCTTGCTTCTCTTGCGGATTTGTATGTTAATGATGCATTTGGAACTGCACATAGAGCTCATGCCTCGACGGAGGGAGTTACCAAGTACCTGAAGCCATCTGTTGCTGGATACCTTATGCAGAAGGAGCTTGATTATTTAGTTGGAGCTGTATCCAATCCAAAGAAGCCTTTCGCTGCCATTGTTGGTGGCTCTAAGGTTTCATCCAAGATTGGAGTTATTGAGTCACTGTTGTCCAAGGTAGACATCCTAATTCTCGGTGGTGGAATGATCTTTACTTTCTACAAAGCCCAAGGTCTTTCAGTGGGATCCTCACTTGTGGAGGCTGACAAGCTTGATCTTGCCAGCTCTCTCATGGAAAAGGCTAAGGCTAAAGGTGTATCCCTTTTGCTGCCTTCTGATGTAGTCATCGCTGACAAATTTGCCGCTGATGCCAACAGCAAGGTATGCAATTTTACCTAAGTGATAAATACAAGCTCAGCTCTCGTTCTGTACTTGATGCTTGAATAGTTTTTAAGTCGCTCGCCATCAGGAGATTACTATCCCTTGTCTTTACTTTCATGATCAGAATAGAACCATAATGAAGCACCACAAAATTTAATTTCTGCTTTTGCTTTCAGACTGTTCCAGCATCTGCCATTCCCGATGGATGGATGGGCTTAGATATTGGCCCGGACACTATCAAGTCATTTGGCGAAGCTCTTGATACTACCAAGACGGTTATCTGGAATGGACCTATGGGTGTTTTCGAATTCGATAAGTTTGCAGCAGGAACAGAGGTATTCGTTTACTGTTAAAATTGCATTGCAGTACATATCTTCAAGTTCACATCACTTCTGTGGACGAGTTTTATAACCAAATTGCCCCATTTCAGTCCATTGCGAAGAAGTTGGCGGAACTCAGTGGGAAAGGAGTGACAACAATCATAGGAGGTGGCGACTCGGTTGCTGCAGTTGAGAAGGTTGGTCTAGCGGACAAGATGAGCCATATCTCAACTGGAGGCGGTGCTAGCTTGGAACTTCTCGAGGGAAAGACACTACCCGGAGTCCTTGCACTTAACGATGCGTAAGAGCTGCAATCTTGTTTTTGTATACGCGACTTTAGTTTATCATCGTGTCTGATTTTCTTCGACGACGTATTGTTGAGGTGTTAGAGCTGGTCTTGTAGAGTGGTAGGCCAAAAAATAATAATCAAACACCACCATGACTAAATATATGTTGGTGCAATGACAAAGCTTTTATGTTTCTTTGGATTCCAATCCACAAGAAGCTTTTCTCTTCACATCTATCTTTGTGTTAAGTAATGGATGGTTTTTGCATTTTGATCATTGTGATATGAAGAATGTCTCACTACTCTGTTTCTGTTACACACCGCAACGATACGCAAGAGTAATAAATAGGAGAAGAATATGATAATTGCATATAATTTTTGTTTTTATATGTTCTTATTACAATGGTGCGAGGGCCTACATATAATAACCTTTATAGTTTGCCAAACAGTTTCCTTGAAGTTCATAGATTCTTATTTTTCTTTTCGAGCACGCCTGCCACATCCTTGCAAACTCCTCATCCATATAATATATCTATTCACTATGTTATTGTATAATAAATAAACAAATTTATAAATTCGGGTTTCATATAAATAATACTCCACTTTGAGTAACGAACTGTCCAAAAATCGTAGAATCTCATCAAAGAAACTGGAAATTTATATGTTTGGATATATGAACTCCATTGAGTATCGAGTATTATCCTAAATATCCGAAATCCGAGACCGAACCAACCTATTGAACATGAGTGGACTAATAATAGTTACGACTTTACACTATATTAACCTCAATTTTTAAAAATTATTGAAAAGGCTATTTTAAAATCAACAAACTATTGGAGCTCGAACAGAGTGAAGTACAGCAGCGGGATGGCTATGATGATGAGATGGTTGCCACCTTCATCCCCTTCACTCATTCACAACATCGCTCTACTGCAAAATAACGCCAGACAACTATTCTTCAGCTCCACTGCGCCGCCATTATTTCCCTCAATCTCTAAGCAAGCAACGCATTCCATTGCTCACAACCATGCTGCACATCACGGCTCTTCCAAACTCGACGATTCCCCATTTGCAGGTCTTAATTGAGATTGTTTTGCTTGAATATCGATTTGATTTTTTTTGCTTCTTTTTTCATTTAATTGAATTGTTATGGTTAGGGTTGGATGATGTGATGACGGGGTTCATATTCGGCAGGAAGAAGGCGACCGAGGTTGCCCACGCGTAGGTACTTCTTGTGTTGTGCAATGTTGTGTTGATTCGTTGGCAGTTGATTGATAATTTTTGAGACTTTAGCCTTAGTTTGGACTTTGGTGGGGTGGTGGTGTATAATTAGAAAAAATTCATCCTGCGTGTGATTGATTTGAGGCAATTGATTAGAGATTGTTCAATATATCTTTTTTATCTTCTGATTAAAAATTGAAATCAATGGCAAATCAACACGTGATGTATTTATAGTACTCATGTAAGTTGTAACACATTACACGGAGAATGTTATTTTCCTAAAATTTTGGTGGAAGAATTAGGTACTTCTTGTCTCTATGCTGCATTGATTAATTGGTAGTGAGTTGAGTTTTTTGTGTGGTGAGATTAGCCCTAATTGAGTGGTGGTGTGCACCTGGGGAAAATTCTACTCTGCATGTAATGCATTGCTTGTAATGCGGTTTTTATTTCCAGATAGACTTGAGGGCATTGGAATTGAATAATTAAAGGACAATAGAGTGTTATTTTCTGTAATTAGGGTGTGGAAGAATATAGTGAGAAAAGGGGATGTGGTGGTTGATGCCACTTGTGGTAATGGTTACGACACATTAGCTATGGTTAGATTAATTGATGGTGATGATAATGATACCCACGGAAGCAGAGGCCGTGTTGTTGCAATTGACCTTCAGAAACATGCTTTAGAAAGCACTTCGTCTTTGCTGGATCGATCACTCACTGCTCATCAGGTCACTTGCTCTTCTGTTCTCTTCTTCCTTATCCCATCACATTCCATTTTTAATTTATTAAGTTGCCATTTGTGTGTATGAGTTAATTTGGTGTAAATTTATAAACTATTATAAAGTTCCGGTTATGCACCTCTCTGGAGGGAATTAATATTTTTTTAGCATATTTTAATTTCTTTAGTATTAGCTTCCTTGGAAAATCTTATGCCCACTAAAGGAGCTCACAGCCCAAACTAAGACCAACTCATTTTTGCCATGTAGAGAGGGTTTGTTGAACTTTATGCTATGTGCCACACAAAAATGGAAGAGCTTGTTCCCAGCGATGCTGCTGTGAGGTATTACTAACTTCTAAGTTCTATCTACATGAAGAGGGAAACCGAAGAAACTGTTTGTTGTATGTATTGTTTTGACCGCTTCCATATATTTGTTGCGTCTTTTCTTTAGGTTAGTTGCATTCAATTTAGGATACTTACCAGGAGGCGATAAAAAGATCAAAACCGAGTCAGAAACGACATTACTTGCATTAGAGGCTGCCAAGAGAATTCTAGCGCCTAGAGGTCTGATCAGTATACTAGCCTATGTTGGCCATTTTGGTGGAAGGTAATATGCAACTTCAAGTTATTATTACTTAACTCCTAGATCTAATTGTTGTAAAATACACATATCAATTCTGGGTTGTGCACGCGACTTCCAAATTTGGAATTAAGATACATGAATTTGGGGAAAGGGTTACAAAATCAAATGTTTTGATGCCAACTCGGATTTTTGGGGCCCAACCCCTAATTTCTGGGTGGCAACTGCCAACTCAAGATCAATTTTGGTGTATTGTACGTTATGCGAACATCACAAAAGTTCGAATAGTTAGTGTATTTTGAAGCCAAATTAGAAGTTCATGTGCAAAACCCGAAAATATCCAAAGTTCTATGGTTTCTGGTAGTGTCCCTATTTTTATTATCATTTTTGGTAATAATAAGGTTAACTAAGGTGTTTGTGTTGATTTGTATTTATAGGGAGGAGTTGGAGAAGGTAGAGTCATTTGCAGCTGAGTTAGCCGTTGAGAATTGGGTATGCTGCAAACTCGAAATGTTAAACCGCCCATCAGCTCCTGTACTTGTTCTATTGGCTAAAAAATGACTAATCTACATATTTAATTCTTTTAATCAAACATCAGTATTACAACACAACACGAAGTTCCAGTAAATTTGCAATTGTGAACTGGTTTTTAAATTTTGGCTAATTATATCTTCAACTTTTATCTTTTGCAATTGGAATCGCTCCAATATATACTACTCTAATTAAATTGAATTATATATTGTAATGCTTGCAGCCAACTAAACGCCGAATCAATTGGAATAAAATTTATACATCTGAGAAAAATGTGTGACTAACTTATAAATGCCCTTCTTCTACGCTAACATTCTAGGATTGGATTGAATAAAAAAAAGAGAAGTTTTCGAATTCCTTTTCTCGCCTCACTTCTTTCCTAATTGAGGTTTCCGTGGGCAAGCAAATTTTGAAAAGCGTGAGTCATGATATCCATAACCTTACTTCTTTTTCGGCCAAATTGCCTCGGGGTTCTACTTTGATAAGAGATTGTCAAGAAAGAAAGATGCTTAAATTTAGGTCGATAAATAAAAATTAGATTGAAGTTTAATTTATTTATTATATGAAACAATATCAGATTGAAATGAATAATGATAAACAAAATTTTAATATTATATATATTATTTAATTTATAATATATATATATATATTTATATATTAGAAACATCATTTTATTTAGACTATTTTTTTGTACTTTCTATAACTTTTTTATTTCCGTGTTTATTATTGTAATAATTTATTATTTATATTTACTTTTTTAAACTTGTAATAAACTGACTAAAAAAAAAATCAAATAAAAATAAAGAGATAATGATTTTTTTTTTCAATGTACATTTATTAATAATAAACATAAATAATAAAAACTAATTATTTTTATATTTTTAACATGACAAAAATTTATAAGTATTAAATAATAAAAATAAAAAATGGGCGACAACACACCAATATACTAATTACACGCCGCCTCCTTCCTTCACCTTCCCTTTCCCTACCCATCACTTCTTGCTCTCTTTCTTGCTCCTGCGACGGCGTCCCCGTGCTTTCTGCCTCATCCGCCATTGTTCGTCGCCTCCCGTGCTCACTCCTTCACGGTCAAAGCGGGATAGGTAAAATTAATATAGTTATTTATTAATATAAATTGATAATTTGGAAACATATTTGGCCCTCAATTTTAGTAAAGGTGTGAGGCGACCGCCTGAATTGCCTCATGGATGATCTAGCCTTGTTTTTTCACTTGCGTAGTAGCAAAGATCGTTTGAATAACTGCATTGCAGGAGAATTCCTGGGTGATGCTGGTGTTGATTTAGGTTAAAATGAATTTTGCAGCTTGCTCATAAGGATTAGTGTAATTTGGTCGAGAAATCAATGGGTGATAGTCAGTACTCTTTCTCCCTCACCACTTTCAGGTACGCATAAATGATTTTGTGTAATAATCCTATTCCTAAAAATTTGTGGTTATAAATGTCTGTTTCCTCGTATTCATTTATGCAGCCCCTCAGGAAAGCTTGTTCAAATTGAACATGCTTTGACTGCGGTTGGATCTGGTCAAACATCTTTGGGAATTAAAGGTGAATCTTGCTCTATCCTCTGCTCATAGTGAAATAGTTTGTTTGATTCTTTTTTTATGCACCCTCCAACCTGTTATGGTGTTTAAGTGATGATTTGGTTAATGCACATGTTGAAAATGTGGAAATTTTCAACTGCATTAGCGTTTGATTTGTACATTTTGAGTTTGAATGATTGCAGTAGCTGGTGTTCTTACCATTTTTTATTATGTTTAACAAGCTGTTGTGTAGTTCTTAAAAGGTTTATTGAGTTGTTAACAACACTGAAGGTTAATGTATTAAATTATCTGCTCCAAAAGGTTAAGAAAAAGCTCTTTCAAGGAACAATATGACAGGAAAATTACTATATCCATTGTCTTGAGGAAATTTTTTAAAAAATTGACTGTCCTGCTTCCACACACATATGCGCACAGCACACCAAAAGATGCACCATTTTTTTTCTTTTCAAGTCAGAGTGCTTACATGATGATGGTTGCAGCTGCTAACGGCGTTGTTATTGCAACGGAGAAGAAACTGCCATCGATTTTGGTTGATGAAACATCTGTAAGTCTTACTGCTTAAATGCTCTTTAAATGGTGTTTCAGTTCCATACCTTTTGCATTCCAACCATTTTGCTGTTTGTATTGTTGAAATGTTGCCTCATTATTTTTTTTATCACTCTTTTTCTGGTCTCTCTGGAAAATTCATGGCATTATAGATTGTCTTTATGGTTCTTGTTTAACAATGCATAGAAAGCTACATATACTTACCTTAATATGTTTTATTAATCTTGCCTGGTTGAGAACAACTTTACCAAATTATTATATAATTCATTAATAAACTAGCGAAGTCCAACCTTTATGCTTCATGTTTTTCTAAATAAACAGTGAACGCTGAACTTGTGAAATGCAGTTTAAACATAATATGAAAAATGGGAATCTTCACACATTTGTTTATCAAATGTAACTAGTTCATGAAAACTGTGTTCCCTCCATTCTCTCATGCTCTCCCACACATCTTAACATATCGTTTAGTTGCACTTGTTATATCACTGACTTGCTGTTTGTTACTGACATATGGTGTACTGCAAAATTATTGGGGAAGTCTGGGGTGTTTGAAAATCCAATAAAATATATAATTTGGACAATTTTAAGTAAGCTGTAGTTATCCATTCCGTTCAGATGCTATATTTGATGCCTAATGTTTCATAATATCAACTTAACTATGAAACTTGTGATAAACTAGCTGTTTAAGGCTTTGGTTATTTTTCAAACTTCTTAGATTGTATTTAAACTTGGTTATACTTATATCTGTTCATTATGCTGATATACTTGGTTATTTACTTCTTGCAGGTACAGAAAATTCAGATTCTGACGCCAAACATTGGAGTTGTTTATAGGTTGGTATTGGTTTCTTCTCTGATGAGTGATGAGTTATGCTTAATTTTGAACATATTATGATCCTAGTAAACAAAGGAATTATTATTTCAGGGATTTTTGTTCCCGAGATTTTACTGATAGTTTGATGTGCACTTTCTCCTTTGTGCAGTGGCATGGGCCCTGATTCTCGAGTTCTGGTTCGGAAAAGTAGAAAACAGGCTGAACAATATTATCGCCTGTATAAAGTATGTTTATCAACTCCCATTGATGTTTTTATAATCTGATAACAATATTATTTGCATGTTTGCTTTGTTTTTATTTTGAGTAATATCATAATTACAACTCATCCCATATTGGTATATGCTTTAATTTACTGGCTGGTAGTTTTTAAGCACATATCAGGAGGGCTTTCAATTTTAACTGTCAGAGCTGTCAATTATACATTACAATATGGATGCGCAGATCCACTGTTGCATATTACTGAATTAGTATTGCTATGCTTCTTCAGGAACAAGAGTTTCCTCCATTTATTTTCTAGAAATCTTATTAACATATAAACCCCATAGATGTGTCAAATTGCTAAATGTATGCTTTTATGTGTATATCCATTATAACTTCTTTTGGGGAAACATGATTATAGCTACATATGCTGACCATCCATTATCTGCCAACGAAATTCTAGGAATCAATTCCTGTAACTCAATTAGTGAGGGAAACTGCCACCGTTATGCAGGAATTCACTCAATCAGGGTATGTCATCATTTATCACTTTACCGATCTCCTGTCCACATGAAGCAAGGGTTATTTATTTATTTTGTTTCTATGCATCTTTTGGTTTACATGCCTATTACATACCGATTATACCATAATATGTAAATTAAATCAATTCTTTTTGGTCATTTTATTTATTTCTTTTTCTATTCATTCCATTGTGATCACTGATCACCACCACTGTTTTTTTCTACTTTATTACTGAATCTGAACTCAAATGCATTAGTGCGTGTAGGCTTACAAATATTCTCTTATCTTTATAAACCAACTTTCTGAACTCTGGTATTTTGATAGTGGTGTGAGGCCCTTTGGTGTATCACTCTTGGTTGCTGGATATGATGACAAGGGCCCTCAGCTATATCAGGTATGTGAACCACTTATACTATCACTTCATAGTTGTATTTTTTGTGCCATTTTAAGTTTTATTTTGATGACCAATATTATTAATAAAATTCAGCCTGTACGAAATTATTTTCGCATTGTACTTCATTTCTTAGTTTTATATTATCTCTGATATGCACTGTGGCACATAGCATCTATACTAAGATGTTATTTTTTTTATTAGGTTGATCCTTCAGGTTCATACTTCTCTTGGAAAGCTTCAGCCATGGGAAAGAATGTTTCTAATGCAAAGACATTTCTGGAGAAGAGGTGGTTTATTAATTTGCTTTTCTAGTGTTAAGCCTTTCTTAAACCACAAAGATTATGCATAATTGCTATTTGCTCAATCATGTTGTGATGAGTTATGTTAAGAGCTAAATAAATTTTTATATCTCAAAATCAGTTGTACAAGTGGTATTCATTTGTAGAGTTCATTTCATATTTTTTAATGAGATTATATGCACTTCAAAATACGGTTGACCTGGAGCAGCTCACACATGCTCATTAAAGATGTCTAAGATACGCTTGCTTTATTTTATTTGAGTTGCATGATGTTTGACTCGACTTGATCCATTTCATTTTTTAGTTTGTAAGACTTTTAACTGTCACAGTCACTCTTTGTCCTTGTGTATCTCTTTCGACATCTCTCATCTCTGAATTCGTAATCTATACTTCATTTTTGCAGGTACACTGAGGAGATGGAACTCGACGATGCTGTTCATACTGCGATTTTGACATTGAAGGAGGGGTGAGAGCCTTCATTTCTTCTCATATTGATTTTTTGCATGTGACTCTCTTTGAACGGGGAAGATGTAACTTTCTTTATTCAACTTTTCTTGTGAGAGAAATCAAATCATACTCACTGATCCACTCCAATATCTGTTGATTGTAATAACTCAGAGTCCTAACACATTAATGTCTGTCGCCTTTGATTCCCAGATTCGAAGGTCAAATTTCCGGGAAAAACATTGAGATCGGCGTGATTGGCAGCGACCGAATATTCAAGTAAGTGCGGTCTTATCTTTAAGAACTTTCTGTGAACAGGTTGAATCGGTGAACCTGAGATGTTTGGCCTCATTTGCAGGGTTTTGAGCGCGTCCGAGGTGGAGGATTACTTGCAAGAGGCGGAATAAGTCGGGTTCGGGCCCTTGACTTCAACCGCTAATCCCAAGACTCTGCACCCATGATGTTTTGGCTGTTGATCTAATCTGCCTTTTCTATTCAGAGTAGAAAAGGAACTTCACTTTCCATTCTCATTTCTCCAGTATTGTCTTTGAATATAATGATTTTAGAACTGTTTTCCTGGATGAAATTCGTACTGAGCTCCAATTTCAATATAATTGCCTTGTGTTTCTTTCTCTTTCCTTTTTTGTATATGAAAATGCCAGAATATTAATTATGTATATTTCCAATTACTTTTCGACTTTACATAAAATATACCCTTTTGACATTAATGTTTAAAATATCATTTCCTCATAATTTTAAGGACCCAAATTTCAGCTGACAACATAACTTCTACACCATAATGATAAGCTTAAAATTATGTGTTCTACCATATTTCCAAATATTGGAATATTTTTCCTTTCCTATGTATGGAAGGTCATGCCATATTTAAACAAAAAAATAAAAATAAATTTGCTCCTATGTGTCGATGTTTATTAGGATTGTTTGGAGTCAACATTAAGTACTCTTTTGGTACATACGTCATGATTTAACATACTATCATATTATTATAAGATAAAGTCATAACCATAGAGTAAATAATGATCACCGAAACATAACTATAACATATTCATATAAAAATAGACATATAGCTCTCGTAGCTCAGTTGGTTAGAGCACCCGTTTAGTAAGCGGGAGGTCTTGAGTTCGACTCTCAACGAGAGCAATTTCTATTTAGTTTTTGAATTAATTTTTCTCTTAAAATATTGCTTCTTTTGGTAACAAAAGGTAGCTAATAAATTTAAACATCACTCACTCGACCTTAATTTACATTAGAAATCCTCAAATAACTATTTGATTTATAAATGCTATGTATAATATGCAATTGTCATGCATGAGTCTCAACTACTAATTCCGGTGACTTAATTTTGGCATTTAATTTTATCCTCCTCACCTCATATGGAATGGAAGGTTAATGTCAACTATATATATATATATATATATATATATATATATATATATATATATGTATATATATCACTTCCTATTTCCTTTCAACTTTAATTCAAATACTTTTTTTTATCATAATTTTTCCTAATCTTTTATTATAATTACACCTCACTTACAATTTTAATACCAAACTATATGTGTGTGCGCGCGGGCATAGGGAATAATAATTAATATTCTAATTCTCCTTAACTATTCATAATCTGTTTGTGGATTATGGTAGGCTCTGTATCATAATTGTGTTTATCTTGGTTTATATATGTGAGTATTTAAATTCAATCTTCCAAAACAATTTACCTTTCCAGTTTAATATATTTTAATAAAATAGAGAGAAAAAAAGATAGGGAAGTTGGAGGTTGGAAACATTTGATTGAACTGACACAGTTTCACTAGACTGAACACTCTAAATATTGGCAGAAATACATAAAAGGCAATAAATGATATTTAAATTTGTGGTTTCATCTGAAATGGTAGGTATGCTATTTTAATAGCTCCAAAATTCATAACACACAAAGAAAATAATAATATAAATAAAGCAATAAATACCTAAGAATTTGTCATAATTATTATCATTATTATGATTGAATTTAATTTTAGTTAGGTGCATATTCAATGAGTCGAGTAAATGCTATAATTATGTTCATCACTAAAAGAAAAATAAATAAAAATAAATATAGGTTTCATATAGCAAATAAAAATAGATAAGGAAATATGCAAATCTCATAAATTCAATCTTATATATAGATATAAATACATTATTGTATACTATGTGAAAATGCATTATTTATAGGTTGTCAAGGGAGAGAAAAGTCTATGATAATGCATTTAATACAATTAATCTATCTTTATCATAATTAGTGCATTTATATAATATTATAATAATGAATCTTTATAACAACCAAGACCTTACATAGCTTAATGGCCAAAATTGGTTTCTAATTTCTAAAATTGGAAAAGCTTATATTTAATTATCTATTCATTTGAATTTTTATTGCTTACATATTTTAATTAAATACTTATTTTCAAAAAAAAAAAATAAGAGATGTCAAATGGATAAGGTCGCGTTGGATCGGAGTTAGGGGTGTTGTAACATGTAGATTTTATTCAGCTCAAAATAGATAAATAATTACGACTCTAAACCTAGAATTGAAACAGTTAATGTCAGACTCTACAAGAACAATGTGTATTTCTAATAAAAAACTCTTTGTAGAAACGAGCATGATCATAGTATATGTTAGTTCATTTCCAAGATTGAAGGCTTGCATATTGAGGATCTTGTCATGTCAGGGTACTTTTTGGGTCTTTACTTTTTTAAAAATATATTAGCGCTTTTGTTATGCATAGATGTTTTGTTCTGGACAATCATGCCGCTCTTTCTTTTGAGAGAAGCTATACTGTAATCCGTTCAAGCGAACCATTCCTCTCTTTTGTATACAATCCATAACTCTTTATTTGAACGAATTTTAATCGATTCCTATTCAAATCCCAATAAAAACGTAGCTATTGACACTCCTAAATAGAGCCAATTTGGTATGTTTATGAAGAACAAGACCATATATGGCCTTCCCCAACCGAGTTCATACATACGAACACCGGCTCGATCTAACCCGACCAGATCCATTTGCATGATCAAATTAATAAAGAAATCTAATAAAATTATATAAAATCATGTCGTCCTAAATTCACATTGCCATTTGTAATAAGTGGATTAAAATTTATATCTTATATTTTGGAATATAATTTATTATGGAATGGATTCAAACTTGATTGTTACTTATAACTACTAGTAGTAAATTAGACAAAGGTTACGTAGAGACAGTGCTTCAATCATTTAATTGTGAGGGGCACCAACTACTAAGCCTTGCCAAAATTTATCTCCACAGTTGCATTAATTACAACTTCTTATTCTTCCTCTTCATGTTTCATATTTTTACTTATCTACATATTTATTTCAAATGAAAATATCAAAAGAAAGGACTACTCACTCTCTGACACTCACTCTCAATCTTCTCCCATTTTGATTTTTACTATTTCACTCTTTCACCATTTTAATCAAATCCAGTAATTTTGGCTATCCCAAATACTCGAGTCAGACGGCTTCATGAAATATTTTTCGGGTTCGGATTAATTTGGATAGTGAAAATTTCGGCTAGGGTATCTGATCTGACTCGAATAGTCCACCCTCTATTAAAAACAGTCTGTATATCACTATGATTTTTTTTTCCCGTGTAATTTACTATTCATATTAAGGAAGAATTATAGGTATCTATATAAATGGTTGAACTAAACAGTAAAACATTAATCGAAATTTAAAATAAATTAGATGATAATATGATGGTGGGGATTGGGAAGATATTATGTGGAATTAATTCTGACAAGAACTCAGTGGCTGTGGCTAGGTTTTTTATTTGGATTCGATTCGCTGCAATCGGTATATATAATTATATTTATCATAATTTGTCTCCTATCCTATTCCTTTTTATCATATATTAAACTACCAAATCTAATTGATTAATTCTCTTGTTGTCTAAATTTCAAATAGATATAGTATTATTTCTTGACTACCCTTCAAATATCATGCAAATATAAGAGTAAAAACCCATAAAAGATTTTATATTTAGAGACAATTATCCAAATGTATTATGATATCCCCAAACTATACATAGTGGGCTTGACTAGACTATAAGAATCTTGAATTTATATATAATTGCATGTATCTGAGTAATATATTAATATTTGAATAATAGTATATTAATAAAGCATGCATTATTAATTAATGTCAACATCGAAATGTTCTGACTTCACCAATCCAATTAATTCATATGTGAAATCATTTAAACAATCTGATCTGATCCGATCCCAAGTCTTTAATTTATAAATTGCTACTCACTTGCTTAAATGAGCTGCGTGCTTTGAATGTCTATCTCTTTTGAGTACTTCATTATAATTTGACCACAATTACTTAGATCCCTTTCAATAAGTCCTAAAGACTCGTGATATATAATTAATATCACCAATATTATTAATGTCATCAAATTTGATCATATATATATGTTGGTGCTTTTACAAATTAAATGCATGCACATAAATATAATCATGTGACTTAATTACTGGCTTATTTTATATATACATTTGTTTAATTAATTAATCCCAAAAGGCCAGAGTTTAATTCTTTCCTTGGTTATTGATCCAACTCATTCATACATTAAACTTCAACTTAATTTATTCAAAATTAAAACCATATTCTGCAGAAGGAAAATAATTGTTTCCATCCATGAATTTTTTATCTTACAAAAAATGTAACTTTTTTACTATTTGCATTCGTTCACAAAAAATATGATTTTTCCTATCTGAATATTACCTCACTTATTATTTTATATTTAAAATTAACAAATATTTATTATTAATTAATATTAAATTGATCTGAAATTATTCGAAATTGAGCTAATCCTAGATTAATTTTACTATAAGGGAATGCCAAAACTCGTAAAACAAGACTAATTGCATGACGATACCCCGATTAAGACTAAGTATTGGATCGTGTCCGTTCAATCGAACATTAAAGCACATGAGACTAATTATACATATATAAATCTTGTCCAATCCATATAAGTAATTCAACACCTAGCTAGCTAGTGATTAATTAATTAGGTTATTCAATGTGATTATCCCCCAATTAATTGAAACTTGTGTTGCAAATGAAAGCATGAAAGGACCAAAATGAATTGTATAGTAAGAGCAATTGAATAAACCTGAAATGGAGGCAGAGAGTATATTAAATGACACAGAAAGAAATCAATGGCTTTCTCTTCACAGTTGGGAACTTAAAATCTATCTCCAAACCCAACAAGAAAGCACATTCAAGCCAAAAAGCATTAACTCCCAATTAAATATTTTTGCTGCCATGAACTCTTATGAGAAAGTAGGTGTGTGTATTCAAGAATGGTAGGAAGATATAATTATCATTTATTATTAGTTAGGTGTATAAATGAATTAATGAATTACATTACATCATGTTGTAATTAAGTGACCTTTTCAATCCACCATCAACCTAGCTACCACTTATTGTTACATCCCTTTTACACTAAATTAAATCAAAAAATTAATTATATATTATACATTTACTAATGCCACCAAGAAACCTAGGAGAGGTTCTTGAAAATCCCAAGATTTGCAGTCAACACAATTGGTAGATCAAACTAGGGTTGTTTTCAGCTAATCATTTGTGTTATGATTATATATAACACAAAAATGAATTGTCCATCTCCTCTAATTTTCAAGGGGAAAAAATTAAAAAGATATAATTAAGTGAGTAAATGTAAAATTTTGAAGAGTTAATTGTTTCGATGGGAAGTCTTTAATGAGATAGATGGAGTATAAGTTTCTGATTCACCAAATTTAAATATACCAAAATTGTCTAAAACACCCTTTAAATTTGTTGAATTGAAGTGCTCAGTAATATGAACTTAGGGAGATGAAAAATTCAACCATGTTAGTTATAATTTGAAGTGATGGGATGGGTTGACCTTAGAATCAAGAGATCTAATCATATAATGTGATATAATATAAGATCTCTATGTAAATGGATTAAATCAAAATGGTCCCAAATTGAAGTGATCATATATATTGTATATAATAAGGAAAATTGCAACATGAGTTTGAATTGATAGGGAATTTACAATTCTTGATTTGTGTTCTTCAAATTTTCCCATATAATACTTAGTCCCAATTGTATGAACATTAAATAAGAAAATTAATTCAAACCTAGAAGATGGTGAAAGAGGCATGCATTGATCAACTTCATCACCAAATTAGCTAATGTATACTACATTAAAGATTAAATAGAAAAAAGACCAAACATTGTAGAAAGTTTATATACTAATTAATTCTATAAAGGCTTATGAAACCCTATTTTTCTATCTTTACAAAAAATGGGAACCAATAAAGCATCATAATGCATTGATTTCAAATAGATATATTGAGATCAATTCTAGGCTTCTTTGCAAGCATAGGCAATGGCACATTGCAGTTACATCTAGGGCACTTTGGGTTGGAGGTTGAGATTAGGACATAGAGTAGACAACTCGGGCAGCCGGCAGCGAACGACGACGTCGACCTCTCCTCCTGATCGACGTCGCTGTCCTTAATCGAGGACGACGAGTTCGAGGGCAATGAGGACGACTTGGAAATCGACACAGAGGACCGTTTCCTCACGCTCTCCTTCTCCGCCCTCTCGAGGGCCGACTTCACCTTGTCGAGAGTGCACACGCTCTGGTACGAGGGGGAGGCCGACGAGAGGGAGACGAGCTTCAAGTCGAGCCCGTCGTCGTCGAGGAGGTTTAGCGTCTGCCTCGACGAGGGGGGGAAGTTGAGGTCTTGGAACTTGGTTGCTGCCGCCTTGCTGCTGCTGCTGCTGCTCTGCCCCTTGTTTTCCGTCGTCGACGACGACGAATTCGAGGAGTTGCATCTCTGCAGATACACCTTTCCTGACTGCAGATGGAACATATGTGATTCAAGAAATGATCAAATGTTGCTACTAATTGATTACAACTTCATTTGTTCTTGCATCAATTTGTGATGATGATATGATGATCTTAATTTGTGCTATATAGCAAGTACCAATATTAATTAATTCAAGAAATGATCAAACATTGTTACCAACAAATTAATTCATTCATTCTTGCATCAATGTGTGATGATTAATTGATGATGGCGTTCTTTGTGCTATATATCAAGTACTAATATTAATTAATTCAAGAAATGAATACCAACTAACAAATGGCACTCTAATTCACCATTCATAGACAAATAAATAAATACTTGAAAATGAAATAGCTAGTAACTTCTTTTGACGAAATAGTACTCTACTATATATAAAAAGTACTAAAACTCAAGAGTTCCTACCCTACACCAGATGGGAGCTACAAATTAATTAGTCTCTTTTCATTAATTTATTATTATATTAATTAATTATATACGTGCACGACTAATCAAAGCATTAAATATGCAAATTAACCGATAAATAAGCTTCAATATTAATCATATTCATGGCAGCTGCTCCACAATTGCTAAATCTTAATTCCTCATTAATACAAATTCATCATCAATATATAATTCAAACATGAATGATCATCACTAAAAAACCAAAAGAAAAAAGAAAAAGTGACGAGGCAAAATTCAAGAAACTCTCACATATATTCAAATAAAAAGAATATGAGTAATCAAGGATGCATGAAAGGGTTGTACCTTCAAGTCGAGGCGTTTTTCCCAGCCACAAGGAACTTGCAAGTCGAGGTCCAACTCCTTTGAATCAAGGCTTGTACATCCAGCCAGCAAGTCTCGTGTCATCGGAGCCGTTGATTTCCCACCTTCTCCACCATCTCCGCCGTTCATCACTCTCACCAACGACCTGCTCACCTCTGCTGCCATATCTCTATATCTATATCTATATATATATATCCTCTTTCTTCTTCTTCGTCTTCTTCTTCTTCTTGTGCTATTCGAAATAACAAAGGCTGCAGAGAGGGAGGGAGATGGAGAGAGAATGAAAAGGTTTGGGTGAAAGGAGTTTGTGACGATATATATATAATATAAATACAAGAAAGAGAAGTGGAAGAAGAGGAAGAAGAAAGATGATGAACAACTCAAAATCACACCACCTACAATTAATTAAATGGCCATAATGAAGAATTTAATGTAATCTTGATTTTAGACATATATTTTTATTATATATGGCATCTTCAATACTACTACTAACTCTTATACATGTCTGGTTGACCTAATACCAAAAGGAAATCATATTTTTACAAGACGAAATTTAATTTAACTATATCTAATTATATAATTTCTTTCATTTTTAAATTGTAAATTACATATATATATCAAAGATATTTAATAAATTTACATCTATAATCTTATTAAATACGATGATACATGCATTTATACACAGTAAATATTAGATTTCAAAAATATGAAATAAGGACAAACTTTAAAGTTTATCATAATTTAGCATTAGGATTTTGGAACATATACCAATTATTATTATTAATTTATAAATAATTTAATTTATTACGTATTTATTGATGACATGTGTGGTGAATTAGATTTATTAAATTTTGATATGGAGTAATTAAGATTGTAAAATTTATAATAATGGTGGTGTAATAAATGCAGAAGAGAAGAAGAACACAAAAAGGACAGCTGTGAATAAATGCAAAGACCTTTTGGCTTCCTTAGATAAGCCATTAATGCTGGTAATGACTGCCTTTTGTTAAAATTATTTTTTTCTTAATTTTCTCAATATAATATAGTCTAATGTAGCCATTTGTATTTATGATTTTTATTGGCGCATTAATCACCCTTTGTTTTCTGTATTAATTGTGTACCATACTTTAGTTGAGACCATTAATACTCTCCCTGTTTGGCTCTTCCCATTTCTCATTTGTTTTCTTCGAGTGTCAGCGAATCAAATTATTCGAGAATTGTTAACAAACTATTCACGAATTTAAAAAATGAGCCGAATTTACGAGCTTGTCCAATAAAATTTTAAGATTTTCAATTTTATTATTTGAAAAATTGGAAAAAAAAAATCATAATGACATTAGAAGAGGAAATGATAGCCCTCATCACTCACCAATCACCACACTCAATTGTATATAAGTGTATTCAATTTTGTGGGGAAAACTTTTTTACTAATTCTTTCAATTTGAATGACAATAAATCCTTTTAAAGTTGGCGAACCGTTTAGATTGGTACCAACTGATTTTACATATTGCTATGAGTGGTATGACTTGATTTATTATATTAAAAGTTGGGTGGTGGTATGATTTATCAATAGACTTTGGTGAATTATATTGCTAATTTTAGGTTAATTTGTAATTGTGGTTTAATTTTTAAGTTTTGGTTTGTTAAATCACCAATTTAATTAAATATAAACAAAGAGGTCCTCAAATGTTGGTTTGATTGTTAGGATGCAGGACTGTAACGAATAGAGCTATCCACAATTGCAGCTCCACTCCATACTAAACGATCCCGACTCGAGACCAGGTACCCTTCTGAGCATTCTTCCAAAGTTTTGATTCTGAAAATTTTCAATTTTGTGGTCTTAATCCCTAGTTCCGCGATTGGAATTTTTTAAGTCCTGATCCTGTTATCGAATAAAAATATCCCGAATGATTCCTAATAGTCCCGAATTTTCGTACTGCACCAAAAATTTCTAAACGGGACCAAAATGTCCCGTTTATTAATTCGGGAAATCGGGAGTCCTGATTTGGAACTCCCGTGTCTAGAAAATTTTCAAAATCCTAATACCGATCCTGATTCTAAAAATTTTGGGACTCGGATTGGAACTATAAAAGTCTCAAGTCCCGATACCAAATTCTCAACCCCTTGTTGAATTTAGGGGTGATAATCGGGAGGGGACCGGGAGTCCCGATTCCGAAAATTAGTTAATTTTTGGTCCTGGTCTCGATCGGGATTTCGGGACTCTCGAGTCCCAAAATTGAGAAATTTTAAGTCTCGCCCGGTCTCGGTCTTGAAAAAAAATGTCCCAATTGGTCCCGAAGTTCTGAACGAGACCAGAATTTCCCGAATTTAAAAATTAATTTTGGGACATTGGGAGTCCCGATCGGGATTCGGGACTCCCGAATCCCGAAAAATTTTAATTTCTCAATCCCGATCCCGGTCCCAAAAAATTTGGGACCGGGAAATCCAAAATCCCGGTTCCAAATTCTCACCCCAGTTGAATTAGTTGTATGTGCAATTGTAATTTAAGTTTGAGTATCATCAAATATTCATTAAGGCTCCAAATCTAATGAAAAGTGTTTCATCTTCTATATTAATATAACAAATATTAAAAGATTTAGTTGTCATCAAGACACAATTGATTTTCATTTATGTCTTAATATAAACTTCCATCTATTAATTCAATTAACATAATTACATGAGGGGTGTTACATACATATAGCAATAATATCTTCATAATGTACATCACACACAATGCAACATTAAATTGCATAAATGTACCAATCAAAGTTTAGCAATCAAGTCAAATAATTTGGTATATATAATTATATACTACAAAGGACTTTTTGATTAGGTATAATTTAGGTGAAAAATTAAAATATAGTTTGACTAGAGATAATAAGAAATGAAGAACATGGGTTAGCATTGAATGTGGGGTTGGATTATTTATGTGGTGATAATTGAATGATGAGTGATGGGAGAAGAAAGCATTGATATAATTAATTAATTACAAGTATTGAGCATTGAAAGGATTTAAAAGAGTTGGTTTTTCCTAGTCAAATGTAATTAAATCTTGGCTTGAGAAAGAGTAATGAAAGGTGGTGAATAAAATCTACATTTATTCCAAATATGGATTCCTTTTTGACTCAATTTGGTACTTTTACTTTGTTCAATGGGGAAACAATAAGTGAACATCTCATCAAAGGAAACTAATTTCATCATACAATTCAATTCTATCTATATTTGTTATTATGAAAATTTTGAATATATAGTTCACAAACTAAAAAATATATCACATAATATATAAATTATTATCTTTTTGAAACTATATATGCACAGATCGAATACGTCATACAACACACAAACTGTCATTTTTTCAAAATAGCATATAAAATCGAAGTCTATATGGACGATTTATTTGATATTTATGTACTATAATTTTAAAAAATAATAATTTTTGTATTAGTAGATATAATTTTTAGTTCTTATGTCATTTCAAAATTTGTGAATAACATATATATTTAATTGCAATTAACCCTTATTTATATTATCAAGACAAGTGGAGCATAATAATGCTAACCAAAAAAAATAATATAATCCAATTTGGTCTACAATAGTAATGGGCTTTTAGGGCCTTTCAATCCATTTAACCCAATTCTACCTTACAACACAATTTAAGCACAAATTTCAAACATTTGGCCCAATATAAGACTTATTCTAACAATTTAGATATGTTCGATTTGAAAAAATTCAACCCAATTTAATTCGAATCGAATAAATCGGCAATACTTTGACTTGATTGACATCTTTAATCCAATCCGAAGAATGGAACGGGTTTAAATAATAAATAATGATATAGTATGTTAATAGATACATGAGGGTAATGGATATATTGAATCCAATAAATAAAGAGTCAATAAGATCGTACGAGGATGTAATGAAACAAAAAATATAAGTACAAGAATCTTTAGGTGTGCTTTGCCAAAAATGAAACAACATAATACACAATGATTTAATACTGTAGAAGAAGAGGTAAAAGTTAATTAACTAAAACATTGTTCATCACTCAATAATCAATCATTTCCACATGATAAAAAGCATCGAGCAATGTGACAACTAGAAAGTAGAATAAAGAGAAACAAATGACTAATAATTTAATTATTTCGTCGTGGAAGTCTACGTCCAAACGTGTTTCTCGCCTTAACAATTATGCCTCACTGTACAATTCATTTTCTTTATAAAAAAAAAGCTTGTTTTGTGTGTGTTAAGATATTAATTAATATCCAAAGTTACAAATTTTGGGTGCAAAGAGTATACTCTTTCCGTTTTGCTAAACACGTCCAATTTTTTTAGACCGTTCTATTAATATTGGAATGTTTTCGAAAATAATAAAAGGTAATTGTTTAAAATGTGTGGACACCATCGTATTTTTATATTTTACATTAATTTTTATTTTATGTGAAAAAGAAAAAATCACTTTAAAGAGATGTAAGGAATAATAATATGACTGTATTTATTCTTTTATTAGTGGAGTTGTTAGCAAAGTGTAAAAGTTGACCCATTACCTTTACGAAATATATGTACCTCAATTATTTAAATCTATTTATTTGGATTAGTATAAAGTTAATTAGCTTTGGAGACTTAGAAATTAGCGTAACTTTTATAGACTCCCATTAATCTCAAGTTCAAATAGTTAAATTAAATTATCGTTACTAATTATGCTAAAATGACTAAAATTAGCATAATTATATTAGTCATGCTAAATGATTATTGGTTTGATTGAAGGTTTACGAACATGTTTGAATAATATGTTATAAACAAATGATCTCGAGCATGTTCTTCAACTTAACTAGTCGAGCATCATCTCGCTACAAATATCGAGCTCTGTCAATTTACAATTTGAACAACTGCAATAATACAATGTGCAACAAATTAATAGCATGGAAACGTACAATAATAAGGTTTTCTTCCCACCCCATTTTTACTTTTCAAAATGCTTACCTTTTGGATACTTTGTTTTCTATATTGTTGGATTATAATTATTGTAATTTGATTTTATATTAACCGTGCATCACACAAATCCACATACTAATAATTTTAAAATCAAAGTGAAACTAGGGCTTTCTCTCTCTCTCCCTCCTCCTATTGTAATATATGGAGGATGATAGTACCCTCTTCGTTATCTTATTTATGTAATGTTTTGATTAAGGTTGTGAATTTTTTTAAATCAAAATATGAACTAAATAGTGGAATAGATACTCAGTATGTAATAAGTTGTTTCTTGGTCACTTATTCTTGATAGCATAAGTATGTATGGTTGGAGTAGTAGAATTGTTATATGTTTGAAATTAAAGATATTGAATTTGAATCCATGCAAATGTGATCTTTAAATGTAGTTATCATTTCCTCCATTTAACTATTGCTCGTTTGATTTGATCAAATTTGTAAATATTTTTTAATCAAATCAAATTACTATGATTGTAAAAACTTAAATGAAGAAACATAAATATATGATGATTGGTCATGATTGAAAATTTGAACATGATAAAAACCATCGACCAATGCGACAACTATAAAGATAAACAAACGACCACTAATATATAGTTTTAACATATTCTTTAAATGTTTGCTGGAAGTCTTAGTCTTCGTCAACCATTTCTTTTCTTTTTGGTGGCCTAAACAAAAATTTTCCAATCTGTCCAAATTCATTTTCTTAATGCCCATTTCTTATCTTCTAGAAGAAATGCAGGCTTCATCTGCTAATAAGTATATATTCAAAGTTTCTTTTCGTTTATTCTTTGAGAATATAGAATAGTAAACCTTTCACACTAGAAACAATTCATATCAGAATTTATTATATACAGTATAAGAGTTCAAGAATTAATTTGGACCATATATATATACCATTAATAGTCCGTCTTGTTTAAATTTGAACAATTAATATGAGAACAAAATTTAGTGTGACAAATAAGAAATAATTTATGTATAATTTTTAATTGTTATTGATTATAGGTATTATTCAATATATAAGTATTATTTCTAAGAATAAAATTTATTTTAAAGTACATATATTAAAAAAATAATTAATCCATATATATAAAACAAAAAAACATGATTATATATATTAAAAAAAGAAATATTGAGGTGGTGACGCGTGAAATAATTACTTGTGTAACCACTCCCATTAGCATGTGAATTAGTAGAGAAAGAGAGCAAGTGTTTGACTAGCTAGTTGTAATAAGAACACAAATTAGTAGCATATTATTATTATTATTACACAACTAAACCAACCAATAATAATTAGATACAGACAGAGACAGAGACAGAGACAGAGAGCAAAGTGAATTGCAATAAGAAAGAAGTGAGAGTAATAGAAAGTGAATCAAGAAGATCGATGGCAGGTGGAAGTGGTGATGCAGAAACAAGCTTAGAGTATACTCCGACATGGGTGTTGGCTTTGGTTTGCACAGTCATCGTCGCCATCTCCTTGACTGCTGAGAGACTTCTTCACTACACCGGCAAGGTCCTTTCTTCTTCTTCTTCTTCTTCTTCTTCTTCTTCTTCTTCTTCTTTTCACTTTCATCACCATCAATCATCATCACCATCAATCATCATTGCTTTGCTGCAGTTCTTGGTGAAGAAAAATCAATGGCCCCTTTTCGAGGCCTTGCTCAAGATCAAGGAAGGTATTTATTATTTTGATTCATTGATTTTCCCTTTTCTTTTAAATTGAAAATAGGACCTTGAAAAGTTCGTTATTTGTCGAACCCAAATTCTATTTTTATTATATTACGCAGCCCTTCTGGTCTTGATTCATAATGGTAAAAAAAACTCAGCCTTTTAGTGGGACCATGCTCGCTCTTACTAAAGTAAAAAAGTAAAAATAACAAAATATTATTTTGACAGGTTTAAATTATCGATTTTTCGTTATTTAACGAATCGAAATTGATTTTCAACCTACTTAATGGTTGGAGATTTAGTTTTCTCTTTATAATCCGGTTCAATTCGGTTGCACTAAAATCGGTTCAATTTGGTTCTAAGTCATTTTTCCATTAAATGACTTTTGAATTTAATTGCTAAATTATTGAAAAAAGAAAGAGTAGGTTGCAAAATTGATAATGATGATGATGATAATGCAGAGTTGATGTTGCTGGGATTTATATCTCTACTATTAGCAGTATTCCAAAACAGAATAAGCACAATATGCATTGCAAAGCACTTGACCTATGATTGGCTGCCTTGCAAGAAGGATAAGATTGAAGAAGACGGCGCCGCCGGCCGTCGCCGCCTTCTTGCAACACCGGCACCGGATGCTCTAGGTCACTGCGAAAAAGAGGTGAGGTGAGGGTATAAGCTTAACAGATTACTTATACATTATTTCAAAAACGAGTCAAACTCGAGCCTCGAAATGAGCTCATGCACTATTAAGTATCAGTCTTTATAAATCAATTTTTTGGTATTTCTCCACTCACAATTACCAACTATTTTTTCCACTCACAACAAATAATATTTGGTTAATTATTCCTGAGCCCTGGCGTATATGATTTGGTTCGACTCGTTTACAACCCTATATGTGCATTGGCAGGGGAAGGCTCCATTGTTGTCTATAACAGCACTGCATGATCTCCACATATTCATATTCGTGCTTGCTGCAGTGCATGTCGTTTTCTCTGCTCTTACTATTCTCTTTGGAAGCTTACAGGTAATAAACCGATCAACCGGTGTACGTACGTGCTTATGTTAGTCTAGTGGTATGCGAAACGTCTCAAGTTTAAATCCCCACTGCCACTAATTCAGGGTTTAAATAATTATCCATTTTGAAAACAAATTGAAGTCGAGATTTAATTGGTCGTTTTTTTAGTTATTTATCGAATCGAGATCTGAATAGCTATTCGTTCAGATACGGCAGTGGAAACAATGGGAAGATGCTATACAGAGTAGGGAATCCGACCCGGAAGCACCACATAAAGTGACACATATTCATCAACATGGTTTCATCAAGGGAAGGTTTCTTGGCATTGGGAAAGACTTAGCTCTCTTGAGTTGGGTGGTAAGTAAATAAATTAACCATCCATTGTTCTCAATCAGAATGATACTTAGTTATATCATCACATTTCAATTTAACTGGCGTTTAATTCATAAGATAAGATGAATTAATGTTTAGTTTGATAGATAAATGATGTATTACTTGTGTTTCTTGTTTTCAGCATTCGTTCTTCAAGCAATTTTACTCCTCCGTCAATGAACTCGATTACACCACTCTCCGCCGTGGCTTCATCAATGTAAGTTTACTTACTACTCCCTCCGTCTCATTCCATTATACCCGTTTGGTAGTGCATAAACGTTAACAAACCGAGTTGTTTATAGTAAAATATAAAAGACATGTAGTTTTTAAGAGGTATTTTTAGTCCATTCAAATCATTCCCCGCTATAGACCCAAACTCTTTTTTTTTTCTTCGATTCTTCAAGAAAAAGATTCATTCTTTTCATAAAAAATAAGAGATATAATCAATAAACATTTCTTTTCGATTCATTCCTCACCTTATTCAAGAATTATTTTTTATCCAATCCGTATGAATCAATAGAAAAAAATCTCTTGTGATACACCAAATCTGACTCAATTATTGATAGACTGAATAGGTCTGTCATTTCTTGAAATCTCTCATTTAATTCAAAATCGTATTTTTCCCAATTATGGCCATAGAATAGATGACATAAATAAAAAAATGTATTTTTGCAAGATGTGCATGTGTTGCCCTCTTGGAGAGTATCTTCTTTAACCTCATAAACTTACTTAGAATGATAATAATGCAATGCAAGAATATGTAACCCTATATATCTCCCTTGGCCTCTTTCAGAAACATTACAAAGACAATCCCAAGTTCAACTTCTACAAGTACATGCTTCGTGCTCTCGAAACCGATTTCAAGAAAGTTGTTGGCATAAGGTGTGTATTATTCTCTTACAAGTTACAACATCCAATCATGGCCTCAAATCTATGTATCTTGATATGCTTCACTCATCTGCATATATGCAGTTGGTATCTGTGGGTTATTGTGGTGCTTTTCTTGGTGCTCAATGTCCATGGTAAGATCATATTAACACAACTCTTGCCTTATTTCCTACTTCATCCACCATTCCCTATTTCAATATGATACGACTCTAAATTTTCAACCCCAAAAAATTCAACCCGAATTGTATAACATGAACACATTCTCTTGCAGGGTGGCATTCATATTTCTGGATTGCATTTGTTCCCTTGACTGTGAGTCTTTGAGCAACTCTTTCCTTTCAACCTCTCACATTCAATGCTATACCTTAAAAAGTCTTTGTACATTGGTAGCTTCTTCTTGCTGTGGGGACAAAACTAGAGCACATCATCACCCAATTAGCAAGAGAAGTGGCTCAGAGGCATGTAGCTCTTCCTGGTGAGCTTGTGGTTATCCCTTCTGATCATCATTTCTGGTTCAACAAGCCCCGGCTCGTGCTCGTCTTGATCCACATCATTCTCTTCCAGAATTCCTTTGAGATTGCAGTCTTCTTCTGGGTGTGGGTGAGACCATCTCTTCTCACCTCCTTTAACCTCTTAACACTCAACAACATAAGCATGTCAGCAGCATCACATTGTGTCGATTTTCGCAGGTTACGTTCTCGTTCGACTCCTGCATCATGGGTGAAGTTGGGTTTATAATCCCACGCCTCGTAATCGGGTATGTGTAAACTGATCGAACGATCTTTTATCGAGGCGAATTCCGAGTAGTTTTCAGCTAACAAGACATGGAAAGTGAAGTATTTGAATCTGATTCTTGCAGGGTGCTGGTGCAGTTTCTTTGCAGTTACAGTACTCTGCCACTCTACGCTATCGTTGCTCAGGTACGTGCCCGGGGAGCCGAGGGGTGTCGACACGAACCAGTTCGATCGTTTCCTAACCGTTTTCTTGATTTTTTTTTCATGAGTGAAGATGGGAAGTTCATACAACAAGGCTATATTTGGAGACCACATACAAGCAAAGATCAGTGGATGGGCAGACAAGGCCAAGGTGAAAAAGGGCCAAAGGAAACATGTCGAGAGCGTGGCGTCGAGCCACGTGGGAAGCAACAACTCCCAGTCTACAGCACCGCCTGCTCAGGAGTCGACGAAAGATCGAGGAGTGGAAATCGAAATCATCAATGCTTCATCAAATGCTCCAAAATGAGCCTTCATTCCTTCATGTCTCGTGGTTTTGATGAACTTTGTAGTAGAGTAGGAATGTACTAAATTACTTGCTGCAAGTGTTTTGTTTCTTTTTCTACATGTAGTTAATTAGAGCTTCAAAGAAGAAGAGAAAGCAAAAGGTGAATAATCACCATGATTTTAAGAGTGTGGAGAAGATATAGCAAAATTGTATGTATAATTATTTATAATAAAAGTTGTAACAAGATCCATCCTTCACTTAGGAAAGGTAGCTGTTGGGGTAGCTGTTGGTTAGATTTGTTCGTTCAGTATAAGAACCGAACACGAGCTTCGAACCAATATCGAATTTTTTTCGAGCCGAACTCGAGCCTAATAAAAGATTGTGAACATATCCGAATCTAATCTTAATGAGCAGAGTTTCAAATGGTTAGCGAACTTTGTTAGCGAGTATGTTCATGAACTAGGAAAACGAGTCAAGCTTCGAATAATTATACAAGCCAATTCACAAACTTCTCCAATTAATATATATATATATATATATATATTAACTGAAATAATTGTAATTTTCCATGGACTCTTTCATTGTGATGCTGGTAAATAATGATGCCAGATTTCAATTACATTGAACTGAAGATGCTAAGTAAAGTAAACTAACAATGCACAACAGTTTCCCTTCTTCTAAAACCCACAAATATCGAATAATATCGAGCTGCAGCTCATCGGCAAAATCACAATAGACGCTATCAATATCGAATCAATACTTGTACCCAAAACCTCGAAGATCGGACTGTTCATTTGTTAGCAAAACTCAAATTATTTGGATCAATTTCATCAACCTGGACTAAAATTATCCATCCATTTCCTTCTTCAGTCCAAGGAATGCCCTCCTTCTCCAAAAGCTTGGTAATCTGCAGTACAGTAATTTGTAGCTAAACATTATAACGTATAGATGAAGATTCAACGAAAAACTAACATGGTATGGTACGCAATTATTCATAATCCGAAAAACTAACACAGTACAGTACGCAGTTATTGGAGATAGCCTAATATCATCATGATTATAACTAAACTGTTGATTTAGGCTTTTCAAGTAATTGTGTGCCTCCTTATTAATGATAAAGGAAGTCTAAATCTTCAAAACAACAATGCTTCATGATAAGCGACAAGACGACGACTATCGACAAGAAGATTCATACTAGTAAAAGAAGAGAAATAGAGATATCAAACAAAAGAAGTGAGTGAAATGATAATCATACCAGACGTTTCCTTCGCTCGTCTTTCTTGTCTCCACTAGTCCCAACAACAACCTTCATGGAGCGAACAGCTGATGACAGCATGTGTTAGAGTCTTGGCATTAAGTAAAATGAGTATTCAAAAGATGTTTAGAATGCAAACAGACATGGCAAACCACAAAAGTTGGTGAGATTGAGTCTCATGTGGTACAAAGCCTGCCTTGGCTCAAAATAATGCACATTGATGCAAATTTCTTCGTCCTCGTCACTGCAGACAAAATGAGAGATTCGGGACATCAGTGGTCCAAGACCTAAGGAATGTTAATACACAGAAAATAATTTAGTCTAACCTGTTATCAATAAGCTTTTGAGAAGATTTTTCATCTGCTTCATCAGCCATCCTCTTATAGAAGTTACCCTAAGACAACGAACATGCCTCATAAATAATGGCTACAGATATAATCATCATAGGGAATTATCTAATATGCCCTTAGATTATGTTGTAATTGTGGTGGATAGACTCTCCAAAAACGGCAGAGGGAAATATACAATGTACCGCAAATGAATCGAATGATTCCAACCATCTGCTTGATCTCATATTGTCGCTTATAGACTGGAAATTGTACGATCAAGATTACTTAACAATTTAAAACCCAAGTGAAGGACCGTGACATCTGATTTGATGGAGATGAAGCTAAATGTTTTCATTACTTCCTCATTCAAATTTTTAGGAACGATTCAAGATTTTACAAACATATGCATACCTGTTCTAGAAGATTTTGAGAAGTTTCAAATTCCTTTTTGATGAATGCATCGGCAGACTGCAATAGGTTACATACAGTTAGTCATGGAACCACAATGTATAGTCTTATATTTGTCAGAAAGATGAGAAGATAACATAAGATAAGATATGGCACACAAAGGGGGAGTGGCAGCTAGTAGATACTACTCAAGATAGGCCTCATTAAATAACAAGAAAGATGCCAAGGGAGGTCCCCGATCGAGCAAAGACTTACAGCTTTGTAGTACTCTTTCATCGTAGCCAAGTTCTCCATCTTAGCTTTTCTCAATTCATCGTAACTCTCTTCATTTGCTTCATTATCTAAAAAATAGCAATCACATGGATCAGAATGCATTTATATTTTATAGAAGCATGAAAACCACTCATTTAGTAAACATTCAACAAAAGCACAACATACAAAACACTCATTTCACAGGCACACTGTTACAAGCCGGAATAGATTAATTGTTCAACATTACAAAGATCAGCCAGTATCAAATCATAGAGTAAGTGTCCAATAGCTTGGTAGTGGTTATACATCCAATCCAAGTTCATCTGTAAGAGTGTAAGCTAAATTGGAAAACAGGTAAGCGATAGTAGAAAGCCTTAGCATTTCTTTTGCGTCCTGACTTAACAGGCAAGAAACTCTGTTATAAATAAGCTCGCTAGTTCATGTACACATATAGTATGAAAAGCATCATTAACATGATAGACAGAAGAACAAAGACAATATCTCTTAGTTCGATAATAAGAGTCAAGCATGCATAAAAGTGTAAAGCATAAGCAAACTCTTACTTCTATCATTAATTGGTTTCCTTGTTATAAAAGTAAAATCTTCAATGATTTTATCTTCCAGTGGTTTGGCCACAATCCGACCATAGGGAGACTGCCCACATGTTTTAACTGGACGGGTAGACTCATGATGATCTCCAATCTTGTCGCGCACACTAAATAGTGCTTCTAAGACTTCTCTTTCCATATCTTTGCTTTTCGTCTCTGTCTGAGGTAATTTTGACTCATTTCCACCACTAGCATCACTTTTTAATTTGAGAGTTTGACAATATTATTATCAACCTTCAGTCAGATAAAAAAGAAAGTACGGATCACACCAATTTATACTCCAAAAGAAAGAACTGTACCTTCCTGAACAACGAAGAGGTTGTGATTGCTTTGGACCAGAGGTTGACTCCACATTATGAATATTCTTCATATTCTGATTTGAAGCAGCAACCAAAAGCAAAGGAAACATTTATATGATACATATTTGATATAGTGGACGAATGACATTGTTCCAAGCTAAGGTGTACGAACAATGTTCACTTGACAACAATAAGTAGAGGAAGCATGATAGAGCAAACACAGAGAAACATTTTGACTCTAAAACAAGTATCAGGATGAAGAAGATTTTATCAAAATGAAAAAAGTGGCCAGCAAAACATTTAAGCAATAACTATGAATATTAATAAGGACTCACATTCACAGCTGCTATATGAATAACATCATCACTCTTCTCTTGTGTATCAGTTGACATATCAACAAGTTTGTCGATGATCTGTAAATGGCATGAATAAGAATATCTCAGTAAGTTAAGAACTAACCACATGAGCCTTCCACCAAAATTTAAGTACAGCTTAATCTGGAAACACATCTTACCGCAGAAACACAAGCCATCTCTTAATGCTAACAAATGGAAGCAAATTACACTTAAGTTTTTAGTATTTTCAGATAGTGAAAAGGGTACAGTGTTTTTTAATACTTATAACCGCATTTCCTATGGAATGTTGGACAGTATTTTGGAAACAAACACTACCTTTCTCCCTATTATCAATAACACAAATTATTTCAGAGGAGATCAATTCCAGACTTCCGGAAATATATGAAATAAACATGCTTTTGCATTCAGGGTAGCTGCGGGATTTATATATCAAGATATCATTTCACATTTCAGTTTTGTTAAACTTAATCCAAAACCCTTTGTTTGTACACTTCCTCAAGGCATAATCTTTTGAAATTTAAATGAATAAACAATCAATAGAACAATGATTGCATTCAGCAAAACAGACTCACCATTGGCATATTGTACCCGCATTGGCCTGCATATTAAAGAAATAAAATAGCAATAGGTTAACTCTTGCAAGACATATTAATTCAGCACGTGTAATTAAAATATCACAATCCACAAAAATTACAAAAAGACTACTCGAGGCAAATGCATGGATTACCTCAGATCTTGAACTTTATTCAAGGTTGATGGAAATTTTGGGAATAGATGCAAAATTCAAACTTGAACTCCAAATTTCCACAGTTCAAGTAAAAGGTGCAAAGTTCAAACTTTAAGAAATTCAACATAAATTCTAAGATCACTCACCAATTACTTGTTGGATCACTTCCTTGTCCAGCTGAAACCCTTTCCCAAGCATATTATAAACAAAATCTATAATGTCATTGTTATTTGGTCCTCCCTCGGAGACAATTCCCGACTCCTCCTTCACCTTCTCCTCACCCCAGATCTCAGTGACTGGAAAGTCACTCGAATTCAATTTCACCGGTTTCCACTTCTCTTCAAACCCCTTCGGTTGGCGTCTAGGGTTTATATAATCCTTTCCGATCAAGCTCGATACAGTTCCAATCGACGCCGAGTGCTTCTTCATCTTCTTCAACTTCCCAAGCCCACTCTCCTCCACGAGAGCGGCGGAGGAGCTCCTCGAAGACTCCCCATCACTGCTTTGCTTCTGCTCTTGCATTGAGGAAAGGTTGCAGAGCAATGCCGCGGTGTAGTTCAGATCCTTCCCTGCCTTGCAGTAGGAAGAAGCTATGTCCTCGAGGGAGACAGATGAACCGAAAGCTTCTAGCAGTTTCTGCAGATTACTCTCGTCACCATCTGCGAACGAAGAACTCGAAGGAAGCCCATCTAGCTTCATCATTCACGCGAAAAGTGGAGGCAGAAAGAAACCAAGATAACAGTCCTAAATCACCATTCACACCGAACGCATGAGGCAAAAATCCTTCGATGGCCAACAAAAATTATACAATCAATCAAACATATTAAATTCGTTTTCCTCATCATCTTCTATATACATATAACATATATAGAGAGAGAGATATAGAGAAAGAGGGAGGAAGCTGTGCTTTGGATTAATTCGATAATGGCTTTTGTGAAGTGGGTTTCTTGGTTCTGCAGTTCTGTGAAGTTTCCTTAAAAGCATTTCTTTCTATCCTTCTTCATTACTTTTCATACTCTATTTCTTTTATGTATAAATGGTTTTTTATTATCCATAAATTTTGCAGCTGTTTATGAATTTAAATAAATATATTCTATAATATACACTAATTATCAAAAATTAATTAATTTTTAAATTTGATAATAACATATGAATTATCAAGTTTTCTAAAATTACACATAAGAATCAAAATTTATGTGAAAGAAGTGTTATAATTATAGATCACGTACCAGTAAAGAACCTAAACGATCTAACAATGTTATACCTTTATATATGTGAAAAAGGAGACGAACGTCTAACTAGGCACATAAGAAAGAACCTTGACAAAAACAAACAAGTAGCTCTTACGAATACGAGTCTGATTCCTCTAGGTGTGTTCTCACGTCTCACCGTAGTGTCCGGTTCCAATTGATGAAAATGAACTTTTTTTTTGTTTTTGACTGGCTACGTTTGGCCCCTTTGCTAGCTTAAATGGCAACGATGAATTTGCTACTCAACAACATTGACATCTCATTTAAGAGGACACGGTATCACTTGATGATTATTGGGTAAATTGTATCAGCACCACCTTCAACGATATCGTGTCATATTAAATGAGACGATGCTATTTAAGTAACACATTAACATTGCTGATGTAGAACTTAATCGTTCACTTACGACCTTAATTTTTTATGTAAAAAAGAATATAACTATTGTAATGTACGTTTGTTATTGGACTCCTATGTTTTTTTGTTTTTTTTCTTTCTAACTACATAAACTATCAATTATATAAATTTAAAGATATTTCAACACCGCATATTTGTTTAAACAACACCAATTTCTTTCTTAATTTCTCCACAATATCATTCATATTCATTCCCATTCAATATTGATTTGGTGGTTTTAAAAAATCATGAGAACATCAAACACAAATGTTGATTTATAAGTTAATGTAATTTAATATAATTAACCCCAAAAAAATTATACTAATTCTTTACTTGTTCCTCTATCATTAAATTCAATTGCCTATGAACATTAAATATTATTACATTTGTCTCATAATAATTGTCTTGTATTCTTTATCAACATGTCTCACTATTATTAGATTGTTTTGAAAAAAATAGTAAAAAGAAACACTTTAAAATTATTTGCTCAAAAAAAAAAAAAACGAGCCGAGCCAAGAATAATGAGACATAAACGGTTGTAGCAAGAAATGGTAAGAGTTTTGCATCATCACAAAAACAAGTGTAATCTCATTAATTAGGCTAATAATGTAAGAAAACAACTACATTGAACTTGATATATATAATATATTTATAATGATGTAAAATGTTCACTGCGTCAGTCTTTGCATCTCATTTTGGTCGTTGAGGGTTTCAATCAGCAGTGGAGGAGCATACTGCGCCGTCCCTTGGTGTTCGTCCGAGTCTTGGCAGAACGAAAGGATTATCGTGTCGATCGACATTTCCACCACCCCGAAGAAGAGTGTCGCCACTATGTATCCGAACCCCCAGCAAACCTGCATTCGTGATTTCCGTGAGGTATTCATTAGTCGATGATTAGGTTTAGAGGATCGGAATCCGTATCATTCAATGTGTCTCGCTGTCTTAAGACGTCTCATTGAATATGTCTCGTACCAAAAAAAATGGAACAATTAACTCTTCAGAAGTTTTACTATTTTTTCTTAAAACTCGTGTCAAACAGTGACATAACAAATTGAGTGGAACGGAGAAAGTATTTTAGAGAGGTTATTGATTTGTCGAGTATTGATTTGAGAGAGCTGGAGAGGCGTACCAGAACGGGGAAGAGGGGGGACGTTATCTTGTTATGTGCGGATTTGTATTTGTGTGTGTCGAGCATTAGGAAGGCAAAAAGAGCGCTTGTGAGGCTCACGCAGAGCTTCCCCAGGAAGAGGATTACGTCTCCGATAACGTTCACTTTCCCGATCCGGAGAATGTTGCTCATTATCAACTCCGTTGCAATCTCGGAAGCTTTGAAAAATCCTTTCCCTGATATCGCGATCTGTGAGAAAAAGGAAGCGTGGATTAGAGAGCTTGCAAGGTTATCTCAATCGAACCTAAGAAAATTACACGACCACGAAGCACAGGTAACTGTGTATTCGTATAAACGAGTACACAATTAAGCAACCATGAGGCATTCATGGTGGTGTAATCGTGAAGGCACATATGCAAATCCGGCAGCGGCAAACACGAAACAACCAACTTACCATAATGTAAGCGTTGCGGTTCACGGATTTGATGATGCATCCGATGAGCCTCATGCAGCCTTGTGAAGTTTGATATGTCACTTTCCCTATCCAGCTTCCAGGCATGGAATTAACGAGCTTAATCTTACGACGAAGAGCTTCAAGTATGAAACGTATCGATTCAATGAAAGACACGATTAGAGAACCAACAGCCACGGATCCAAGACTGTATCGTAGAAGCCGCTTCATTGAAGAAAAAACAGGAAGGAAAGGGATCTCAGGCTGCATAGAAAAGGAAGATTCGTCAAGAAAATGTAAATGAAATATTAGTTTACAAATCTACTATCGACGTCGACTCCGCGAAGAACTAAAGCATATGAGATATCAAATAAATGTAATTGAGAAACATTGGAAATACATCATCTACATGTTAAAGTAATTGCAGGAGTCTTACCGAAGTTTCTCCCCGAGTCCAATAATACGAAGCAACCGAACCAGCAATCACGGTCGACGAGCATGCTAAGAAAAATTGGGTAGCCCAATAGCCACCGAATAGATGGAAAAGGATTGCAGCAGCAATATGGGAGGTGTAATGGATGCTATAGCCACAGCAACTGTTGCAGCTCAGCCTCTTCGCTTTGAGATCATAAGCACAGCAATTAGCACCGCAATCGTTTTGTTGTACACTTCCGGAACTAAAAAGATGAAGGGCAGCCGACAACCAGAACATGTAGAAAATAGCTAGCACCGCGTATGGTATAACTGGGAAGATTATCAACGCGTGGACTTCTCCGATGACCTTAGCAGCAACCTGTTTTACGTTTAAACCGATTAGGATAGTATTACTTGAATAAAACTTCATAGTTTGCATGTGAAAAGGATATCTAACGGTTTAGCTATGCCATTTACATCGAATTGCTACATTTCAATCTATTTCAAACTAGTCGGAACATCGGTTCAACTGTTCGAAATGAAGTAGCAACTAGCACATAACTGAAGTCTAGGTTTGGTGCCACTGCTAATATTTTATCAATAGGGAGGAGCTTCAGAAGCTCTAGCAATAAAGTTAAGATAACTTTTCGGTAAAAAAACAACTAAATAGGGTAACTTGCCTTTAAGACCGATGTTGCCATAAGGATACGGCGAACTATAGCAATGGAGGAGAGAAAAGCAACAATCATCAAAATTGTCATGAAAACAGCAGCGGCGTGGAGATGATTCAGTTCCTGAAAAAGGAAGAACTCGCATGTGAATATTGATGTGACGAATTGACGATCAAAATAACACGTTGAATTAAGTTGGAAGAAGTGAAGATTTGAAGTCAGCAGGAAAGCCTCTTGCTATGGAGGTTTGAAGGAGATTTTACTGAATGCTGAAACTCCAACTTAGAATCCAAAATGAACGTGAGAGGATCAGGAGTATGAGTCCTACCCTTGCTGATACGTGATAATATGGATCGTGCTCACCAATGATTGGAGAGATAGCATCGTTTCCGATCCATCCAGCTAAAAGGCAATATAAAAGACCAAAATTAGAGGTACAAACTCGTGTCAGAAAATATGATAGAATTCCAATGTACTAGTAAGCAAGAGATGTTGGTCAATATGCAGAAGATAACATGAAGCAGAAAACGACACAGCCAGGAAAGATGGTTAAACAGAAGATAACTATGACTTTAGTTATAACCCAATAACAAGATTCCAAATAAGAAATAAAACGAAATAATAAAATACGGTTCCTATTACAGAAAAACAACCAACTATAATTCTAATAATAGACTAAAGCATATCTATCATTTTCTATAGCAACAGAAACTGCAGTTGTCTATTACAGAAAAACAACCAACAGAAACAACCAACTATAATTCTAATAATAGACTAAAGCATTATCTATCAATTTCTTCACCAGTAGGAGAAACAATTAATTAAATGTAAGGCAAGGAAAAGAAAAGGTGGGATTTGGCAAAGCATTGTTAAGAGATAACCGAACCTTTCAAATAATAAAACATCGTCACGGATACCATTAGGACATTGAAAACGATGACAGAGATCCATGGCATCCCAGCAACGAAATGACGGATCATTAAAAGCCATAGTATTGATAGAAACAGTGGCAGCAATCCTCCACAAACAAGCAGTACAGGCCATGCTTTCCCAACATCAGCGACGTATCTCTGTAGATAGACAGAGCGTAACCATGTTAAGCAAGTAGAGAATGAAACAGCAGTGGTAAAAAGTAATAATCCATACAAGTCAAAATCTTTACAGAATGTTTCGTGCCCAAGAATCTTGAAAAACATGAAGTTTCGTATACATATGAAGACGGTAAGTAAGATTTGCACAAAATGTACTGAAGAGAACAAATCATCAAGTAAGATCCTCAATTTCCAGGGCAAGTGGCAATGAAAAGTTTCATCTAACCTTTAGTACCGATGACCGAGAGTTAACTGATTTGTGAATAGATTTGTCAATTGCAATATCTTCTATGATTTTCACTCCACCCATCTGCTCCCAATGCTTCATCGATGAATTTGATGCTCGTGCAATGAACTGGCAGGTCCAGTAAACTGACAGAGGAAGTCAAAGAGTGGCTTTTCAAAATTACAATCTTTTATAAAGAAAGGAATAAAGAACATTCTTCGATGTTATTATCGAAAAAGAAAGAATATCAACTACCATTCACACTAGGAAATACAACAGGATAGCAGGGGCCCTGCAGCTGAAGAGAAGTGTTCCTGAGTTCAGGGGTGAGGTCTGCAAAATAATCGTAATTTCTATCGATCCAGTCGTCCAGCGAGATACGGATATCACCTTCTGGGTAATCACAGACCCAATTGAGAGAGTCTTCAGATGGGATAGGACAGTCCATCAAGCAAATGCTCCGAGCATTCGATAGCTGGAATTTGCTGTCTTTTACACCGGTTTCGTAAACCTGATTAGGGTTTAACCAATATCTTAGTTCCAATTCACGAAGATCCCGATCACCATGCCTATCGCCACAGACATTCCCTTTATAGTCCAGCCCATAGTTTAGCCTGCCACACCACAATATACAGTAGAGAAACTACATAAAAGGGACAGAAATCAATGGCACAATAACATAAGGAAGAAAAACAAAGAAGCTCAATTACAACTCAAAAGCAAGCAGAAAATTCTTTGAAGTGGCATAGCTATGTTTCAATACAAAAAAGAACCTTTTTTTCTTTTCGTTTCTTCATAATTGTTTTCGAGTGAAGATAACACTCATAAGGCACACCAAAGGAAACAATTCAAAATTAAGAGGTATTAAATTTCAAGGGAAATCCAAATTTTGGAAAGATACTAACTCCAGAAGCAACTTCAAAATCCAGAGTTTCTGAAACACTGAAAAAAATAAGCCAATAATTATATCTCCAGAAACCCCAGAATGAGGATTCACACACACACACAGAGAAACACGCAAAGGAAGAATGAAGAAATACAATAGCCATACCATGAAACTCCCAATTGTAAAGATGGTAGCTTTTCCATAAAATGACAACAAAGACAGCATTTTTTTGAAATCATAACATCGTATGAATAGATCAAGGCTAAGAAGAGGTAAATCTAACCCATGATGAAAATGGCAAGTAAAGCAAGCATTTTTCTTAGCTAGAGATTACCTCACTGGGTTTCCTTGGTTGAAAGCAAAGCTGGAGTTAACAATCATTCCAATCCAAAACCCAATGAATATCACAAGAAACACCACATCTCTGCATTTCCTGTTGTGCTTTATGATATCGCTGCTTCCATTCCCCATTGCACCGTTAGAATCACTTGATGAAGGGTACTTCCCTATCACTGGCCCCAATGGCCCCCTCATATTACCTTGCACTATGTATATATTCTTCTGCAACTATGACAGATAGAGAGAGAGAGAGGGAAGTAGGGGAAGAGGAAGAGCGAAGAGGAGAGTAGAGGAGAAAGTAAAGTGAGGAGTGTGTGAAAGGGACAAAAGTCTCCAACAAGGGGTTTTGAGGAATATCTTTTCATGCTAATTCATGGGCTAATGGATTTATAATTCTCTAAAAACAACTTTACATGATAGATTAATGTTAAGACAAAGACAGTATTTTTGTTGTATTTTATTTTATTTCTTGAGAATAAAAGATGATAGTGTCTTGATTTGTGGTATGTTGGTAATTGGTAAAGACAAAGAATCCAATACTCTTTTTCACAGAGGGAGACAGTGACTGTTCTATATATTTAATCCATTTCCAGCTACCTTTTCTGCCTTCACATTTCAGATTTCATCACTCTTTAATTTTTGTAAATAATTGTATAAATTTCACAAGGATTATATCATAATAAATAACTTTCTCAATCTATCACCTCACAAAATTTATACTAATAGTTTTCAAGGTTTATATATTAATTACCATATTCAATAACTTTCTTAATCTATTTCAATTTGCACCTTCGTTTCCACCTTGTATATTACATTACCGGCCAATATTTTTTTGGTTAGATTAGGAATTAATAGACCGTTGTTATTTGTTTGAATTTACATATGATTCGAATTTGAGATTTTTGATTTTAAATATTAACCTTTTATTATTAGGTTAATACGAAAGAAACATGTACTAGCACATTAGTGGAGTAGTACATTTCATATTTTCAACACAAAATTGGTTTTGCATTGAACACTATTTCATAGTCAAAACATTCAACCCTCGTTGATTTCTTGTCTCTTGAATCCCAACTAACTATAATACTAACTCATGCTCTCTCACATTGCATGAGAAATGGAGACTATTGTACAAAATCATTCAAATAATAACTACAGCAACAACAATAAAAAGTCTTTTAAGGACAAGTGAAGTTAGCAGCCTTAACAATAAGCCGGGCTCGGGTCCGCCGGCGTGGAGGTGGCTGTCCCCGTGCAAGAATGTGCGGTCGCCTTCCTCGATGCCTCCCCCCTTCTTGCACCCTCCTCGACCCCTCCACCCCAACCCCGCACGGCTCGTACGCTCAATAATGTACTCCATCATCGTTTTTGTATAAATAACAATCCAATTTTTTAATTTAATTAACCATACGTTATGAATTTGGAATTCCTACCCGGGTATGATTGATATCGAATTTGAAATATATGTTATTCGTACTAAAAATAGCTAGAATGTAAGTGTTTTTATATTTTATAATATAATTTTATTTTCTACAATATTTTTGGCTACTAATCTTAGGTGTCTTCAATTAATTGACATGTTGGCCGTATAAGACAACGTTATATATATTATTATTATTCATAATCAGATACGATTTCTCATCAATGCAAAATTGTGGGAAAATAAAAATAATTAAACTTCTTTATTGTTATACCAACTTTGCCCCAAAAGGAAAAAAGATAAATGTTCTTGAGACTCTAATTTGCCCTGCAAAAAGAGTTCAACTTTGAACCAAATAGCAGAGCATAACACGTATATAGGGTGATACCCGAATGTGAAATTTTAATACATATAGTTCGCAAATTTATTTAATTAATATAAAATATATACAGTAACTCATATAATTTAATGAACGAATTTGAACTCGAATATTTAACAAAATATAGGTGATTCGAGTTGAGATTTGAATTCACTATTAAATCGAAAATAAACAAACCAAACTCAAGCTCGAATTAAACTCAAGTTGAACCCGAGCATGACAATATTCAGCACAAACTCTCGGCCTATTAATGTTGCCGGAAAATGTTAGAAATTGCAAATGTATCAAAGGTCACATGCTCGGGTAATTATAGAACAATATACACACATTTATGATTTTCTACCCAAATTATAGCTTTACAAGAAGAGAGGAAAAAAAAAGACCATTTGTCCAAAACCAATACACTGGTGTGATAAATTAAACAGCTAATGTAGGTTCCTTTGGCGCATGTAAGCCTCTATTTTATCCACATCTTCCGGGACATCGACGCCATGGGCCTCATGCTCGACTTTTATCACCTATACGAGAATGATCCTAATCAGAATCTCAAATGGTGTACTCAATGTAAAAACAAGAAAGCAATGTCGATTTATACATTTTCACCGGATCATGTGTGCATGTCATCAACATATTGGGGGTCTCAATTGCAAGAAAAAAGTGGAAGTTGGTGATTTGATTTGCCAAAACCCGTAATGACAATAACAAGAACATGATATGCATGAGAATCGTAAGAAGGACTCGAACGTTGGGATCAAGAGGCACATAAAGACGGTTCGGGACTAGAGATTGTACACTATATGGCACTTGAGGCACACCATTATTTGGCTATTTGGAACACTTTGGTTCTACAGCTTGGCTATTGACGTTCCTCGGGATTTGACAAGAATGTTGACACACTTGGACTTTCATCTAAGACCGCTAGGACGCAAATTCGCTAAAACATAAATTATATCCTCCTCAAAAGTTTTAGGATCTCCACATACGTAAATAAAAATAAACGATGAGAATTAGTTGAAAGAAACGAATAATGGAATAAGGAAAAGGAAAATAAGCAGAAGGGAACCTTCATCTTGTATCCATTTTCAAGAACCTTCAGTTGCTCTAGATCTTCCTCCATCTGGAGTGGAGTCGGAGGCAGCTCCGGGTATATCTTGAGAAACTTTGTATCATAGCTCTGTCGAGATATCACAAACATAGCATTAGAGGTTGATGATTGCTCGCAGCATCGACAGTCTGAGCTGTCTAATGAGCTGTTTACATACCTGAATTCCCAAATGAAGTAAATATGGAAAGTTAGGGCTGACATTTCCAGACCTGCAACCGTTACGATTATATAAATTTCCACACTTCTTATTTTACAGCAGTGAGTAACAACGCTGAGAGAAGGATACTCTGTAAAAGCAAATATAGTATAGAGAATAACTGACTTATTAAATGGTATCAGTCCTCGAGAAAAATAAATTGCATAGCCTTTGTTATCCACCACACATTTGACACGATTTGGATCAAATGCGTCTTCAGGTTTCAGAGAAGTAACTGCAGTGCTGAAGACTGCATCCGGAGCAGCCTGCATTAGCCACAGTTTAAATACGAGTAGCAGTAAAAAAATAATGCACATAGTCAGGCAAGAAATATGAGGCGAGGCATAAACAGTCTATGACAGGCACTGCTTCATTCTGCTACAGTCTCAGATCAATCTACAAGAGTTGCTAGATTTCAATATTCATCAGAGATCACTGATGGACCTGAGAAACTACGATAGGATATTGACAACATCGTATTGCTTACTCACTAATCATGTTTCAATAACTATATAGCTGACACTTCTATCGAAATTCGAAATCAATGGAAAAGACGAAGATGGCAGCTTCATTACCTGCAGGGCTTTCACAATACCATCGATTATTTCAGGTTCTATGAGGGGCTCATCGCCTTGGATATTGACAACAACATCGTATTGCTTACTCAACTTGCTAAGTGCTTCGTTACAACGCTCCGTCCCTATCAAGTCCAGATAAACCACTACTCAGTTAAAATCTGTGAACGGGACCTTAAACAAATTGGAGCAGCAAATGCAAGACCTCGTACCATTTTGGCATGACTCCGAAGTCATAACCACATCGGCACCAAAACCTCTACAGCAATCAGCAATTTTCTCATCATCAGTCGCCACAACTACATGAGCAAAACCAAAATCAGCAACAACAACACCCACAACCAAATCAATACTTGAATAATTAGGTTAACTTTCCACACAAACATAGAAGCAAGGAGATGCCACTGCTACACACCGATATGATCCAATGAGGTTGCCATTTTAGCTCTTTCCCATGTCCTCTGCAATCAACCACCCAAATTGAAGCAATCACATATTCATACCACACGCACACACTTATATGTGTGTGTTACCAAAGCATTAAAGCAGCTTTTTTTTCTTTCACAATTACCAGTTAAAAAAATGAAACCAATCCTGCACTTTAATTCTAGAAAAAAAAGAAACTGATACAAAACATATTCACACACAAACATACATGAACTGAAGCAATCACATATTCACACAAACACAACACACACATATATATGTTACCAAAACATTAAAGCAACTGAATTTTTATTCTTTATCTTTCACAATTACCATTTATCAGATACAAAAAAAAAAGTAATCAATCTGCACCTGAACGTAGAAAAAAAACTGATACAAAACATATTCACATACAAACCGAAGCAATCACATATTTAAACAACACAAACATATACTATATGTTACCAAAGCATCAAAGTAGTAAACTTTTTTATTTTTATTTTTATTTACACAACTACCAAAACACAAAAAGGTTACCAATTTGCACTTGAAAAAGAAAAAAGCAAAGACAGACCTGGATCATGGGCTTGCCGAGGATGTTAACGAGAGGCTTTCCCTCGAAGCGGGAAGAAGCGAATCGAGCGGGTATAATTCCGACGACCCGACTTCGGAACTTGGCGGATCGCTTATAGTACATGTAATGGGCGCCAAGCGCCACCGCGGCGGCTGCGGCGGCGTGGGCAATCCATAACTTGATAGAGCTGGAGCTGGAGCTCGTGGAAGACGACGAGGGATCGCAAATTGGCATCTGAACAAGTGTCACTGAGAAAATTTCGACAGGATTTGGATGAGTCGATGATCAACCGTTACAAAGTTAGATCCACACAACATACTCAACTTTCTTTGATTTGATTTTTTTTTTTTTTTTTTTTCCTTAACTAAAAAAACGTACTTAAAAGTCTAGACCATTAAAAAAATATTTTTCAAAATATAAATTTTAGTTATTTTCAATGGATTGTAATATAATTCAAACCACTCGCGTTGAAAATGAATAAAGTTTACATTTCACTAAATTTATAATTATAATTTATTATCACCAATTTTATTTTGAAAATGATTAAACTTTACATTTCACTAAATTTATTATTATAATTTTAGAACTTAAACTTGAACCTGACATTATAATTACAGCTTAGGTAGAGAGGAATGGAAAAAAATCGATCTATTTAGGACACAAAATCAGACAAATTTGTATACAGTTCAAACAAAATCCTCATTGTAGGGCCCTAATCGCCCTTGTAAACATGTGAAATTAATTAAACAGATTACGATTATACAACTACACCGAAGGCGATCTTCCGATCATAAATTCGTATCAAAATTAATTTTCAGATGGGAGTCAATTTAGCGATCGCGAGTGTCTCTGCTGCCGTTACTAGCTCTGTTGTGATAGTGTCTTCTTGTGCTACGTTTCTTCGCACTCGACTCCTTACCCGAGCCATTTTCATGTGCATCAGCCCCTGGGGTGGCCTGAGCTCTTACCTTTTTAGAAGATCTTCGATCCTTAGAGGACTTCCTTTTCTTTCCCGATGATTTCGCTTCGATTTCAACAGGAATCCCGTTTCCACGTGGAAGTGGTTCTTCGTCTTCGTTTAAGTCCCAGTTACAATAAATTTTCTGCTGATCACCATGCAGCTGCTCCAGAGGCTCTACCGCATCAGGGAATAAGTTATCAAATGCCAGCTTCCTATTAGACCCTCCTTTTCGTTCTAATAGTACCGCATCGGGCCTGATTATAGCACTAAGAATGCTCCTCTTCGAACCAAGACGCATTATGGACTTCATATTAGTTAACGTAGTGTAAGCCATAGAAAAAGCAGATCTAGCCTGTAGAAAAGAAACACAAAATAATATGACCCTCGTCACACAAGAGAAATGAGAGCTTGTAAAAGGTAATAAAGAGACTTACCTGATAATAGTTGAAGGAGCTCTTCCCTATATCGTTATCCGGAGCCTGTTTACACATAAGAAAATGCATGGATTTTACAAATACTATATACGATGGGAGAGATTTTCCCCTTCCATCTCCTATCGTTATAGCCCACTATCATGCACTCATTCCATTGATTGAATCATAGAGTTGCCTGATAGTTTCTTTGAGGTATGCAAGAACAAATCAGAACTCGTAAGGGTACCTGAGGGTCTTCAATGGAAATTAGAGATGGCCTGCCGTCGACTGAAAATCTGAGAGAAGCACAGGGCCCCAATAAATATTACAACCAAGAGTGTAAGCAAAAGTAACAGAAATCCAAAATAAAATTAGAATACAATAAAATATAAATGTCAGCTTTTTACCCTCTATTGTATTTTTGAAAGAAAGTTCCTTCTCCGTTGCATGATACACCAACATCAACTGTGTTTAGTTTACACCCATACATGTCAAAAAAGTTCACCTAGGACACCCGAAAAATTCTAAACCAGGTTAAATTTTTAATAGGCTGCAAAACCGTCTCGTGTTACAAATGAGATAAGAGGTGTTCGTAAGATCAAGAGAAGACTGTAAACTAAATTATGCTTCTAACAGTCGCCTCACATGTCACCAACACAAATGTTCAAACTATTTATGGAATATGAAAATACCAGTAAGATTCCTAGATTTCGTTCTGGAGAAGCTTGGTTATCTCTCTGAGTCTGCAAAATAACATATCAGGCAAAAATCAAAACAGGAAAGTTAAAGAAACATATCATGAAAAAAGCCTAAAAGACATCGTATAGTGTCCTTATGCACCTCCAGCCTACTTTGTAGACCAATTCTTACATAATTCATAAAAATAGTTAATAGACTCCCAATATTGTAATTTACTATACTTACCCGCAGCATCGCTATAAGCATAGAAAGAAGTGCATAGGATCCAATTCCCCCTGTGTAAACCTGGAGGATAGTGGCGAGAAAGATAAATGGAAATGCAGTTGTAATTTGTAAGGAAATCAGTCTACATGAAACCAAGAAAAAACATATACCTCATTCAACTCTCTTTGCTGCAGGAAGATTTTCAAAATCAGACACAGTGGTTTTAGTGGGGGCCATTTAGACACAGCATTCTGCAAAGAAAATAAAATCATTATATGAGAAAAGTAAAGTCAAGAGAACTAACAGACAAATCCAACATGTACCAGAAACAAAAGTGAGTACCTTTATAAACTCTGCAGCTTTTGGTCCATTGTGAACATCAAAACTGTCGTAAATAGATACATTAATTGCAAAAAAATTGTATAATAAAAATGAAACACCATTTACAGGTTCAGATTAATTAGATGCAAGGAAAAGAGAACTAAATACATATACATCTCGTCAAGGGTGTTTCAATCCTATTATTGGGTGGTGTGGTATGTGATCAGATGAGATGTATAAAACAGGTGAACAAGACTTCATTAAGTTTCTACCAGTACTGTATCCTAGAATGGCAAAAAGGATGGATATTTCTAGATGAACAAATATAGAGTATAGGCACCTAAGGGCCTAAGGCAGGTAATGGAATTATTACTTACTAAATAACTCAACAGCTATCCTGCAAAATCAATATTTATGGAAGAAAACCAAGACAACTCACCTTATATCAAAAGCAAAGCCACTCTTTTTCTCAACAAATTTGATAATCGGTACCCGTGCTCTTGCGATAACCTAAATATTGTGAAATAAAGAAGACAGTTAAGAATAATACAGCAGAAATTAGGCAGTCACAATTCTGAATCACCAAAGATACCTGTATCTTCTTAGCAATTCCTCTTTGTGACAATGCTCTTGAAAGAGCCTGAAGGCCTATCTGAGGAGTTCTTACATTTGAACCTAATATGACAACCTGCAAGTGTTTAACTCAACTGTCAAGTACTGTCCAGGTTACTAGTTGCATACACCTAACAAACATGTTCATAGAACTTATTTTACATGTAAGAATATACTAGAGAGCGACGTTAAAACTGATGAACCTATTTGTCAAGTAATAATCAATAATATACACCACATTCAATAACATGAGAAACAACTGACAAGCTTACATCGATATCACTGGATGGAAGGTAAAGCCCAGTCTCAAATGATCCAAAAACTTCGGCCTGCATGTCATAATTTATAATTAAGTAAGCCATGATACTCTATATATACGCCCACTACACCCATAAATATCGCTCTGCAAATCACACGGAAGCAAATAGATTCCAATTTACCACAGCATTAGGCCAGATATAGTTGATCACGTCAAATACAGATTTTATAGCAGCAGCTCTGGATTCTTGCTCCTCAGGTGTTGGCGATAAAAAATCACAAAAATCAAGTATCTCTGTACACACACAGAAAAGAATCACAAAAATCAGATACACCAGCTTAGCAATGTCTATCTTACTAGCAAAAAATAGTAATTAAAATCAAGCGTTTTTTACTTGTTCTTTCTGAATTTCTTCTAAATATTTTAAAGTATTCAAATCAAGAAGTTCCAATTGGCCAAATTGGATAAAAAGAGAAGAATTGATTGCGAAGAAGCTTGAAATCGCTGGTTCCGCACTTAAGAGTATCTCATGCAACTGCACTCTAAGCACTGGCTAAAGAAGATCTTAGCTCAGAAATCTTGTGTACAATATCTATATTATATCAAGATTGTCAAGAGAATCAATAAACAACCAAAATCCCAGACCTTTGTGGAGACGAAGCATGGGGCTTTTGAAGCGAGAATTGGCGCGAAACCAGTTGCCTTCAAAGGTTTTCTCCGAAGCCGCCGAAGCAGAGGCTTCTGCCGCTTCGCGCGGTGGAAGAGGAGTAGCTGAGATCGATACCTCCTTATCTACTGCTTCGTTCACCTCGAGGGAGAAGTAGTCGGGAGCAGCGGATTCCGGCGAGGTAAATTGGACAGAGGATAGAGAAATATTGTTGCGCAGGACGGTGTACGGCTCGGTTTCGGAGGAGGAAGACGGCGGCGGCGGCACGTCGGCGCCGAGGGGCGTTAGGGTTTCATAGACGAATTCGGTATTTTCCATTGCAATGCGCTGCGAGGACGAGCGATTATTCTTTCTTCTTTTAAATAAATTGTTGAGTTTTATACCTTTATTTTTATTATTATATACATGGACTGAATTTTACTGTAATTCTCACAAACAATTAGACATCTATTTTTCTTTTATATTGATAATTAAATACTACATTTAGATGTCGTAACAAAGTAAACGTCATCTTAATAAATCATGTGTCAATAGTTGATTCTATGTATTTTTTCATAAAGTATTAAGAGTTTTAAAAATTTATCAAACCAAATACTAATATTCATACTTGAGATTCAATTTTACAATATCAACTAGTAAGACCATCAATCATCATACAATATTTACATAATTTATTTACTCTTTTTATAAGGTTAAAAATAGTACTCCGTTTTTACTGATCGTCTTATTAAAGTATCAGCTTTTTCAATAAATGTTTATTTTTTAGTTGAATCTCGAACACGACTTAACGACTATTTCCTTTATTTTGAATATTTACATATTATGATACGTAAAGTAAATTAAATATTTATATATGTTGTCGCCTTATTAAATTGAAAACTATATTGTTCATTAATTAAAATCATGTCGACATTTTCAAGATCGATTTCGATAAAAGTCACTTTTTTGTAAAAATGACATGTATTATTTATAAAACACATGAATATTCGTATTGAATACAGTACAAAAGTGTATCCAATAAATTTTTGCAAGAGCGTAGCAAAAATGGAATTGTTTTTGTTTTCAAAGGGCCTATCTTTTCTTTGTCTCTTCAAAATAACGATTTTAGTTTTTTCCTCAATTTTTAATGATAGTAACAGGAATCATGTAAGAAAGACTTGGGATGAGAATTTGGGACCTCTACTTAATCCATCAATACAAGAATTTATTAGTAAGCATTGCATATTTCATTGATAGTTCTCTAGTGGCCTTTCCATAAGCTCAAATCAAGCAAAAAAGAAAAGAAAATGATATTAAAATTTATAATTATAGTTATAATATATTGATTCTCAATTATAATTCATTAATTTTCAATTAACATTATACAATTAAAACAAAAGGTAGAATAAAAACTATAGTAATTTTCTAACAAAATATGAAAATTGCAGAAATGAAAGGGGATGCAAATTAGTCCACAGTATCAATTATCAAAGCACAACAACGTTTTGCATCTATGGAGATAATGTAATCCTACTTCACTTTTATTCTTCACTATGTTTATTTTGATCGAATAACAACAGAGGAACAAAAATTCAACGAAATTGACCGCTCACTTCGCATCCGGATCCTCGTCCGGGTCTTCGTACTCATCCTCGTCGTCGAATTCGGATCCACTGTAATTCTCGAGATCGTCGTCGTCATAGTCTTCATCATCGTCGTCTTCGTCGGTATCCTCGTAATTGTGGCCGTCCTTGGTAGCGTAGGTCCGAGCAGCCTCGATTCTCAGCAGCGAATAAGCGTTTGAGGAATTGCGATCTGATCTGACGACGCCGTTTCTCGGGAGGAAGGAGTGAAGTAATCGGTTGGGGATGGACGGAAGGAGGTATTTTGCGGCGGCGGCGGCGGAAGGGGAGATGTGGAGGCGGCGGATTAGGGTGGGAAGTGCGGAGTTTCGCATGTGTAGAAGCTTCGATGCAGCTGTAGAGGAAGCTGCTGCTGCTGCCATTGTTGATGATGTGAGGTTTTTGGGGGAGAGAGAGAGAGGAGTATATAAACGGAGGCGGGGGTTTAGGAGGGCTTTAGAAAGGGTTCCACTTTCGAGAGAGTAATATATTATTATTTGCTACTAATATTTAATAAATAAACAATAATAATTTTATTAATGTTTATTTTCTAATAAAATTCTGACTTTATAAATTAATTTAACAGTTGAAATTAAATTGAACTTTCTAAATATATAAATTAACGATTTATTTTCTCCGTCCTAAAGTTGATAAAAAAAAACATTTTTATACATATATTTAATTAAAACAAAATAAAATAAAAGACCTTGTCGAAGCTACAAATAAGTCCTCCAAACATCAATTTTCAAAAGAAGCATCCATACTCAGCTGCAAATCAGAGAGAATACAATCAACTTTCTTTGCTATTTACTTATAAATGAAAATCCACAAAAAAAAACTTACATTTTCTTTAGAAGAATGTTCAAGATTGAACAACTCGATCTCCTTCTTCTTCTGCTTCTTCTTCTCACGAATAAGGACGACGGCGCATTTGCAGACAAAGAACAACAGCAGCAACCCTAAAATGATCACGATAATCGACTCCACTACTACAGCAGATCCTAAAACTGCAGCAGAAGCAGAAGTTATGACAATTCTTTCTTCTTTCTTTCTTTTTAGGGTTAGCATAGAACTATGATTAATCTCATCTTACTATGAGCTGCCAATGAACTCATGGGCTTGTATCGTACGAGGTGCACTGTCGACTCTGCGAACAGGGGTGTCGACATCATCTCCTCGCAGTTCGGGTAGCATCCATGGTTACCAAGATCGTTCATTGTCAACGTCAAGATAGCTCCATGCTCACCTTCCTGCACAGACAGCTACAGACGCTCGATGTCTCTACCACTAGATCAGAGTTTAATTTAAGTACTTGTAAGAAAACACTCACATGGTAGGATAAGTGGTGCAAGATAGTGTTACATTCCTCAATTGCACATCTGAATCTAATCCCCTTTGCTTTCACCATGAAATGCTTTGAGATCGTAACAAATGTTTGCAGAGGCTGCCATTGGTAGCTACTCTTCATCTTCACCTCAGTCGAGGCAACCAGCTCCGCCGGAAGGCTCGTCGACACAACTCCGTCGCTCACCTCCATCGACAACATGATCAAAAACCGGGAACGGTTACCTATTCCACTCACAAAACTTCAGTAGAGTTTGCGACAGCTCCTCGCTTTTCGTCACGAGTTTCGATCCTTACCGGGAAAGTTATCGAGGTCGGGGTCGTGGACGAGGTCGAGATCGCCATACTTTTCACTGAAGATCCGCACCCCGTCGCTCGTACCGTTCAAGACGACGAACGGTGGGGTGTTGATCACCGGGGCATCGTTGATAGGCTGCACGAAGATAGGAACTTCGATGTCGTTCCTCCCGTGGCTGTTCTCAGTCGAAACACGGATCGTGTCGTCGCCATAGAAGTCGCGGTTTCTGTCAAAAGGGCAGCAGAAACCGGTTCTGTTATGCACGAACCCAACACGAACACGATGACAGTGAAGACGGGTGGTTAGATTATCTCGTACCCGAAGTATTGGGTGGATTGAAGGGCTATGTTTACTACATCGACACAACCAACGAGATTGAGTTCATCAAGTGATCCAGCCATCTTTTGGATTAGGAGTTGATCCCATTTAGGCCTCCAAAACTGCATTTGTGTGGGAGATAGAAGAATTTTCCCGAATCTTGAAGTGAGAGTGACGCTTATTCTCTCTTCCAAATCAGAATATGTGATTTCAAATCCAGCAAAGCCACTGCATAAGTAGAAAACATAGTTTAAACTTACAAAAGAGAATGAAAAGAAACGTTGTATACTTGCTATAATGCATCAGAATTAGCACAACTTCCGAGCATGTGTTCTATTATGAAGGTCGAGCTTGAATGTGTGGTTTCTGTGTGTGTATAGAGCTGTATATGAGCTGAGTTGAGCCCAGTAGAATACTAGCATGTTTGATCTTGACTTGTTTAAATAATTGTCTACACGAGATCTGGCCTTCATGGTCGAACTCGGTTCGAGCTAGACTCGTCATGTATTCGACTATATTATAATTGAAAAGCTCGAGCTATCAGTTTAACCATGTGCTAGTCGAGCTCAAGATTATATGCTTGGCTCATTTTTGTGCTCGAACACGAACTCAAACATACTCGCTAGCATAGCGAGTCGAGTATCAGAATTTCAAGCTCAACTCGTTTTGTTTGTAGCATAATCTCGAACTAGCTTTTTTTGAGTGGAACCAAGAATATCTCACGACCAGCTCTGTTTATTTATTGGAAAGCACTAGCAAAGTTGTTATAACTACCGGACCGGGCCGGGCCCATTGGACCTTAAAACATGATGCCCGACCCGAGTCCGTGTAAGCCGAAAGGGCCAACCAAGCCCGGCCCGACTTTGACTACATTGATGGCCTTAGCTACTCATTAATTCATCTAAATTCTACTGACTACACATCTCTAAAACGATAAAGTTACATCTTAAACACATCAAATCTTACCCGAATGTGGGGCTAACGTTATCTTCTACCGCTTGCAAGCCGCTGGGGACGGAAGCAAAGAGAGGCGGCCTGCAGAGGACGAGTAAATCGACAAAAGCAGATGCAAGGTTCCCGTTCATGTCGGACATCGTGTAAGAGAAATCATCGCTCCCGTAGAAGTCCTTATACGGCGTGTATCGAAAAAGGGTTCCATATAGTAGGAGTGATCCATGCCTTGGCTGCAATGCAATGGAGAAAATTGCACCAAACAACTAATCATAGCATAGACAGCAAACATGTTTGATCATTTGAAGGAAAGAACTCATTCTCTTACCTTACCTTGGAATAATCTTGAATACTTGCATTTGCACCTTCAAAATAGTCATTTCCAATAACTTCAAAATCAAGCGACTCATTCTCCCAAATGGAGACAGTGTCATTGTTGGCTATAGGAAAATACTCACCTGAAAAAATAATATATCACTTTCAATATTTCACTACTCAAAAAATGGTTTACTATGGGTTTCGAGCTCGACTTGTTTACTATCAAGTCGAGCTCCAAACGAGCTTTTGCAAGCCGAATCTCGAATAGCTAGTGAGTAGATCTGTCAGTTTACAACCCTAGACATGAATCGTACTATTTATACAGGTATGAATGATATAATTCGTGTCGAAGTGACTAAAATTTACACATGACTAAATCTGTGACTAGAAAGAAAAACTTACTATTGTAGACATGAACACCAAAGGGGCAAGGCAGGAAGCGCTCCTCTTTATAAGAAGCACACATTTCATATGTCCCCACATCATTTGCAAGATACTTAACAGTGTAAGAACCATCACTATTGTCACAAAACTCCCATGTAGTAAAGGCAGATTTGTTGATTGAAGCAATCTGTAGTTTCAAGCTTGCTTCTTGTGAAAGCACGGGATTAGAATACGAATCCACAAGGCGCAAAACTACGTCGTTTTTCACCATCTTCGCCACCTTCTCTGCAACCTTCTCTACCCCGGATAGCGACACATTGACAGCCCCTAAACCCGATGTGGCAGCAACAATAATGTCATGTTCGCTCGAAAGAAAAACGATCATTATCTATCAACTCCCGATGAGGAAATTATCAAAATGCCATCCTTTTTCTAGAGAAGTTCAAAAATACTATGATGGCTTGCTCTGCTTCAAGAAATACCAGATCTATTCATTCTATTAATAACCTAACCACATCCGGTGTATCATAAGAGATTTGACTTTTCTTTAGATTCCTACGAATTGGATTAGAACGAAAGAAGAAACAAAATGATCAGAACCTGGAGTTGCTTCCTTCTTGAATGCGTGGCGATCGTTCAACGCGATGTTTCCACAAAAAACGTGTATCTCGTGCAAGCCACTCTTTTCGAGTTTGTAGCTAACATCGAAATCACTAGCCCTAGAGCTCAACTCCTCCTTTATCTATATACAAAGCCACCAATGATCATTAATACGTTACCATACTATGAAAACGAGATTTACAAACTCACATTGTTGCTTGGATAAGCTATAGGAGTAGAAGCAGTAATCACTCCATAATCGGCTCTTTCGGAGTATAAACTGCCTGCAGAAAAGATGCATGACTTTCCAAGACTACGAAAGTCGAAAACCATAGTAAAATGCACATGTTAATATCCAAAAATAGTCAAAGAATATAGTGAAAGACAAATTTTAGTCACACACAAACTTAGTTATATATAAATTCCAGCCACTCATGGAGTAACTACTGTTTCTTCTGTTTGTGACTATTATTAGTCTTTCACGATCTTTTTTGACTATTTTTTGTTCTGCCTCACGTTTTAAGATGTATAATCATACCATTCGACCCCCTCACTCGTATGCTTGGCTGTATAACCCGAGAATCGGACACATGCATAATGAGAACCCGAAGGCTTTCTATATGAACTAGAGAAGGGTACGAATAGGCATCCCTCAGAAAAACAGAGAACGTCGCAGTTTCACCAACAACAGATTGATTTAGACCTGATCCATTGACTATACTCTTATCTCCATCACAATATCCTGCTTCAATCGAACACGAACACGTATGTTTACGAACGAAGGACGAGCAATATCAATACATATACCTCAATAAACAAAGTAAACAAGAGGTATGAGGTTAAGAAGTGCACCTATGTATACAGTGAAGTCATATGGTGTGTTGGAGATGAGAGCATCCTTGCTGTTACCCGAAATCACGAGGGTAAAGTTTCCGGGCTCGTGTAGGGTGAAGGAGAAGGACTGAGTTCCGGGGGCCGTATCTTCGAACAAAAGATCAGCTAATGGAGTAGACAGATTAGTCCCCTGTTCAGTGACTTCAAGGTCGAAATCATAAGGCTCTGAGACTAAGTTCCCATACTGATCATGCTGGTGTATTAGGCCTTCCATCTTCGAAAACAATTGGAAGTGCTTCGTTTCTACAACCAGTCGAGCCGCACAAGATCCGACAGCCAGTTTTCCTGCACAATGCAGCTGAATCAGAGGAAAACTAGAGCTAGAAAATCGAGCATCTTAAGGCCATGGGCTTGTGGATCACCTGCAAGCACCGAGAACGGGAGAGGCGACTCGTGCAGCGTTTGGTTCTCGATTTCTATATAAAGTAGCATGCTGCCAGCAGTGGCTGCAACGAACTCGAAACAGAGGAGTTCTTGCTGGTTCCATCCTTTGAATGCCACGTCGAGGAGATTTGCTGGGATGCCATCTGAGGTGGTGACAGATAATGAAAACTTGTAGAGTTTTGATCCTTCGGTTGTTGAAGAGACGTTGTTTCCGAATGCATCCTTCGGGAGGATGGAGAGACGAGCCCTCATTCCGGCTACGAACTCATCTATTCCGTCGCTCCACGAGAGAATCCCGGCTGCCGGGTACATTTGGCCTAGGTATTCACCAACATTATAACTAGCAAGAAACAGGTAGATTGGAAAGTGTACTTGATCATGAGATCTTGCAAGAAAATATAGGTGTTTATATCCATAGATCACAGAATACAAATTTGGATTTATTACGACTAGACTTCCTTCCTGTTAATTCGGTAGTTTCTCTCAGATACAAGAAAACGATTTAGAATTCGGGAAATTGAGTGATTCCCTCTTTATTTTAACTTGAGAAGTACCAATAGATACTATCAAGATCAAGGAAGATGTGTTCTAATCAACAAATGAAGTTCATTTCACAAAAGCATCCTCAGAACAAAGAGAATGGAGTTTTTTGAACCGAAAAATAAATCCACTTTGTAATAGACAAAAAAAGACCCTGGTTCTTAAAAAATCAACGGGCCCTTTCCCTTCTAATCAGACAAACTAAAGAAGGGAGTCTCATCGAGTTCCTACACATTCATGTTTACAACATAGAGTTCTCGAACAAGCAGTTGATCACTAGCTAAGATTATACAAAATTAAACATCAATATGCCAAAAAAGGGAAGAAAAAAAGAACCTGGCTTGACTTGAAACTGCAAAGATGCATCCAAGACATGAAAGTGTTGATCACTAATGAGGACATAGAAAACACCAACCATGATAGGGCTAAAAGTGATCCTCCAATCGTGGGTCCCACCATCAAAATGCAGAGAAACCCCAGTAACAAAGCTGCTATTCCCCATCGTATCATTCACTGTAACGTTCGGCCTAAAATCATACTCATATTTCTCCCTCTCGTACTCCCCAAGAACTCTCACTTTGATCGTCGCAGTGTCGCCTGCTGCGAAGGACCCGTTATCGTTCGGCCAACTGAATGTGAAAGCAGGAAACTTCACCTCACCATCTGCATGAACACAAGCAAGATATATTTTTTCAAGATTGATCGATCTCATCAGAATTTGATCAATCGAGAAGTTTTGCTAAATATTACCTGATTTTGCTGGTTGGAGGCTGAGAGAGAATGTGACGAGGGAGAGTGATAGAAGAATTTGGGAAGCCAACGCCATTGTTGTGATGGTTTCTTGCTGCTGTGGTAGAAATGGTTTGAAGGCGGGGAAGCTTAAAATAGAGTGTTAGAAAGCAGTTATCATTTCTCATTTCTAGCGTCTGTTCAAACCCTATATATATATAATATAATATTGCAGAACGCATGCAAAGCACTGTATTCTCACCTTTTCCGGCGACCGGCGGTAACACGTTCAGTTTTGTTCAATATAGTAAGCAATACATATGCAGATATGCAAGATGATGGTCAGTTAATTTTCTTTAATTGTTAGTGGTCAAGTAATAACTGTTTTTTTTTAATTTTGTCCTCACGTTATTTTCTTATTTGACATTTTGTCGACTAGTTTGAGCGCATTTTTATGCCTCTCTGTTCCATATTGAAAATGTGATGTTTTATTTTTGACAATAATATTGACTTGTTTGCAAAATAGCTCTTTTAAAATATGTGCGTCTCAATATATTTTCTATCTTTTCACTATTTTTTATTTTATGGGTAAAAGAAAAATAGTTTTTAGAGCGACAGGAGGAAGTATTATTTTATTTATCAATAATTTATGTATACATGTGCTTAAAAGAACCGTAAATAAAGAACCGTAAATGTCACAATTGAATTGTAATCGGCCCATAATCAACAATTTAATAAATCGCAATCGTACATACTTGACAGTTCGATTCCAAATCATAGCCGTGTAGAAGATAGTTCGATTACAATTCCAAAAGTTTAAAATCAATTTTTGGAACCATAAACTCAATTTTTTACCTAATTTTGTTTATTTATTATATTATAAAAAGTCATTTATATAATTCATAATAATACATTAAAACTTATGAATATTATTATTTTCCTAAACATCATTTATTCGTCAAAACATACTGCCAAAATTTAAGTTATTATGTAATAAAAATTATTTAATCATGTAAGTTTGAAATTATTTATAAAATCGTCGTTCATATTGCTTTCTAAATTTAAATTCCAATTTTATATATCGCATAAATTTTAGAGGTATAGAAATCAAACACAACATATAACAATATAAGTTGGTACAAACTAAATGAACTCATGAGCATTGCTGTTTTTTTCTTGAGAGAAGATTGGTAAGAAGATTGTGCAATCTCTCCGAACCAGCTCCAGGTTCGAGGTTCGTAGCGTTCCCAACCTCGGAGCAACGAGGTTGGCCCGAACACCAACCACCGGGGGTGAAGCTCCCATTTTTCTTGCCAAGTAACTCCAAATCAATTTTGTGTAAAACAGGGGAATCTTGGGAGAATTTTCGAGCAAAGGCATAACCACCTAAGATCATCCTCTTAGTATCACCGAGGGAGACGATACGAGGATGTTGTCTCGGTGGATTGTCCCAAGGAATGAAGTGCAAGTCATGGTTCACCACTGTGTGTGAGAATTGTGGGGTGTTGCATATGACTGTCTGGAAATAGCCCTCCGGCGATGAAACAAAGTTCGTGTAGTACATGAGGAGGGTTCGAGGGAGGTTGTCCCAACCCCACACGCTGTATTCCACAAAATCTCGTGTCAAGATCATCCAAGCCGAACCTGCATGCATCGAGAGCCTCGGAGTTTAGCCAATTCGGATCATGAATGGCCGTATTATGTGACATACATATTGTGCAGATGGCCTTAATAAAGTGATGACACGTGCCATGATTAATGATTTAAAATATTTCAAAGTGCACGATCATGCCACATGTCTTTATGTTATTAAGGCAACACAATATGTCACACGTATTTTGCCTAGTTAGGTAACATATGATCTCGTTTTATATATTCAGCTACGTGCATGCACCGAGTGTCGAGAAATGTAGCCAATCCGGACCATGTATGGCCTCATTATGTGACATATACTGTGTTGATGGCCTTAATAAAGTAATGACACGTGACATGATTGATGATTTAAAATAATTCATAGTACTCTTCCAGTTATTAAGGCAACACGACATGTCACACGTATTCATTTTGAATTTCCAACGTAATCGAAACTCGCTCTTATATCATAAAACACTATACGAGTTGTAGTCGGACCAAATTTTATAATCCAAAAGGTCATACCAATCAAACATGGGAGATTTTATGTATTATGCCATAAAATCAAGTATTCCTATAAATTGATGTTTCAAATTAAGTGACAAAATGAATATACTAACCATCAATCAATTTGAAGGCATTTGGTAACTTTCTCTTATGTGGAAGCTTTATTATGTCTGACTTTTTGTTGTCATATAGTCCTGGATCTATTATCAAAGGCATTGCTCTAGCATACCTGCAATACACAATATTCATATCCAAAATTAACTAAAAAATTAATAAAAAATAATTCGCAATTCAAAAGTACTTACTTTTTCCATCCAATATTGCTGGTATGTTGAACGAAATTGAGATCTCTTTTTAAACTTGAGAAAGTATGCATTAGATCTGGAACAACAAATTAAACATTTCAATCAATTTACATATATAGTAAAACTATTTTTTACATTATCACAACATTTGACATTTTTTCTTTTTCAAGGATTAATTATATTTTATGTCCGGAATGTCGGTCGGGATTGAATGTCCATGCTCTATATAATCCACAATCAAATTTCCCATTCTAATTAAAATTTATTTAAAATAAATATTTATTATAATAATGAATCATGATTAACATTTATTTAAAATAAAATATTTTTAATAATATAATGAATCATAATTAACATTTATTTTAAAATTAGAAATTTTAAAAATATATGTATACCTTATTTATTGAATTTATCAATAGTAATATTCAATTAAAAGTGACGATAAACGTTAAAAAAGTAATTCATACCATATTTGAATTACATGACCCTTTAAAAGTAAGTGTAAAATTAATCAAACTATTAAAAATATTAAAATTTGATAGTTAGATCATCTGATTATATTCCTAATTTATAGTAAAATTAATCCCTTACAACATAAAATTTAAAAAGGGAAAGAGGAGTTACCATCTTGAGTAACCAAAGGGTAATCCGAGGCACTAAGATTAATAAACCAATCCCAATCTTTATATCTCTTGAGAAGAATGGCACATGCATGCAAAGTATTAGCCACCATTGTAACCCCTCTATAGGTCACCATATTTGCCTTGTCATGCATATACACATTCCCTACCTTCGCGAAAATCGGGTGCTCCCTCACACGAGAGGCGAGCTCCCACCTCTCTTGCAGAGACGAGTCTAGATCCATATGCACCACATAGTAGTTCAACGGGTGGTACAACGCTTCCAGAGTCCTCCATAGTTTGTTCAGGTCTCCCTTCGACCCCGAGATCAGATAGGCAAATCTCGGGATCGCAGGCAGAGGAGGAGGGGGAGGGGTTAGGTTTTCCTTGGAAGAGAAATAGAAGCTCATTGGAGAGTGAAAAAGGGTTAGGACTGTGTTTATAGAGCAAACCACACTCAAGTTGAAGATAGTGGCCACAAAGATAATGGTGACTAGTGAAGCCATGCAAAGAGGGATTATACATTTCTTCTCTGCCTTTAGCCATCCCATGTTGCAAGATTCTTGATCTTTCTTTTTGTTTGTTTAACTATCAACCCACAAAGTTTAATTTGTGAGGGAAAGATGCTAAGATAAGTACTGCCCAATTGCTGACCACTATTGCAAAGTCAACTGCATGAATCAAGAAAAGAGTCAACTAGTTGTGTTTGTTTGACTTCAATCAATGAGCTTTGGCTAGAAGTTAATTTTGGCATCCAAAGTCTTAACTTATTAGGTAAGACATTATTCCCTTAATTGAGTGGTAGCAACTTTGATCCAAGAAGAAATAGATTAGGAGTTTAGTTTCGTACTTTCGTTGAAAAACCATCACATACACAAACTCAATTTTGTTACCAATTCACTCACTTTTAATATCAGTGCTTAAAACTTGAACAATTTAAAGTACTTTGGATCATCAGATAAATTAAGCTAGTATTTTTGCAGCCAAGTTAATTTTCAGACCGACCCGACTCAAACCCAATTTTTTCCACTCTCGCTTGATGGAACCGGCCCGGCCCGGCCCGGAAGGATTATTTTGACAACTATATCAACAAGTTCTCATAACGTTCCATGAAAGGAGCAAGATTTCAATTAATATAAATTATAATCATATAATAACTACGATATATATATATACAAGAGGACCCATATTCCAAACTTAATTTCATTAATCTTTTGATGATATATATTTGTAACAAAACTCGATTGTGTTTTACACAAAAACTCCCACTGATCAACTATATATATATATTATCACAGCCTCAACAATACTAGAAATAAAAAATTAAAGAAGAATAAGAAGTAATAAATAAATATATAAATCCTCAAAGAAGGGGAGAGAAAGAAAGTGAAAGAATCTAACCTTTTCTTTGTAGTGAATATATTGAGAAATTCTGAGTGGGGCACTTAGTATTATACCTCAGCAGCATAAGAAATGGTGGTGTAGGGAAGAAGATAGTGTAAATGCTCAATAATAATAAATTAATAGAGTATTAGAATTCTCTAAGTTAATATTAAAGTGTAACTAACTTTTGTTTACTTTTGAATATTTACACCTTTTATATATAGCATAGCATAGGCCACAGCTTGGATTTCGTCGCGTGATAAATAAGATTGATAAGATGGAGCACAATTTGCTCTTATCTTGATTTTTTGAATCGACAAAAGATACATAAATTGAGATCTTGATACATATATATACAAATAGTTCAATGGGAGTTAGATATTTGGAAAATTTCGTTTTGAAGACTTGAATACCAAGAAAGACCCGACTGAAGAATGATTTTTTACTGCCTCGATCAATGTCCGAGATGTAAAAATACAGTAGATGAAAATCATTCGATTCACAGTTCTTTATTTTTATTTGAATATCTTATTTCTTATTAAACTAAACATAGAAATTAAAGCACTACAATTTTACCAATTTATTTTTAATTTCATTTATTAATTATTGCATAATCTACATATGGCTTTCTTGTTGTAACTAGTTTCTTTTACTAGCTAATAAAATTGGAAAATAAAAGGATTGTGTGTGAAGTATGGTTTACAAACATTTAATGTACTTTTTGGTGAAAGAAAAGGTGGAGTTAATAAGGTTAAATTCTTCAATTATTCAACTTGAGTAGCTCTTTAATTAAAGGTGTAGAGATGTACTTATGTGCTTTTCAAACAACGGGGCTACATTATCTTATTATAAATGCTCCTTTGAAAATTTAGTGTCTTTAAATTCCCTTTGAAAATTAATTAGTGTCTTTAAATTCCCTTTGAAAAGTAAGTACTCTACTTACGTAACAAATAATATTTCATCCTCCGTTTCACTAAAAGTGGTCACGTTTAACTAAATTTGTGAGAGCTTTTTCGTCAAACGTGACAACTTTTAGTAAGACAGAGGGAGTAATAGTAATTTAGTTTATTCGCTATAAAACAATATAGATATATGCTATGAATTTAGAAAAGCAATAAGAAAAACAAGAAGCTTCGTCTAAAAAAAGTACAATAATGTTAAAAAAAAATGTATTTATGTGAAAATTCAAAATGGATGAAAGTTACAGTCATATGAGAGAATTTCACTATTGATCGGAAAATAAAGTATATATATATATAACAACAAATTAAACATAACTCTATCGAAATAAAACCATGTCACATCATTACGAGCATATTAAATTATGAGTATTATAGATAAGATACTGATTCTATGTGACATGTCACATCATTACAAGCATGTTAAATTATAGATATTATGAATAAGATATACCGGTTCTATTATATATTGTATTGAGTAAAATTGTCCACAATTACAGATGCAAATCAAAATTAACTCATCAATACACGAGAGTTGCATGAAATAAGTTCAAATATTGCATTCAAGGGATTATCTAATTAAATAATATTAGTTAAAGTGTATATCAGATATGTTCAAATGAATCGTAACTGTCGAAATTGAACTATAATTGGACCGTAATAATCGTAATAACTATAATAAATCTTTTGAACGGTTTGGATTTCGAACCATAAATTATTGTAACCACAATTCGGTAATGATTTTATTATAACAAAAACTATAAATCGACAGTTCAGTTACGATCCAAATCATAATAGTATAACTCAAAGAGGTGATTACATATTGAAGCTCTCTCTTTAATCTAGTGCATATAATGACAATGCTAATTGAAGATAGTATACGTCTATTTGAAAACGAAGCAAGTGGGTAGTAATCTATATATCTATTAAATGATTACATATTGAAGCTTTCTCCTTAATCTAAGGCTTATGTGACATCACTACAAACTTTTTTTCATATTTATATTAATATTTTATATACGGCAATATATAATTTAATGATTTGGAAAAAATTGCTTGAGGAAGTCTATAATTAATATTTTATATAATTAATTAGTCATGATTATAATCATATTAAATTAATTATTCAGTCAAAATTGCAATATATATAGTTGGATGTATACTTTATATATTATATTGATTAAAAATAATTTTGCTAATTATAATATATAATATAGATATGATATTAGGCCCCTACAATAAACTTTGTTCATTTATGATACGAAAATATATAGCATTCATCAATCATCATCGTTTACTCTTGAAAATTGGATAATATATATAATTAATTATGAAGATTGATGGACTAGCTAATTAATTGACTATTTATTTGTTTCTTTTTTATTCAGATTAAATAGTCTCTTCCCTTTACAATTTTTTTAATTAATTTTAGTATTATATTAAGATTGGTCGAATTGATCAATATTTTATAAATTATAATTTGATTTAAATGATTGGTTGTCAAAACATATATATTAGACTTTTGAGTATTAAATTTAAATGTAAGAGACATTATATATAATTTTAGATATAATTTATACACAAATATAGTTCATATAAAGTGGGTGGACGAATATTTAACGGGAATTATATAAAAATATAGTTAATATAAATGTGTTTATAACTCACTTCTATTATTGTCGGCTACCGAAGGGTAAAATGTCATCACTACCCTCACGGGTATGGATATAGATAGCCAATGTTTATGTATGTCGTGGCCGATTGTCATCCATACTTTTGACCCACCAACAATATAATTTTTAATACATATAAAATTAATTGTTTGAATTGATCAAATAAATATTCATGATTTTATTTGGTCAAATAATTAATTTTTATCAAACAAAAAAAATAGTCAATTTTTAAAATTACAACATAAAGTGATTATATACCAATAAATTTTTTACGAGATAAGTCTTCACTTAACACTTATATTTTTCAATGATATAATTTTTAAGTATACAAATTTGCAATTATGTTAATAAATCATAACATAACGTGATTTTGTTTCAACACAATCTATATTAGATAAATTACTTAGAATAACATTTATTTCTAATAATTTGTCTATTTATACAACCTCTAAATATGATAAATATGTCAAAATAGTAATTTTAGTAAAAAAAATCCAAATTTTAACCACCTAAAATATTATAGTAAAATAATAGTCATTCTGTATTATATAAAAATTATATAAAAATGACAAATATGAGTACCCTCAAACTCACCACCCATCACATTATGGGTATCCATCATCCCGCCACTTGTAGATATTAATCATGTGTGAAACATATAATATTAATATTTAAGAATTATTATATATAATTTTAGGAAATATTTTTACATATAATTTTTAGAAAAATATAAAAACATGGTCAATATTAAGTGGGTGGGTGAGTATTTAACGGGTGTTTTGATGGATATTTCATATGTATATCGCGAATAATTTTTGTGAGTAAGAATAATAACTATCCATATACAAATACAAATGATATTTAAATATACCTACGAAATTATGTGTGTATATCAAATGTATCTCTAACTCACATCTATTACTGTTAGATAATTGCACGTAAGTTTTCATTTATACCCTCATGGGTACGGGTACGGATATGGATAACCACTACATGTGTGTCGTATCCGATTGTCATTCCTACTTTTGATCCACATAAATATTTTATCCAAAAAAAATCATTATTTGATTTAACATAGAGTGATTATGTACCAATAAATTTTACGTGGGATGAGTCTTCACGTAACACATATATTTTGCAACGATATAATTTTTAAGTAGAAAAAAATTGTCATTATGTTAATAAATCATAAGATAACGTGATTTTTTATCAATACTTTCTACGTAAGATAATTTGTTGTAAATAATATTTAAAATAATTTATTATTTTATATCACTTTTAAATAGAAAAATGTTAAAATAATCATTTTAATATACCAAATTCAAATTTTAACCACTCATAGAAAAATATAGTCATTATGTATTTGGGTTTCCTCAATCACTCCTTATTAACGATATCTTTTAATTTTATAGCTAATAATTCGTAAATACAAGTGATTATATTTTTATTTTTATATTTATATTTATAAGTATTATTTGAGTTTACTATAATAAAATAACTATTATACAATTTAAGCTTTTAAATATATTATTATATTTTTAATAACTTAAATTTTTAAGTAGATAATAATATTTTTAATATTTAAATTTTTTATTGTAAAATATATTATTTAAATATATATATTTAAAATTTTGTATTTATAAATTATAATATAAAATAATTTTTCGTCGATTTTCGACGAGGTACACATTTAAATCGACATTTAGAAATGAAAAGCTAGTTTGCAACTTTCGTCGATAGGTGAGATGAACGATAAGAAGATGCTCTTCAAAATAAAAATAAACTTACTACCTTTTTCGTGACAAATCAGAAAGTGAAATGGATCAATATTAGGAAAAATCCACGAGCTAACATAATAATATATATTAGTAATATATTAGTAAAAATCCACGAGCGGATTGAACGAGATTCAAGCATAATAATATAAAACCACTATACTTTGTTAGTTTCTCTTCAGTTGGAATTAAGAAGAATGAGAACAATTATTATTAGACAGTGGGAGTGCCCACAGAAATAGAAATAAACCGCGCCTACTTTATGGTCATGTCCACGTCACCCGCACGCTCTTTCTAATTTTGGATAATTATTACTTTATCCTATTCTTACATATTTTTATTTATCCTCTCAATTACAAGATAATAATAAAATAAAAGCTTATCCTGACATTGCTCCCTGCATCATGTAGTTCTAAAATATTGAGTTCAAATTATTTGATGACATTTATCTAATTTAAATAGATTATCCCTTCATTTTAAAAGAGTTGGACCTTTTGTTATTTTGGTTCATTTATTTGAAGCTACTAATAATTTAATTTTATTTAAAGATATAATTCAATTTTGTATAATTACTTTTTCCCTATTCCTTACAACATATTCATTTAAATTATTTTATTAAAACTCATACCATCTGAAAAGCACAATACTCTTTTTCGAGGGAGAGAGTCATGTTTAGAGGTGATCCGTCAGAGTGATTAGATATCGTGGTTGGGATATGTCTCGTAATTTTAGGCTTGATATAATTTAGATAAGATTGAACTTGTTAAAAATGTGTAATACTCACTTGGTTTGATAATTGACATGTTTTATATTCAACTGAGTCTATTATAATAATAAAACGAGTCAATTAAAGAGGAATGAAGGGAGTAATTTTTTGGGCTCGAGAGTATCATGTCTAACTTGAAATTTGTATAATATTCTTTTCGTCCTGCTAAATACAGCTACAAAAGAATCGATACAAAGTTTAAAAAAGTAAGAATAATGTATTTTATAATTAATTTTTTTCTTTTTTAAAAAATGATATTTTTAGTGAAACAATTCAAGAAGAAAATATATCCCCGTTTAAAATATATGCTATTCTTTTGAGGCCTATTGAGTTTTATATTTTCAGGGTTTGACGTAAATTTAGGCAAAAGTCAAATGATTCAATCTTTTTCCACCTCTATTAATCATTTCTATTAAAATATTTTTACGACTAAAACATGCAATAATTAGAAGTCCCCATACTTGTATCTATCCTAAGGAATAAAAATAAAAATATAAGAGAAAAACAAAAGTAAAAAAGAAAAAGTCTGCAAAGAGATAAAAAAAGACATTGAAGTACGAGAAAAAACATTGATCCTTATCCAACATCATCAACCCCCTCAACTCAACTCCATCCATCCAAACTCATTAAACTAATTAAGAACCTCATGACCAGAAACATCTCCTCTCTCTCTCTCTCTATATTATATATATTATATAAAAATATCTCACCCTCACCTACATATATAAATATCCCCAACCAATCAACCAACAAGAATATATTATAAGCAAGAGAAACACATACACATACATTTGAAACTAATTAAGTCGATCTGTAATGTTGGGTATATTTCACAAGGCATTTGCTCATCCACCTGAGGAGCTGAGCAGCCCTGCGTCTCACAAGTGCTGTAAGAAGCCCCAGTCACCCCATGAAACCCTCAACGACTTCCTCACTTCCCATCCTGATAACACTACTTTCTCTATGAGCTTTGGAGATGCTGCTGTTCTTGCTTACGTCACTCCTCACCATCATTCTCTCCTTCCTCGCAACCAGAGGTACTCTACTCTACTCTACTCTCTTACTCTTACTGTTAATTACATTATCTTCTTCTCTTTCTTTAATAGTTAAGGATATATATTATATGTTTAGTTTAATTACCTTCTCACTACTTTCTTAATTAATATATATTTATAGTGGGTTTCGAGGGTTAACAAACATTTAAATTATCCTTTCTTAATTTTTTTGTAGTGGTGATAACCTCAAATTAGGTAAATTAGGTAATTTGTTAAAGGGATGTGATATGCATAAGTGTACTCATACAATTGTATTATCTGTCAAACATCAACTTCCTCATTTCTTTTATATCACATAATTTTACATTGTAAAAGTTAATAATTTATATTTATTTGAAATGGAACAATTAAAGTGAAATTAATAGATATTTTTGCCCTTTATTATCACTTAAATAAACATGGGCCATGTTGAAATATTTGAAATTGGGCCTTCAGGATATTTTCCGGGCCTAATTAATCTGCATCCTCGATCAATCCGTACGTATAACTAGACATGGAGTACTATTTTAGACTCGTTTAACTTTTCTTTAAGTTTGCTTTTTGACCAAATTCGTTTAAATTAATGAGACGAGATCAATTTGTAACTCAATGGATGATGATGATGTGCAGGTTGTTTTGTGGGTACGAGGATATTTATTGCATCTTCATGGGGAGTTTGAACAACTTGAGTGCACAAATAAAGCAGTATGGTCTTTCAAGAAACAGCAACGAAGCCATGCTTGTGATCGAGGCTTATCGGACTCTTCGAGACCGCGGGCCCTACCCGGCCGACCAGGTCATCAAGGATCTCGACGGCTCCTTCGCCTTCGTTCTCTACGACAGCAAAGTCGGGACCGTCTTCACTGCCTTGGTACATAAATATTCTTTCTTATATGAACCCAAACCTATGCTTTATGCTTTTTTTTTCTTCTTAATTGATTGATGGTTACTTTTAGGGTTCCGACGGCGGAGTGAAGCTGTACTGGGGCATCGCCGCCGATGGCTCGGTGGTTATTTCCGATGATATAGATGTCATCAAAGCTGGCTGTGCAAAATCATTTGCACCATTTCCCACAGGTACAAAACTCTCCAATAATGACACTCGAATTTTAAATGCATGCCACCAAAATTATTAGTAACATTTTGTGGCGTAGCTAATTTTGTGTAGTGACACTCTCAAATACATATTACAAATTATTATTTTATAATTACAGTTTTAAATGTTACAAAAATTGTATTGCAGGGTGCATATTTCACAGTGAAGCAGGACTAATGAGCTTCGAGCATCCAATGAATAAGCTGAGGGCGATGCCGAGAGTCGACAGCGAAGGGGTCATATGCGGGGCCAATTTCAAGGTCGACTTGTATTCTCGAGTCAACAGCATTCCACGTGTCGGGAGTGAGGTCAACTGGGTTGACTGGGCACATCAAGACTCATAGATAACTTAATTATCATGAAATTGTATTAAAGGGAAAGTTCTGATTGAATAAAGTCTTGGATGTTTTTATTTACCTGTTGAAGAGTCTTGAATTAGTTTATAATTTCTATAAAATAAATGAAATTTATTAATAGAATAGTGTTAATTGTCACGAGAGATGAACCTAATTGTGGAAAAATGAGTACATGTGATGATGAAAAAAGGCACAATTAATCAATTTTCATTTGCTAGTGTATCTGTGTATGTATGAACGAATTATTAATTAATTAAAATAGTGGAAATAATTAACCTGTTTCCTAGTTGCAAACATCAACTATGCCACGCCTCTTCTTTGGCATGCTTGGTATATATTTATTAAATTATTACTGCATTTTGATCTTTCCAAGTTTCAAATAATGAACAAAACATTGGCTTATTGCGTTTTGGAAGAGTCTTGATCATTGGGCCATCGATAGGACAATTAAGAAGGTAACTTAGGATTTAATATCTCTTAATTAGAGTTTAGCAATTAGGGTTAATATTCGATTCGGTTCTAGGTATCAGAAACTGAAAATTTGGGTACCTGAAATGAACATAACAAAATTATAGGAATCGTTTCCAGACACGTAATCGATTATCTGAGGAATTCAATTCCGATTAGTATTGCAGGACTGACAATTAAAAAATCTTATTTTTATCGATTAGTATTGCAGAACTGACAATTAAAAAATCTTATTTTTATCGATTATTCCTTGTTTCTAGTCTTTTGAGATCAAACAAAATCTTTCGAGATCAAACAAAATCACCAAACATTATATGAATAAATTCACAATATACTTAAATTGTGAGTTTATTTTCGATTCTTCGAACCGATCGATTTCGATTAGAACCAATATCTGAATATTAGCTCACTTGTGTTTGCCATACGTTACTAATTATTTTATCACCAAGAAATTTCTTGCTCTTCAGTCTTCCCTAATAGCTAAAGTCTACATGCCATCGTCACCTCTCATCACTAACCATGCTTGCAAAAATGTATATAAGCCCACAACTAATTTCCACTTGGAAAAAGAAAGCCAATATGTCTATCAAGCCTATCAAGAAAATTGGGAAAAGCCCTATTACTCCTCCTACTTCAAAACTAGCCTTCCCATTTGCCCTTAGCGAATCGAGTTCGAGTTCGAATTCGAATTTGCAATCACACCGTGACCCTACGATGATATGCTTTGGTCATCAAAGTGAAGAAAATAGTGAAAAGGCAAACCCTAAAGTTTACATAGGAGTACGGCAGCGGCAGTGGGGGAAATGGGTGGCGGAGATCCGGCTTCCGAGGAGCCGGAGGCGGCTTTGGCTCGGCACGTTCGACTCGGCCGAGGATGCGGCGGTGGCCTATGACAACCAAGCCTTCAGCCTAAGAGGCTCCAATGCAAGGCTCAATTTTCCCCATCTCTTCCTCTTGTCTAATCAAGAAAAGGAAAAGGAGAAGGAAAAGCTACATTCAAATCCCATAATCATCTCTTTTGGAGATTCCAAAGTTGAGGAAAATTTTAATAGTAATAATCAGTATGGGGATGTGGCGGATTTGAACATGGAGAGTTTCATATGGGAAGAGAGTGTGAATGAAGATTATAATTCCATAAACCTACTCAATGATCATGACAATCTTGCCTCCATTGATGACATTTTACCAGTTCTATTTCCCTAAAACATATATATGGATGGATTCATATAAAAAACATCCTTGTGTAGAAACTAGAAAGTAAGAGGCTGAATGAAATTATCTATGTATTCTTATCATGCATTTATATGCATACTATCATAATGTGTGATGAATTTGGATCCTAGATTATACAGTGGTTAATGATTAATTTTTTTCCTATTAATTAATAAGTGGCATGTATTGCATATATAAATTTAATGAGATACACGAGCACGAGCAAAATCGAGTTGTATTGATTGGTGAGCCGGCGACAACAAACAACGGCATAAGTAAAATCAGGGTTTAGTTGAGCCGAACTAGATACTAGTCGGCTTGAGCTTGCTAAATATTGAGGGGTTTTGAGCTTGGCCTGAGCTCGACTCGCCATTCAATTATCAAGTTTGTATTTAAGGCTCATTTGGTTTTCATATTAGTGGTTTGCATAGTCGAGCTTGTTAAAGACTCGATTAATTTCATTTTCCATTGTATGCATTCAAACTCGTGTTTAATTTGGTTCGACTTAAGTTTGGCAAACATGCTTGACAACATGTTCATAAACAAACAAACTTTACAATGAGTTGATCATCATATCTTACGTACTCAAGCTCAACTCGATAAAAGTATTAAACTCAAAATCAGGCTTGAGCTCAACTCATTTACTATCTAACCCAGCTCCAAACCATCTTTGTTCTATGGCTCTTAATAAAATCAAGCTCGTGTAGTGAATGATAAGGCTGGCCTTTTACTCATTCAATACATATAACCAACCACTCACTAAATTTATTTGAGCAGTTGAAAGTCAACATCAATTAAGAAAACCTAATATGTTATTTATGGTGTTTGATATATTAATAGTCAAACTAAAAGCGTGTTTGCACCACACCTCAAATTCTTCCTTCCTTGTGAGTCAAATATTTCAACTTTGAAGCATTTTCTCAAAACCTACACTATATGTATAAACATACATTTCCTAACACACCGCAAAGAAAAACTCAAATTCTCATTAGTAGAGATCAAAATATGGATAGAAGGCTTCCTTTTCCATCAAAGCCACCAATCTCCGCCTGTGACAAGAGCCCCGTTCGTCTCCGGAGTTGCTATAAAGGCGCTTCCGGGATGCAGCCACGTTTGGGATCGCGATTACAACTCAAATCTCCCGAAAATAGGTTTAGGAGACGGGATGGTAGCAAGGAGATCGTGAGGAGGGCGTTGATGCCGCCAAGTCCGAGGCTGAGTTTGAGGTGGCGGAACTTCCGGCCGATGCCCACTCGTTTCTCCATTGTATCTTAAGTAGCTTAAATTATGCTCCCTTCGTCTCACCTAATTTAGAACTTAGCTTTCGGAAGTTTAAACACTTGTATTCATCTCATGCACCTGAATATATACTCGTTTTGAAACCAACATGATTAATATTGAATGATTTTTTTATTAATCGGTTATTTATGATTTTGCTTCATATTTTTTTCAAGTTCCATTCTCTTTTCCCCTCATGTCTTTTGTAGTAAGATCGTAAACGAACCAAATAATTTCAATTCAATTCATAATTCATATTTAAATATTTTATAATTCGAATATATTAAAAAATGCAGATGTAATATAGCCACATGTAAGGCATAATACGAATAGTTACAAATAAGTTGAGATTAGATAATTATGCATGTGTTGGTATTATAACAAATTGGTTAATAGTGGAGATGAAATGTTTCATATTTAAATTGCCTTGCTTAAGCACAAAACATCAAACTACTTACATTAAGGTCCTAAACAAATCAACAATTCAATTCAAATTATGTCGGTATTCGAAAGGATCGGGACAATCGGCTTGATTTCAGGTTAATCCTATCGAATTATTGGGTTATTTGATTTGAAAAAAATTCGGTCATTTTTTCGTATTGAAAATTTATAATTATAATCCTAAACTTTTGATTTTCAGATTTAAATGTTTACGAAAATGTTCAATACGTGTGCAATTATGCATACTATTTGATAATTATATATTTATGAAAATAAATATGCACCATATAACAAGATAATTTTTTAACTTGTTATCATAGATAACATTTATACATGATTAAATTTACATAGTAAAAGATAATCATATAGTAACAAAAAATGTTATAATTAATTTCATTAAGCAATTGATTTACATGTAGGTATAATAATTGATTAAAGTCAAACATATTCACAAATATTTATTATCTTTTAATTCGATTAATCAAGATAGCTAACTCAATTTTCGATCTTAACCCAATCAAATTCAAATTCTTTTTAATCTAATTATTCCTGCAAAAAAAAAATTCAAATCACACAAATTCAAAAATAAATTACACTCTTCAATTTGAGGTTGATTCGGATGGATTGTCACTTTCAGCCAAAACTGAAATGAGCTAGCTAATAAGGTTAACGATAATAAATAAAAACAATTGATGACGTGGCAGGTGTATGGTGACGTGGAGGCTAGTAATTGGCCTTGTGATGAGTCGTGACAGGTAGTGTATACTAACTGGTCCACTGCGGAAATGGTAAAACCCAACACTCACAAAACCACCGATCTCAACGGCTGCAAACTATACTGAATCCCGCTGTCGATTCCCCAAATCTCACTCGACCCAAACCCTACCATCTCCGGTCACGCGTCGCTCGGTATGGTTATCGTCTAATTCTCCTTTTATTTTAGTTTTAGTTGATTTTGATTCTCTTCAATTAGGACTGCGTGCACGTGATGATCTATAGTATTTTCTCTTTTCTGTAATAATTGCATCATCGGATTTTCTGTTATGATTTGTGAGCAATGCTGGGAATCATGTGCCTTTTCTCTGTATCGCGATCCAGAAATGCTTACTTCTATTGCATTTAATGTGTAGTTGTATATATATGTGCATATTTCTCTTTTAGACGATTATTTACAGAGTGAGCTATTTTAGATGATTTATTATGCGCTATTGCAAGCACTTACCGTTTGGGGGAAGGAACTTACCATTTTCAGTTCTAGTTTGTATGTGCTTTTTGGATGGTTGGTAGCTTACATTCCCAGCGTAGCTTTTGTGATGCAATCGTTCTTTTTACGGTGTGGTTCGTCCTGAAAATTTACTTTTGCACTGTCCATATTGTCAAAATTTAGTTTCCTGAGGACTAATGTTCGTTAGAAATGCTAATTACCAGGTATGAATTAGCACGTGAGCTGGTAAGACGAAAGATAGAGCATTGCTGATTCCGGAATTCACCAGCTGCAGTTCTGAGTTTCACTTCTGTAGTAAAAAAGAACTTCAAGATACAGCGACCAGTTTCAGGGGGCGACTTGCCCCAGAGTGGAGAGTTTAATTCTTTCCCTGTAGCACGAAGGGTGAACTCCTTCCAAAGTGTTGCCATGGATGATGATGTGGAGGGTGGGAACCTGGGGCTTTACCAGGAAAGGCCAAGGACATTTCCCGACATGCGTAGTAAACCCTACACCCCACTGGTTAGTGCATCTATTCAATTTATGTATCTTGTGAATGGAACACATAGTCAAATTGTAAATTATCTTAAATTATCTCAACTTATACCTCTCTTGAGAAAATAATTCCTGTATGTGCTTGCTTGCATGTTCTTTGGCTTATAATGTATGTTTTTAAGGCCATATGGGTGCAAAATAGCTATTGAGGTTTAGTAGGTTGCACGTATAAACTTAATTTATCCCTGTCTAAAAACTAGCATAGGAAGGCTTCATACACCTATTACATGTTTAACCTAATAAATCATACTGTAGATTATATGCCTTTCTAATATTTTACTTTGAAATGTTACACCACTTTTTGACATAATTGAAGTGGGATCAGGAAGAAGTAGAAAAGAACAAGAAAAGAAAGATTTTTGACAAGAAGTAAACACCAGAACTAAAAGAAATGAATATGTACTTGCGAATTGGACAGAAATTAAAACCATTCTGAAAGTTGAAAAGCTATAGTTGGCTTCATCTATTTATTTCAGGGACTTGGATTACCCTCAAAACTTCTGCAACTTTTTAGAATTTCCTTTTATGCTGACAGGATATTTGCATTTGTATGAAGTATGAAGCATTATTAAGTTTTTAGTTTATTCTTTTCTTTTTCTTGAATTAGCCTTCTTTTACATCTTATGCATTGCATGCCTTGTTTTCCTCAATGATATTTGCTCAAGTGCTGACTGCCAAGTTCTTTCTTCAGATATTTCGTCTACTAATGAGAATAAACAGTCGTGTGCTTTTGGTGCTTCTGCTCTTTGGACTGGGAGCTCTCTTTTATATTGGTGCAAGTACCTCACCTGTTATTGTGTTTGTATACTCAGTTTGCATTATCAGTTTTCTCGTGTCTATATACCTTGCAAAATGGGTACTCTCTAAGGATGAAGGGCCTCCTGAAATGGTTCAGGTACTATTTCTTCTTCTGCACCTATTTCCCAGTGCTGCACATTGAAATTTGTATACCGTTGCATCAACATGGAATCATGGACTACAAGACAATGTATTCGCTACTCTGAAGTTAAATCAAATTACTTTGTTTTGTATGTGGTATATGTCATGTTGTTATTTATTTTTTCTGAAACCAGTACAATTTGATCTTAAAAAGTTTTCCGAATCCTCTCTTTAGCATATTCATGATCGATTGAATATGCAGGAGTAATTGCATTTTACTGGAGGTTGTTTGCTTGATTGTCTTGACCTCTTTTGCTGTCTATGCTAGATATCAGAGGCAATACGTGATGGTGCTGAAGGTTTCTTTAGGACGCAGTATGGAACTATATCAAAGATGGCTGTTTTATTAGGATTTGTTATCCTGATCATATACCTCTTGCGAACTCCAAGCCCACAACAAGAAGCGTCTGGTTTAGGGAGGTAAGCAGAGGATTTTGAGCTGGGAGTATAGTGCATTACTCTTGTTCAACTACACCGCTCCAGACTGCAGTTACCCAGCTACACACAATTACTGCACTTTAGCCTTAATTGACTAGATATTTCTACGCTTCTAGCAACTGATGTGCTTTCCCATGTTGATGCAGGGGAACATCTGCTTGTATTACTGTTTTTTCCTTTCTTCTTGGGGCACTTTGTTCTGGTATTGCTGGCTATGTAGGGATGTGGGTCTCCGTACGGGCAAATGTTCGAGTTTCGAGTGCAGCAAGACGATCCGCAAGGGAAGCATTACAGGTGTCTGTCTTTGCCACTTAATGATAATTTATTGCAAATGTGTATTTCATGTTAGGTGAGTTGCTTTGAAATCTGATAAGTGCCACTTTTTTTTCAGATAGCTGTACGTGCTGGTGGGTTTTCTGCTTTGGTGGTTGTTGGAATGGCTGTTACTGGTATTACTATTCTTTATTCCACCTTTTATGTTTGGCTGGGGGTAGATTCAACAGGTGCCATGAAGGTCACTGACTGTAAGTTCCCCAGTTGTCAGCTTCCCACCTTAATGACACTAAAATGCTGCTATTATCTCTCTGCTCTTGTGCACGTTTTCCTTTTCTAAACATTTTTTGTTGCACAAATCAACCATAAGTTTTTCTCCTTCAGTGCCTCTTCTTCTAGTTGGATATGGTTTTGGAGCTTCTTTTGTCGCACTTTTTGCTCAGTTGGGTGGTGGAATATACACCAAAGCTGCTGATGTTGGAGCTGACCTTGTTGGAAAGGTGGAGCAGGGCATTCCTGAAGACGATCCAAGAAATCCTGCTGTTATTGCTGATTTGGTATGAGACTCTCCTATATATAGTTTCTCTCATTAATCATTATACAAAGCATTTAGAAGCACACGAAAAATGGTTGGGAAAAGGATTATGTTGCCCTCATTTTTAAACGATTTTATGTTCAGTCTTTACTTTCATCTTATGACTTATATGATAAATATAGCTTTACCCTTATTTTTAATCTCAGTCCCTATGAAATTAATCCCCCTTCAATTTTTGCATAGATTAAGAAAATACATTTTATCTGGAAAACATAATTTATATACAATTGTTCTATTTTGCCCTTCACACATCATTTCCACAAACATTGATCAATGCTATTTTAGTATAAAAATGTATTAATAAAAATTCAATTAAGGAACTGGATTATACTTTTGGGACATCCCAAAAAGGAATAAAGAACTAATTTCGCGGGATAAAACAACTATTATTTGGTATCTTAATTTTTTGATTGTTGGAAAATTGAAGGTTGGAGACAATGTCGGTGACTGTGCTGCTCGAGGTGCTGATCTTTTTGAAAGTATCGCTGCAGAAATAATTAGTGCAATGATACTCGGTGGTACAATGGCACAACGCTGCAAAATCGAAGGTAAATGATTAATTCATTTATCTATAGGAAAAATGCATTCTGAAATGAGAAAAACACACAAAGTAGATTGATTTTTCTTGTTCACTTTCTCAAACATTTTTCTTATTGTGAAATACTTTACTTTAAACTTTTAAGTTTCTTTTTTAAGGATTGGATAAATAGTGATGTAACAGCCTAACCACATTGAATGCCTTTTCTTGCTTTACAAAACTAACTGGATCTCGATGTTATTTCCTTGCAGATCCATCTGGTTTTATACTGTTTCCTCTAGTTGTTCACTCATTCGACCTGGTGATATCATCAGTTGGAATCTTTTCAATTCAAAATAAACGTGAATCTGGAAAAGTTGGTGTATTAGAGGATCCAATGGCAATTTTGGAGAAAGGATATTCTGTAACAATAATCTTAGCTGTTTTGACTTTTGGTTTGGTAAGAAGTTCGACTTCTTTTTGGATCATTACTTCTAGTTTCTATCCCTTAATACTATTCTGATGTTTTTGTGTGTTAATTTGTGCCTCTATAGGTTTGTTTTCTGTTGCACTGTTTTACTTACCCAATCTAATCAGGTCACTCTTTTTTGCAGTCCACACGCTGGATGCTGTATACTGAACAAGCACCATCTGCATGGATGAACTTTGCCTTGTGTGGTTTGGTTGGGATCACTACAGCTTATATCTTTGTCTGGATCACAAAATATTACACCGATTACAAACACGAGCCTGTACGCACATTAGCACTTGCTAGTTCCACCGGTCATGGAACTAATATAATTGCAGGAGTCAGTTTGGGTCTTGAATCAACAGCTCTTCCTGTTCTTGTTATAAGTATATCCATTATATCAGCATATTGGCTGGGCCAGACTTCGGGATTGATTGATGAGACTGGAAGTCCTACTGGTGGGTTGTTTGGGACAGCTGTTGCCACGATGGGAATGCTCAGTACTGCAGCTTACGTCCTGACAATGGATATGTTTGGCCCAATAGCTGATAATGCTGGTGGAATTGTTGAAATGAGTCAGCAGGTACTCCAGGATAATCTTAAGATGTTCCCATGTCCTTAGTTTATTTTTTGAGCAATTCTAATTTTTTATACAACTAATGCCACAGCCTGAAAGTGTACGTGAAATTACTGATCTGCTTGATGCGGTTGGCAATACTACCAAGGCTACGACCAAGGGTTTTGCAATTGGTTCTGCAGCATTAGCATCGTTCCTTCTGTTTAGTGCTTACATGGATGAAGTAGGTTCGTTTGCACATGTACAGTTCCATCAGGCAAGCATTCCAATTCTTTTTTTCACTTTCTATTTTTCAGAACCTGTCTTTTGGATTGAATTACTGGAATTGTTATATTTTTGTTTGATCTATTAGTTTCTTATCATCTTGAACTATACAGGTTGACATAGCCATTCCTGAAGTTTTTGTTGGCGGACTGCTGGGCTCTATGCTTATATTTTTATTTAGTGCATGGGCATGTGCTGCAGTGGGTCGAAGTGCTCAGGAGGTTGTCAATGAAGTTAGAAGACAGTTCATTGAGAGGCCGGGAATCATGGTTCGTGTTGTAGTTTGATATCCCAAATAGCTTATAGCATCTTCCCTCACCACAGTGCCTTATTCATTGCTTATTTGTGTCAGGAATACAAGGAGAAACCTGATTACAGTCGATGTGTGTCTATAGTTGCTGCTGCTTCTTTACGAGAGATGATTAAGCCTGGAGTTCTGGCCATTATGTCTCCCATAGTTGTTGGTAACTCCTTGCTTTCTCGTTTCAGGCTTTCTTTAAAATGCTGTCTAATACTCCTTCTGTCCCATTATTTATAGCCAAAATGCCAAATAAAATACTCACAATTTTGGTCAAATGGAGCCATGAAAAGTGTGACTGAGGGAGTAGTTCTTTTAGCTGTACTTTGCCTGTAGAAAACAAATAAATGTATCAACCTGTTGCATGCCTAAGATAGTCCAAAAAGTGTTTTTGTTTGCAAGGGCTGGTCTCGCTTAGACTTTACTACGGTCAATAATTTAAGTCGCACCTGATGAATATTTAAGAATGTTTAGATAACAAATGTTCTTTAGTCTTTATCAAATTTAACTGTAATGTGGTTATTTAAAAAGCAAAGACTATCACTTTGGATAGTAAGGGTATTGCCAAATGCAAGCTATAAAATACACATGAACAGCCTATTAAACTTCCAGTCCTTGCGTTCTTATTTCTAGTTTGTTAAAACTTTGCCTTTCTACTGAAACCATCTGCGATTTGTGTTAGGTATTGTGTTCCGGGTGCTAGGCTACTATACCGGTCAGACTCTCCTTGGAGCGAAAGTCGTGGCTTCCATGTTGATGTTTGCCACAGTTTCTGGCATTCTTATGGCTCTTTTCCTCAACACCGCCGGAGGCGCGTGGGATAATGCAAAGAAATACATCGAGACAGGCGTCCTCGGAGGCAAAGGGAGCGAATGCCATAAAGCAGCAGTCACCGGTGATACGTAAGTTTCCAAGAATTCCGCTTTCCTTATATATTACTCCATATGTCTCACTCAGTATGTCCCACCATATTCTATCTTTAGATGGGACGAAGGGAGAAGTAGTACACTTCAGTAACAAATTATTTCCATGAAAAAAGAAAATAAAAAAAAGTAACAAATGATTGTTGTATAATATGGTGCAGGGTGGGAGACCCATTTAAAGACACAGCAGGGCCATCTCTTCATGTTCTCATAAAAATGTTGGCTACCATAACTCTCGTAATGGCTCCTATCTTTCTGTGACTTCTCATTTCAAGACATATTAATTACTCTCTCATAATACCATTATACAGTTTGAGTTTTTTCCTTACTTTCCTTTTCTTTTTCTTTATGTGTAATCGGAGGTGTCCATTGAAACTTTAAAGGTTAATATTAACATCACTTTTTTGGTCCCTAGCTTAACTTAAATAAGTCATCATTTAGTGAAAACTTTCCCCTTTGTGATATAAATTTATGGACTGCTCCATTGTTTCGAACTTGAGATCTTTTACCCTGAAAATTAACCATTCTACCAACACAATGTCAGATATCAACATTTGTATTCAGGGTACTATGGAACGCATAAACTTTCACAATCCACATTTTTAATTTAACTGCTTATTGAGTAAATTTGGATTATAGATGTAAATGAATAGAGCTATTCGCAAACTATTCGAGGGTAGACTCAAAGAAAGTTTGTTACGAGCCGAGCTCGGCTCATTGAGTACAAGCAAGCATATTTGAATTATTTTTTTTGTGCGACCTATTTGCCAGCCTTCAATCAAACTTTCAGTAAACTATAACACGAGCTTGTATACATCCAAATGATATGAAAAATTAATGACCTTTAACAAAATCAAAATCCATTGTTACAAATATCAAAATTCGAGAATAATACAGGAAGGGAGCTCAAATTTGATAATCAAATTCGAGAATGAAATTGAAAACCAACTTGTATTCAACAGATTTGCAGCCTTATATAAATACTACTTTCTTTGCCCCACTAAACATGATACTTTTTTTTTTCGACAAAAAAAAATACTCCCTCCGTCCACGAAAGTGTTTAACATATTTCCTTTTTAGGCCGTCCACCAAAGTGTTTAACACTTCAAACTTTCCATTTATAGTAACTATTCTATACACACAATCCAATTAAAAATTATAAATCATGTGGGACCCAACCTCCACTAACTCTACTTTTACACTCATTTCACACTCCACCCATTACACCTTTTACACTCCTTATACACTCTACACAAAAGTCTAACAATTTTTCTTAAAACCCGTGAAAGTCAAAGTGTTAAATACTTTTGAGGACGGAGGGAGTAATTTTTACTATTTTTGAAATGTGTTAAGTTTAGTGCAACGTTTCAATCAGGGAATGCGTGTCTAGTTTAATTGTGATTACTTGGCTAGAGTTCCGAAACCGTAACATTGTCCGGAGATGAGTTGGTCGAAGGGACAAGTCACTAATGGCTACGTTAGAGGGGTCCACTTAGCATTGGAACTTGGTAGAATTGATTGGTTGATAAATAGATCGACATAAATCCAAATAAGGAGGAACATGCATTGCACACCAATAATACACTGAATATCCCAATCCCACATTTTTAATATATACTAGTCTACATATATATATCAACTTCAGAAATTCAGTCCCCATTCAGAGAACAGCTTGCTTGCTTCGATTTGAAATCCTATCTCTTTTGTGTCCACATATTTAAATAAAATAAAGTAAGATGAAAAAAAAAAGTATTGAGAGAGGTGTCTTTGTCTTGCTTTTCTTTCTTTCTCACCCCATAATCAAATAACGGGCTTCTATTCCAACATGTCATCTACCAAGATTCTACCTCAATCAATTCCATTTCATTCCCTCTTTTATCAACATCTCATGCTCTCACTTTTCCCCTATTCCTTTTGCTTGGACCTAATTCAACCATTTTTTGCTCTCTCCAAATACCCACATTCCATCATTACTCTTTCAGAATAATATCGTGCAGCTACAACAACGATCAAAACATACGGCCGAACTGCCGAATCCACAAAAACACTTAATATTTTAAATCTTATAATTACGAATAGCGAATGGGTCAGCATGAACCCATCAGTCTTGAGATTATTTTGAATAGGATCGGCAGATCTAAAATTAAACCAAGCAGATATTGTTTAGCCATATATCTGTTCAAGTTCTTCAGGCCAAGTCAAATTTTAACAACTCTAATGCAAGATTAGTCTTATCTTATGAAAGTTGGTAGTATTTTCTAAGATAAATGTAACCTTAGATAATTTGGGTCAATTTAATTCAAGGTAACCAAACAATTTGTGATTATTAATAAAAATTAAAATAATCAGAAAAATAAACAATTTTAATAAGAAAAAAAATAAAGTACTCACATGAATAAAATAAATGAATCGATAATGAGAATAAAAAAATGAAATGAAGAGAAAACGACAACGAATTCATCGTGTATAGCTATATTAATTTTTACATGGCCCTACTCCCTACACGACTTCTTTGAATGCAGCATACATTTTTATTTTTATTTTTCTAAAAATTATAAAAAAGAATTATAGAAGAAGAAGTCCACGGTGGACAATTTCACGTGGGCATGATTCGAACAAAAATCGAATACAACAACCCATACTTATGTCTTCTTCACTTTGGTAAAGAAGTGATCCTCTGCTTTGGGATCAGTTTTTCTTATTTTAGATATAATAATATAATATTTCATAAATTAATAGACTTTTTTGAGATAAGATAAATAAAACAAAATATACCCCACAAGAGCTGGCTAATTATATGAGCATCTATTTTTTAAGATGAGAAGTGGGCCCAAAATCCTAATCAGAGCTAAGTAGGTGGACCAGGTGAAGTTCACATGGCTTACTCATTTCTATGGCCCAGAATCTGCCATGTCCGCATTGAGCTGGCAAGAATCTAATGTAGCTTCTTTAATGCGACACGTCATCAATTACCCGAGATTCATTCTCAATCTCACTAAATCCACCCGCTTTTGACTTAATTGAATTCTTTGTTTTATACAATATCGTTCTCATTCAAGATTAAATAGTTAAGAGCTAATAGAACCATATTCTTGGGACATTTGAAGGAGGTTATACGACAGTTCATGTCTGTAACACTATCTAGAGCCGGCAAAACGAGCTCAAATCGACTCGGCCTGATTCACCGGCTTGATTTTGTGCATGTTTGAACCTAAATAATTGAGTCCCGAATGACTAGTACCAATGCTAAAAATTTAGGATTAACTCAATCGGACTTGATCCCGACAATCTAATAAAATTGATTTGAAACCGAATGAATTGACTCAGTCGTGATACCTAATCTTGTCAATTACAATAGGAAACCACCTTGCTTTTCTATTGTTGAGGTAAAAGAAAAGAGGTGGCGGTTTCTAATAAGAAAGAGTAAGAAGAGGCGGTTTGGAATTGGGAATGGATAAACTTAAAAAATGCAAGTTGCTTTTTTTCTCACTGTGCAGCATTATTTTTACCTTTTTCCAACCCCCAAAAATGTATAAATTAAACAATAGCTGACTTTTATTTATAAATATATAAAAATATCATTTCCCTATCTCACCTTCTCCAAATTTATCCATCAACAAAGAAATTATTTCTAGAGAGAAAGAGTAGAGAGAGTAGTGCGATAAAGAAAGTACCATTCTAAACTTCCAATGTCGAAGAAGGAGTGTGAGCTGTGCAGCAATCCTGCAAGGATGTTCTGCGACTCCGATCAAGCGAGTCTGTGCTGGGACTGCGACGAGAAGGTTCATGCCGCCAATTTCCTCGTTGCCAAGCACCTCCGCACCCTCCTCTGCCACCTATGCCACTCCCCCACGCCGTGGAAGGCCGCCGGACCCAAGCTCGCCCCCACCGTGTCCGTCTGCCACTCCTGCGCTCGCCGCGGCGGCTCCATCCCGTCCTCCGCCGTTGTCGCGGAGCAAGACGGTGGCGAGATTCGCAGCGACGGCGACTCGGAACGCGGCTACGACACCACCGACAGCGGTGATTCGAGTGAAGAGGAGGAGGAGGAGGAGGAGGAGGAGGATGATGACGTGGACGAGAATCAAGTAGTGCCGTGGTCGGATTCGCCGCCGGAAGCCTCCACCAGCGCCGAGAAAGAAGAGGAGGAGGAGGATGAGAGTGTTTCTCTCTCCTCTTCTAAGCGAGCTCGCGCCGATCTACTTGCGTCGTCTGAGGTAATTTCTCCTTCCTTCGATCGAATCATTGAGCAATCGTTTGTTAAATTTGTATGCGATGAGGATAAATTAGGGTTTAATGGCTGTATGTAGGATGAGGACGGTTGCTGCTCGTCGCAATATGAAGAAGGCGACGAGAATTGCAGCTCAGCGTTGAGACCGTCGAAGTTGCAGCGGTGCGGCGGGGCGGCGGAGGCGTCGGCGTCGGGGACGGCGGCGATAGTGGAGAAACTGCGGAGATTCGAGCAGGAAATAGTGAGGAAAGAGAGCTTGGACGCGTCGGCCATGATCATTGGCCTTTGCAATCTCACCAGAGATTGTTGAATTTCTTCAAAGCATTAAAATCTTCTTTCAACTATGACTATCATGTTGATTTTTTTTATTTCAGAATTAATATTTATTTTCCTTAGCTCCTTGTTTTTAATTTTATTTTAATAATAATAATAACCCAAACTGCCTGCCTTGTTATATTATTTATGATCATGTTTTACTTCTAATCTAAATTGTTTCTTTTTTTTTTTTTTTTAAAAGTCCTATATCATTTAGATCAAATTATCAAACTCAAAATACCAGAATTTTACTCTATTTCTACATTTAATAAACTTGGGAAAAAATGTGTAAATTCATAATATTCTCTCACATATGTAATTTAACTTGATTTAAGGGTAATGGTGTTATATTATAGAATCATGAAAATTTTAATAATACAAATTAATTCAATTTATTTACATTTGAATTTACAAAAATTATTCGATCCCATGAAAGAGCTAATTTTCTGGTCTATCTATTTTGACCTAAATGCTCATAGATCAAAATAAATCCGAAATAATAAGAGTAAGAGTACTAAAAAAGAGCCAATATACGTATTTTTCAATCAACTTCAAATTGACTTGAGATTAAATCAAATTGAGTGGCAATAATTTTGTAATTAAGTTTCAATTCAATAGCAAGATTTTCAGGCTAAATACAAACATAAAATACCGAAATCAGTCTAAAATTGGAGATAAGAGATTAAATAGAATTTGGAATTAAAAAAGGCAGGCCTAAATTAACCCAACTTGCAAGGTACACATACACATCAATTGTAAGAATAGCAACAGGCAAAACATACACAACCAAACCAAGTACTTCAAACAAGCATTCATCTAAACTGATACAAAGTGTACACAGTGATTGATATACATGCAGCTGAAGGCAATAAACATGTTAAGCACATTCAGCGCATAAGAAGATACCATTACAATAAGGTCAGAGTGATACACAATCAAGAAGAGCGCTTTAAGGTGGGACAAGAGGAGAAACTATGCAACAGCATTACACTTTACGTATCAAGTCGAATCTCATGAATAAAATACTGCCTGCATTTGATGCCTTCTGCACGCTATGAAAACAAGGAACCAAATAATCATCAAAATCTATGGAAACATCGTATGTATAATCATAAGGACTAATGAGGTGGTATATGGAAGCGTATCCGATACTATTGGTAGGGAAAATGGAACAAAATAAAAACAGACCTGTCCATGAAATAAAGCCTCTGAGCCGGGTTGTAGTTAGGAATCTGCAAGAAAAGAAATTACGAGTGTTATTAAAAACACAGATTTTAGGTTTCAGTATATTCGAAACACTTAAATCTACGCATTGCCTGCTCAGAGTTCAATTAGAAGTGGTCTATGTATCGGTCTTAAGATTCAGAATCAAAATCCTGCCAATCCAAGTCAACGGCGAGGTTTGAAGGTCAATGAGGAGACATTTCGATTTAAATGGAAAAGCCTAAAGCAGCCTAGACAGTGATGTTGCTCCTAGCACATTAAATATTCATTTTCAGAATCCTGCTATTTACTTTAAACAAGAAACCAATGATGAGTGTGTGTATCTATAGTGACCTAATTAAATAACTATACTCCTCTTTATTTGTCAAAATTCCATCGCTTCATCAAACAAATTGTATCCAACAAAACCAACTATGTTGAACAATCGTCTAGCCATGTGATATCATCACGACAAGAAGCCAACCCCTGAACTGGAAAAGACAAAAACAACATTTATAGAAATAAAGGAATAAGGATTTACACGTAATCACCACTGGCAATTAGATAATCATACATGTGATTAATCGCAAGTCGTAAATTTGGATTTTTTTTTTCCTTATATGGCAGATTGTGTGAATCTCATGGGATATTATAAATGTTATGCATTTGATAAAGTTAGAAGAAAATTAAATCATTTCAAGAATTTATCAATAAAGCACCTACACATAATGGAAAGAGTCATAAAATACACAAGTCAATAGCTTTTCTGGCAAAAACAACATTATTTTCACAAAAGATGATGAAGTAAGTCAAGTAAAATAGGTTTTTTGTGCTTGTCACTACTTCAAATACTAAGAGACTAGAGCTAATTGGATTCTATTTCACGAAGTGACTAGCTTCAACCAAGAACTTCCAGTGAAAGTTCCCTTGCAATATTTAGGTATGAACTAAGAAGCAATAATTGCAAATAGATTTTCTATGTAAGCAATCATAAGCTAAGAAATAACTAATTTCCAAGTATCTAAATTCTAAATGTGAAATGGATGTACTCAAGATGCCGCATTAAAGGCCATGGCCAAGACATTATAGTGACTGAACACCGATATTAGGAACAATAGATAAACAGAAAAACTTACCTATTGAAGCAATAAAAATAAACATTCTAAAAAAATTTAGATGCCAAAATCATTATTAAAAGGAATAGGTACACCAATAGTAAATCCAAGCAACGGACATTCTCATGCATCAACTAAATTATTAACAATCCATCCACATTAAAAAGTTGAAAGACACAGTATCTATCAGCAGCAATTCATACAGTTCTAGGTACCTTAAGTGATGATGCATCAATTTTATGCTCAACAACCTCCGAAAATTCAAGATAAGACCTTGCCATAACTTATGAACCTCTATAACTCGCAATAAGTTACTTTTTCATACTTAGTTAAGAAGCAATACAGAGAGTCATAAACACAAATCATTGGATAGAGAATATTAAACAAATTAATATAAGATAAATAGATAACACAATCACTATATAATGAACATTCATGCATCAACTAAATTATGAGTGATCTATCCAAGCATTAAAGATGGTATCCACTATATATAGATCATCAGCAATTCATACAGTACTAATTTCTAAGTAATCCACGTTAAAAGTGGTTGTGATGCATCAAGTTCTCGATCAGAAACCTCTCAAATTCGCAATGATGCACAAAAAAGAACCACAGGTATAACAAACAATCCGGATACACTGAGACAGAACAAACCTTTTCTACCATCGGAAGCATCATGATACTCAGGCTCATCATCGTCCTCAGCAGCAGAGGCGACAGACACCACGGCCCCCTCGGCAGCAGCTGCGGGGTGATCTCTCTCATCAGGATACCTCACGACAACGACAGGACAAACGCAGTGCCTCACGCAGTAATCACTGACGCTCCCGAGCCTCCCGTCGCTCCCCCTCTTGGTGGCGCCAAATCCTCGGCTTCCCATGATGACGGCGCTGAGGCCGAGCCTCTCCACCTCGAGGCAGAGTCGCTCCTTCATGTCGTGGTCTTTCACGATGTGAATCTTAAAGGGGATGTGCGCGTCGACAAGCGGCTGGGAGAGATCGGAGGCCTTGGTGGTGGTGAAGGTGTCGAACTCATCCTCGAGGCGGCGCTGAGACTCCTCGCTGGCGGCATCGACGGCGGAGGGATCCACGGAGCCCCAGTCAGCGCCGTAGAGGACGGAGGTTGGTCGGACGTGCACGAGCACGACGGCGTCGCCGGGGCGGATGTAGTGGTGCACCGCCCACTTCACGGCGAATGCGGACTCATCACTGAGGTCGACGGCGATGCCGATCTTGCGCTGGGCGTTGGCGGTGGGGGTTTCGGAGGAGTGCGGGGTTGTTGGAGGGGGGAAGCGCGGCGAGGAGGAGCGGACCTTGATGGAGGCCAGGAGCGGGAGGTCGGAGTCCGGCTGCATTGTGGTGGTGCTAGGGTTTTGCTTTGACCTTTTTGCAGGAATTTGTTGACTTTCGCTAATGTGTTAAAATGTTCTCTTTGTTTTATCTATTTTAAGAGGTTAGGATTAAGAATATGCTGAGAAGTTTCTAGTTGTGCTTAGATAATTAGATTAGCACCATCTCTCTATTTTTCTTCTATATTTGCTAATCCATTTTCCATTAACTTTTTCAAATTTGTTATTAACACACTTCAAAAACTATTATTGAATTTAATATAGCGAACATTAAAATCTTTATATATTTTATATTAAGTGAAATTCGAATTTTATTTGCATATCAACATGTACTTAATTACATTTTAAATCTGCTTTCCAAATATTATCGTGTACGTGAATTAATTAAAAACTTATATACTACTCCCTCTGCGACATTATTGTCCTACTTTTACCAGAAAATATTCGAATTTTATTTGCATATCAACATGTAAGAAAATGTTCGTAATTTCTGAAAATATAAGTCTGGTCATTATTCTTAATTAAATGTAAAAAATAGTAGTATAAATTCATAAGCTTTTATTGAAATTTACAACAAAATTCAATACAGTTAAACCGAAACTGAATATTGGTTACGTGGACTATTAATGTCACTTGATCAATGATAATATTTACTAAAGAAATAGCTAAAAAGATCGCTATTTTATAGTTTTGGTTAAAAAGTGTAACGAGTAAAGTGTGAAAGGAGTGTGAAAGTAAAATTTGAGTCCCACATTATTTATAATTTTTAATTAGATTGTGTGTATAGAATAGTTGCTATAAATAAAAATTTTGAAGTGTTAAACACTATGGTAGACGACCTAAAACGGAAATATGTTAAAACACTTTCGTAGACGGAGGAAGCAATAATCTTTTTTCAACAACAAAACGATATCGTTCTAAACGATGAATAGTAACTCCATATCGCAAAATAGGTTGCTACATCGATTTCAATTTACTTTTAAAAACTAAGCATTGAAAAACAGAAACCATCAAGCAAAGAAAGCATTTTATACAGGAATGTCTATTGGTAAAGATTTTTGGCAAATTTAGTCCTCAAAATCTTGGTCTCACTTTTGGAGATTTTCTCTACTGACTTCTCACTCTTTGATAGAGCTTTAGCTAAAGCCTTCATCTTCCTTACATTCTTAGATCTCTTCATGGGTCTCCCATTCTTCACTTTCCTGCAAGATCATGTAATAGATATTGAAGGCAACTAAACAAATTTACAGTTAGTCAAATGCTAGAACCATGGCTAGATCGAGTGTTTTCAAGGATTAATATTGGATAGAAAGTCTATCACGAGAGCATCTTTGTAGCAACCGAAAAATGGCATGGCTCGCCCAACTCCAATATGGTATTTTACCCAAGAAAATGGTATCTAAACCCAAGAAAATAAAAATTTATAAACTACGTTGATTTCATAGTAATTACCAAATGCTATTATTATGACTAGATCGAGTGTTTCCAAGGGTTAATATTGATAGAAAGTTATCACAAGAGCATCTTTGTGGGAACTGAAAAATAACATGGATTGACTCACTCTCAGCGACGAATTTTATCCAAGAAAAATGTATATAAATCCCAGAAATAAAATCCAACTTCAAATTGAAAACCAATTTAATAACGATGTTGATTTAATAGTATATCCGAAACTAGGGATACTTTAGCTATTTCATGAAGGCCAATATAGATTTGATAAAAACATTAAAGGTTGAGATAGGATAGGGGATATGATGCTAACCCTTGTTTCATAATACCAAGTTAGCTAGAATAGAAAATGTGTAACAAAGTAGCCTAAAGCCTAAGGCAAGCATTAGTCCATAAGTTTTTTCTATTTCATGTAGGTCGACATAGATTTAATAAAAACATTAACGGTCGAGATAGGATAGGGAATGTGCTACTAATCCTTTTTCTTATTACCGAGTTAGTTAAAATAACAAATGTGTAACAATGTAAACTCAGAGTCAAAGGTAAGCATTAGTCCAGAAGTTGGCATATACAGAGACAACATTATTATATAGGCATATAAAAAACAAAATGACAAAGCACTAAATCACTGAGAGACTAACTAAATCAACTAAACCAGAAGCACAATGTCATGAAATTAGAAGTTCATATTAACAGAAAACGTAATCACACACAAACAAATTTCATTCCACAGTCAGTGATTTCACTTGATCATTCTAATTAATCATTCACAAACGGTGCACTGAACAAACATTCATGTAAAATTATCAAAATATTAGATTAAGTAGTAATACTGATAGAGTGATAGACCTTTTTTCATTCACCAGGACTTAGATAAGTTGGGGTAGTTAGAAATTTAGACTTCAGGTAAATTTGAACACTACGCGATTCGTAAACTGCATTAGATTTAGGACAGGGAATTTGAAGTGGAGTTAAAATTCCTTGATCAAAGCAAACATCCTTGAAACAATTAAGCTATATTTCAAAGAAGAAGGGTGATATTCAAACTAATAAAATGAATTAGAAGCATATATTAAGCAATACCTGAGGTCTCCGCCGCTAACAGAAACGCTTTTAGCTACAGTTTCAGCTACGTCCATGGCTGAAAAGTTACGAGTTGCATAAACAGTCAGTTTCAATCACTGTCTTAGGAGAGAAAGAAATAGTTGAGACCTTGAGGTTCGTTCGTTAGCGAATCGTTGGCGGTGGAGGCATCGACAGCCATCGCAGTTGAGCCATTTTTCTTCTTGTTTCTATTCTTCGCCATTGTTGTCAGTGTTTAGAGCAGAAACGATAACCCTAGGAGAAAAACGCTTTAAAGAGATGGAAACGATAAACCACTATTGGGGCCCATTTTAGAGAAATTTAGAGTGGGTCCTAATTTTGGGCTTCATAATCGACAAACTTCTAAGAAGTAAGAAGTGGCTTAGCTCAGCCCGTACTACTTGCTCAGGTCCGACCCGGCATAATAATTTGACTTCTTCAATTCAGCTTGAGATAATGTTTAAGTAAAGTGGTTAAAAGGGCTAAGTGTATTTAATTAAAAATTCTAATTTATTTATTAATTAAAAAGTTATTAAGAAAGTAAAGAAAAAATGGCATGGGACACAACTTTTTCAATAATAATTATTTTATATGTGCTAACAAAATATTCTCATTTTTCTAATTTGGTTGTCCTATTTTCATTTTTGACAAAAAATAATATTGACACATTAAAGTAAATTTATTTTTAACATGTGCATTGATCTCCGTGTATAAAGTAAATGAGACTAATTTGTTAGAACTAAGAGAATATTTTAATAAAAGGAATGAGACGCTTTACATATCGGACGACTCAATAAAAAAAGTGATATTGATATATGAATGAGATCACTATTGTCTAATCGTGTGACATCTTTTATTGTATTAACACGAGTTTGACACGTGATATGATTATTGTTCAAGATATATATAGTACTATATATGTAAGGAAAAATATATATTGAATCTTAAACTATTAATTAAAAGATCCGAATTGATTGATTTGAACTAGATTCAAATCAAATAAAATAGTTTTTATTTTTGAACTGAGAAATCGTTGCTATTATATGTGAACATAACTCGAACAATTAATAAATTATAATAGCGATCAGTTAACCATTTCAAAACATGGAAGAAGACTTAACAAATATGACGTAGTAAAAGTCAGTAAATTTCAGAATTCCACTGATTCAAAACGCATATTGTTCGGTAGATACGATGACGAATCCATCAACCAATATGATGTCGATAATCTCTCACCCAAAAAGCATAGCAATACTAGCATAGCCGAAGGAGAAATCATTCAATGATGAAACAATACTACCAAGAATGTAGAAAAGCAAAAAGGGTTCCAATCAAAGCCACTGTAAAATACAAGAATTTGAAGTAAACACAGTTATTATGACATAACAGCCAAGTACATCAAACAAGCCAAAGCCAAACAGGAAAACAGAAGTAGGGTTCTGCAGTTTGTAATGACGAAACACAAACAAAGAACAATCCTTATTGAAGTGAAGATAGAGTACAAGATCTGCTGATAAGATTCCCGTGCATGCAATTGCAGGCAACTTGTGAGTGACATCTGCACGAACACCAAATCGATCAAACACGTACGGGCATATATAAGGCCATGTGTACGTAAATTCTACATGTATATGAATACTAGTTGATAGTTTTGCTTACCTCTCAAGTGAGAATGAATGAAGGGTGGCCGATCACTCAAAGGGAGTGGAACTGGAGCTTGAATTTCTTTTCGCCCATGCTTGTTGCCCCTTCTTCATACCTTTGTTTCTTGATCTCTCCAATCCTAATTGCAGAGGCAGTTGCAAGTTCAGAATTTACCAGTTCCAACTCTTGGAAGCTTGGTATATCAGCTAGTTCAATCGGAACTCCCTCAAGTTGCTGACAGTTGCACAGCTTAAGGCTTCGAAGTCGTGGGAAGTGACGGGCAGAAGCTTCCCAAGTAACTAAATCTGCTGTCTCAATGTGCAAGGCTTCAAGACTTCTAAAGCCTACACCTCCTGTTAACCAAGTTATCCCCTTGAATGCATCATCTTTCAACTTGAGCACTTGTAGACTCTCGAGCAAATGTAGGGTACTCATTTCACTCCAATCAAGGTATGTTCTAGCTAAAGTAAGGCTCGTGAGATTTGGTGGAAATTTATAGTGTGGGGGAAGGCTAGGCAGTCCACCTTCCGAAGGTGGCATAGGATATACATCATTTACTAGTTTCAAAGCTTCCAGACGACTCAACAATCTCAAACAATCAAACGATCCACTATTCTCATGAAAAAGCAAGGATAATCTCCCACGAATACCCAACTTCTTCAAATTTATAGCTCTGCCGATTACTTCTTCCTTGCAGCTTTGGGGTGAAATCAAGGTTAGAGTTTGAAGATTTTGACCTTCGCAACTATGTTTACTAGGCTTACGCTTGGGCAAAGTTGCGGAAGCATTTGTTATGAAATGTCTTAACTGAGGCAAACTCCAAATGTCGGCTTTAATTTCAAGGGTACGAGAAGTGGTGTGTATGATAAGAGTTCGTAAGTTCCACAGCTTGGAGAATTTGGAAGGAAGAAATCCAAAATCAATGGACAAAGCAAGGAACCTCAACTGAATCAAGTCGTACATGCGGAGTGAAATTTTGGTAAATTTGATGGGCTTAGCAACATCTAAAACTCGGACTAGTTCGAAAGCTGCAGGGATAGCTGAACTATATTCTGAAGTCGAGAGCACTTCATCGGAGGAAAAAGAAAGAAAGGAACGAACACGAGGACAAATAGGTTTGAAAGAGAAAAAATCCAAGATGTTTGAACTGATGCAAAGACGACGATACTTGTCCAGTTGAGAAACTGGAAGATCAAGACCTCCATGAGGACTTTCCTTAATTCTTTGGAAGAAATTTTCCCTCTCGTGTCCAGCTTCGACCATACAGAACTCATGTTGCATTCGCTTAAGGGAACATGTTTTAATGTCTCCATTGATCTTGGTCCGACAAATATCAACCAAGTAGCGATCGATGAGTTCCATCAAGTAGATTCCAGCAGTTTCCTCCAAGCTCATTGTTTCACGTGCTCGTATAAATCCTTCTGCAATCCACAGCTGTACCAATCTTGACACTGGGATCTCATAGTCATATGGAAAGATCCCTAAATATAGAAAGCAAGGCCGCAAGTAGTAAGGCAAGCTCTCGTAAAATGTGTTGATATGGTAGTGAGGGACTCTTGAACAAAGCTTAGTCCACCCTTTTCTCCTTCCCGTCTCATTTGAAGATGACAACTCCACTTCCATAAGAGCATCTGCCATGGCCAAAATCGCTAGTGGCATCCCACTACACTGCCTTGCAATTAGGTTACCAATACTTTCCAGTTCAGGGGGGCATCCACGACCACCAAACACTTGTGATTGGAGTAGCAACCAACTATCGTTGTCATTCAAAGAATGTAACTCGAGAGGAGGTCTAAGGCGGTTAGCATAAAAACCTACTGCCTTATGACGACTGGTGATCATGACTTTGCCCTTTTTATTGGACTCTGGTAGAACTACTCGGATCCTATTCCATATCCCTGTTGACTGGACATCATCAACCACAATCAAGAACTTTTCTTTCTCTAGATATCCAGCAACGACTGCGGTTAACTCCACCTCATCTTTGGCTTTAATTTCTTTTGTGAGGGAGGTAAATCCCTTCAGAATGTCAAGAAAGACATCCTTACTGGTGGTCTCCCTACATACATTAATCCATATGCGGGTAGGGAATTCATGGGCGACCCTTTCATTTATAAAAGCCGTCCATGCCAGAGTAGTTTTGCCTATTCCAGGCATACCAATAATGGCGATCACATCAAGCTCTTCGGTTTCTTCATGAGTGAGGTGTCCTATTACTTTTTTTATCTCCCCGTCCAAACCCACCAATTCGCTCACACGTCTAATCACCTGTGGCTGTGGCTGTTGGAATTCACAAAGGTTAGCAGAATTAATAAGTTCATGCGTACTCAATCCCGAATGCATATGGAGATCAGTATATGGAGTAATATAATTGGAATTGAGTTTGCTTAATTAAATACTCCATGTATTTTATTGATATGATTATTACGCTTAAACACTTCACTAGTTGAGCCAGTCATTTCTACTAAACTCAAGTGGTGAGGTGGTTAAGAAAAAGATGATTTTTTCTTTTTTTTTTAAAAGGTGAATTTGAAGAATAATAATCAATTCATTTAATCAAACAAATTCAATCATCATTTAATATTTTTTATTATTTAATAATATGTAGAGGTGTTCAATGGAATCGGAACAGCCGGAACCGAACCGTAATCTTACCGTAACCAGTGGTTTCGGGAATAGTAATCGTACCATCGAAATGTAATCGTGTAGACAACGGGTTGGTTATAGTTCCAAAATTTTAGAACCGTAAACCGGTGGTTCGGAACCATAACCATAACAGTCAATTTGGAACCGTATCACAATTTTATTATTAAATTTAATTTATTTCTTATATTATAAAGAGCCACTTTTTATAATTTATAATAACACATTAAAATTTATGAATATATTAATAATTAAATAAAATAAAACTTAACTAGATGAGAACCTAATTAAACTATAATATTATAAATTAAAATAATTAACTTTTTATTAGTGTTCATCTTATATTGTTATATTTATGAAGATTAATATTTTATTTTATTTCATTTATTTGTGTTTAATGTGTTATTCAATTTAAGTATTCATGACATAATAACACATCAAAATATTTTTTTTTCATTATTAATATATTATTATATGGATATTATATATAATTAACACTAAATTAAAATATATATTTACCTAATAATTATAGTATTACATTAAAAAAGTAATTATGTGATACAAAATTAAATGATGATAGGCGTTGGTATATAATTAAATTTTCAAAAATTTAAATATATTAGCATTAATTTTTTAGACGGTTCAAAATCGTAACCGGCGGTTTGGAACCGTAATCAAAACCGTCTTACACAGTTCGATTCCAAACCGTAAACCGCCACAACTACAGTTTGATTCTGATTCCGAAAATTCAGAACCATAACCGTGAACACCTCTAATAATATGAAACTAACCAACAATGATGTTGACAAGTAAATTTTAATACTACTTGTGTATAGTAAGTATTACATCGATTTTAATATGACATATAAAAGAGTTGATATTTTCAAATAGTTATTTTAAATAGTAAAAAAATTAAATTATTAATCATCATTTTATATATTTCAAAATAAATTACAGTAAATTTAAATTATAAAATCAATTCACAATCTAATATATCTATATAGAGCATCGCTCACCCACCTGATGCATGCATCGCTTAATGTGTTCACAATTGATGTGACAATTAATGTCTTATTGTTATACAATTTATTACAATTTCATTTTTTTTAATTATATTATATTAAATAATATTAAGTTATACCATAATTAATAAACTCTAGTCTAAAAGTGAAAATTAATAAATATTTTATTAAAATTTTAAATTTATCTACTAGACATATCACATTGTTTACATGCGTCTTAATTTCATCCATGACGGATGGATTTAGTGTTAGAAAAAGTTTAAATTGGGCGTGCGTGTGTTGGCTTAGTGGCAGTGAGATTAATGGCCAAGGCTAAAGTCTCGAGTTCGAGTCCTTCGTGACACGGTCATATTAATGTAATTCAATTTTTTTAAAAAAAATTTAAATTGATTGTTTAATTCTGAACACCAGCAGTTTAAAATCCGACTCCCACGAGATTTGGGTTGCTAGCATAACACCTATATAATTTTAACAAACAAGCAGAAAAATAATATATAAAAATGCACTACCTATATCCCAATAAATTTGACATAATTTATTATTTTAATATATTCAGATAAATATAAATTGTGTCGAAAGGAGTACAAATTTTTTCATGAACGTATGTAGTATATTTTAAAATGAATTTTCGTTAGATACCCAACCAGTTACAATTTTGTCACTTAAATTAGTTTCCCCAAATTAATTCGAATGAGATCATCTATGGTCTAACGATGCATAAATAAGATTGTGACATGTTATATGATTAGAGCTCAAAATTTCAGGTATATATAAGAAATATGTATTTTTATATTTTAAAAAATTAATTATATCATGTAGTATAATTTTATTAATATAAAAAAATGTCACACCATTAAATAATAGAAGATCCGAATTGAAATTAATTATATCGTTTGAAAACCAAGTCAACCAACAAATCGAAATCTTTGTAATATATTAGTAACGTAGTATTTATTATTTTCCCTTTTGATTTTTAACTCTCACCCAATTTCTTTTATATTAATTGTGCTTTTATCAAAATTGATGCAACAATGTTTAGAGGTAGAAGTTCGGTTCGAATAATCAAATTGTAATTTACGATTACTAGCATATGTTATGAATATACTACATGCAATCAATTTACTTTATGAATTTCGATTATTTGATAACCATTCATTTAGTTTGATTGGTCATTCGAATATCTGAATTAACAAAATTAATATATAAAAAATTTAAAATTATATCAACTAAAATTTTTATATATTCTTTTCAATTTTGTAATAAATATGAATTAATTTTTAAAAATAAAAAATATATGTAAGAATAAAAAACAAATTAATTATTTAAATAATAATTCAAAATTCAGTTATTCAATTAATCAGCTATCACTATAAGAAAAATGACATTTAGTAACGAAAGTATTAATGAAAGGTGATATACCTTTACTACAAAAATAGTTTCAGTTATAGTAAAATTTATAGTTAAAAGTTCAAATTTCGTCACTAATCACTTTTAGTGACAAATTTTTTTGTGTGTCAACGGCTCTCATTATTGTTTCTCTAGTTAAATGTTAATAATGACGCTACAATATCATTTTTACTCTCATTATCTAATATATTCCATAATCAAAAACCACAAAAAATATTACATGATTATTCAATCTGCTATCCAAAAATTAGGACTATCAAATCAATAGTTAATATTATAACCTAGCTATTTGAATTTTCAGTCCCGACAAAGAAAAAAAAAGAAAGAAAGAAACGAGTGAAGGGAGAACGGACCTCTACGTGCGGGTTAGATCCGACAATTTCGACTCTCCTCGTGTATTGTTGGATCTGTTCTGTGACCGACACGACCATCCTGCAAATGGCGGATAAATTGGACCGCGAATGCAATAACCTTATGGGCAACAAAAAACTCCTCCTCCTTGACGCCATGGTTTGGATAACTAAGGAGTCTATCACATCTTCCAACTCAAAAATAATATTGTGAATTTTACGGGCAAGCTCTCTCGCATCATCGTCCTCTCTCCGCTTCTCCACCGTCTCCTTGAGAAACCTTCTGAAGATGTGGATATTTTCATACAGCGTTTCGATCTCGCTCTTGACATTTTTGAGTATGGAGCTGTGGTAAGTTGTTAACTCCTTGATCTTTTCGAGCAGCTGCTCAGCTTCTGCATCGTCCATCTCTCTCCCCCCTCTCTTTCTCTTTCTCTTTCTCTCTCGATATCTTATTTAGTTAACTATTTGATTTTAGGGCAAGAGGAGCTTCTTATTAGCCATATCTTATTTAGTTAAACTATTTGTTTTAATATGTCTCATTATTAAAATTTACTATTCCATCCGCCTCCCAACAAAGACGGGGAGTATTCCATTTCAACTAAGTTAAAGTGTTTTCTTTTTAAAATACTTTTATCACAAATATAAATTTAAATTATATATATATATATATATATATATTTATTAATACTTTATATTATCTATCAACTCTAACATACACTTCTTAATTATCGTTACAAAAATAAGTGTGCCATCTTATTTGGGAGGAGGGAGTATTTCTTATTAAAAAATAGTACTCCCTTCGTCCATATCTTTCTTTTCATTTTAATCAGGTACGGATTTTAATAAAATATTTTGATTTGAGTTGGTAATGTGTAATGTACAACTTGTTTGGTGTGTTTTAGTCATGTTTTTACACGACGTTTCGAGTCTCGTTTTTACACGAGTTGGTAATTATGAATCATCGTTCTTAATTGAGGAATTCTTCTTAGGGTAATCTAATATGTGAGTCGTGGTTACTGTCTAATTAAGAATACATAAATAATTAATTAGACTAATTATTAAGAAGCCCCTAATGAACGAACAATAGTTGTCTGATTTAATTGATTTTAGATTTTCTTAACACTAAGCCCGAATCTGGAATCTCACCTTTTTATTATTTTGTTTATTTATTTATTTCTTGTTTTCTCATGCTTATTATTGATTAGAGTGTTTAGAATTTCTATTTATTTGTTCTTGATAACACTTAGAATTAGAATCGTCATGCTAAGCTTTCCGTTGAGATTCGACCGGGGTTAACTTGACATGTGCAGTATATAGTTAGTGGAGAACGACACTTACGTTAATAATGATGTGTAGTGTTTAGTGAGTGGATAATGAGAAACACGTTGATATGTTGTGAGTGAATAATGAGTTGCCAAAAATAGAATTAATGAAAAGAAAGATTGTAGACGGACGGAAGAAAGATGGTGAACGAAATGGTATATCATAATTAGCATTTATTTATTTATAAACATTTTAAATATTAAATATTTTTTGAATTTATATATCGACTTTAAAAGTTAATTAAAAATAATGTTAAATGTTTTTCTATTTGTCCACAAATTCATTCTGGTGTACAGCAAAATAAGACAACTATATGAACCTGTAGGAGAGCGAAAAAAACTACTCGATAAATTAAGTAGCTAGGGCCTCAATATACAATAATGCACTTTTAAGTCAAATTAATTTATTAAAACACTTATCGAATTAAAGTAAATATTAAATTGAGTAAATATACAAAATAACGAAAAAAATTGTAAAGGCCATATGATATCCACAAACATAATATTTAAATTTTAGTTATTTGAAGTGTTAATTGTCATAAATATCCTTACATTTAAATTTAATTATACAAATAGTACGAATGATATAAAATGTATGAATAGTACTAGTGCATATCATTTATACATGCATACAGTTTAATAAAATCGAATATCACATATGAATGATATGATTCAAGACAATTCATATTATTCATATAAAAATAATAATTATAAGGATATCTTAGTACTAAAAATGTAGAAATAGTTAGAATTTAAATATTATTATATTTGTGATTATTATTTGTCTTTGACAAATATTTTTAACTATTTTGTATAATTAACACCTATTTATTTATTAAATTATTAGAGGGAGAGAGCAAAAAATAATACACTTTTATTTTCTTTTTCTTTTTCTTTTTTTCTTTTCAATATTTTATTAGTAAAATTACGTTAGACACGATAATTAAAAACATACTTTTTCCATATTTCAACGTATATTTTTTTCTCAAGTGAAAATTGTGTAATGAATTAGATTCAATTGAAGGAGGAAGTATTAAATTGTGATTGTTGCTTACTAAACATCATCGTCTCGGATTAATAAAATTATGGTCGTTGTTAGGTCATTGTTTAATATACTTCATAGATAATTGATAAAATTATTGATGTCGATTAATTAAATATTCTTCTTTGCTAATTCCTAATTTAATACTTCATAGATATATAATCTTACTATAAAAATGGTTTTAATGAAGCTGTTAATCAATAATTTCCTTTTAAATCTCAACTTATAACATGGCAACTTTGATTCCTTCAAGCAGAAAGTCAAAGTATACAGCGCTAATGCATAGTTGGGGTTGGGATGAGCATCGGCTCGGACCCGGATCGGCCCGTTAGAATTGAAGATCCGATTTTTTTTTTTTTTTTTGAAAAATGAACCGATTCAAATTGAGAGAAATTTTAGGACCGATCCTAAATCTATCCAAACCCTGGCTTCGAATTCAGTCCAACCTGAAAAAATAAAATAGATTAATTCATAATTTGTTTTTCATATTATAATACTAAGTGTTATATTTGAATATTTACCAACAACTTTAGAAAAATTAAATATTCTCAATTCATAACATAGTAATTCATTAATTTAACCACAAGTTCATAAATAAAAATAAATATAAAAATATTATATATACTATAATTATTAATGACTAATTTATACTCGACAAATTAAGATATGAAATAACTTTCTCTCTAACATTTTCTGCATAATTTGTGTCAAGAGCTATTTGAACTATTTTGTTTGCCAGAAGTTTGAATGATTCTTTCTCTTTTCATCAAATGGTTATTAAATATATTTGAATGAGTTGTATTACCATATTTGAAAATGACTGGTTGGTTGTTGCAAACGCAAGAGACGTTCAGTAAATTTTATATTCTATTTTTTAATGTGTATAGATTTAATATTTAAATGAAGATTTGTTTCTATTTGATCAAACTCTTGTAAATATATATTATATATATACACACACACTTGTTGTAAGTAATTAAAGATAATCAATGACATCGCAAGAGTCGAAATTAAAAAATCAGCCAATAAGCTGTTGTCCGTTATTGACGTGCGTGTGAATGCCAACAAATCTGTCTGCATCAAAGGTTGTTTGTTATTACATCATTTGTATACTATATTCGAAAATGATTGGTTGGTTGTTACAAACGCAAGTGGCGTTTAATTCTTCTAAACAATTGATCAATGTATATTAATATTATCATTATCCCATCTCAACGTTTGAAATTTTTAAATGTTTATATCATAATGTATGCATATTCATTTCGATTGGATTAACACTTATTTCTAGAAGTTGTGAGATTGATAGGTGAAATAAAGTTTATCTTGTGGTGTTGGGTAGTCGGTAAGAAGGTTAGTATTTGCATTGTTCGGAAAAGCTTTAGATTATGGTGCTCTAATCCATTTCATGATGTTTAGTTTGTTATTCGTTGGTTGAGTGGACTGGTTTTTGTACCTTTTTGTTGTTGGTTTTACAACATTAGGCATTTCTTATGCCCTGTTAATGAAGTTCTTCTTTCTAAAAAAACACTTATTTTTGTTTAGATCCACTAACAAGCTTGATATTCGTCCTCGTTTTACCAAAAAATGGTTAACCATGATGTTAGAAAACCCTTTAAGTGAATTTTTAATCTTTTACTTAAAATGTATGAATAGTACTCGTTCATATCATTTATGAATGGTATAATTTTTTTTTTCATATTATAATACTAAATGTTATATTTGAATATTTACCAACAACTTTAGAAAAATTAAATATTCTCAATTCATAACATAATAATTCATTAATTTAACCACAATAAATAAAAATATTATATACTATAATTATTAATGACTAATTTATACTCGACAAATTAGGATATGAAATAACTTTCTCTCTAACATTTAAAAAAAATTTGGATTACATTAACATTAAATTACATTTGGCCGCGTCATGAAGGACTCGAACCCGAGACCTTAGCCTTGGACATTAACCTCACTAATACTAAATCAACACACACCCCCCTTTCTCTCTAACATTTTCTGGGTAATTTGTGTCAAGAGCTAGTTGAACTATTTTGTTTGCCAGAAGTTTGAATGATTCTTTCTCTTTTCATCAAATGGTTATTAAATACTCCATCCGTCCACGATCTTTCTTCCCAATTTGACCTGATACGGGTTTTAATAAATTGTGTTGACTTAGTTGGTAAAAGTTAAAATGTATTGAATGTTGTATAGTTAGTGGAGAATAGGGTTCTTTATTGATGATGTGTAAGGTGTATAGAGTAGTGAGTGGAATAAGGGGCTCACATTAATGATTATATATATTGAGTAGTATGTAGTTAGTGGAGAATGGGTGATGAGAACTATGTCTTGTATAGAAATCAAAACCAATAAATTTTTACGTAATATTATATTTAGTATCTTATCGGTGTTAATTATACAAACTAACCAAAAAAGATTGTAAAAGACAAATAATAGCCACAAATATAAAACTATTTAAATTCTAGTTATTTTGAACGTGAATTACCATAAATACTCTTCTACTTAAATTTAATCGTATGAATGGTACGAACGGTATGAAATGTATGAATTGTGTTCATTCATACCATTCATACGCATGTACAGTTTAATAAAATTAAGTATTACATACGAATGGTACAATTCGATACAATCCATACTCAGAAATGTAAAATATAATTAAAAGGGTATTTTAGTACAAGAAATTTGTGAATGACTATAATTTAAATATTATTTTGTTTGTTATTATTATTTGTCTTTTAAAATCTTTTATACTGTATTTTTATATATTATTTTAAATGCATCGTCATTTCACTTAAATGTATTTCCTTTGATTAAATTTACCGTGATTTATGGTGAATGCATGTGACAATTGGGCAAACCAAAAAATAAAATTAAAAATAATAACAAGTGCAGGTACACAACTTGGTCACATCCTTTTCTACGAGAGAAAAAACAATTATTTAGTGTGAATGTCATACTGCAGCTTAGTATTATCCTTTCTCATCATTATCACGCTCCTCATCTTGCAACAATTAAAAATGAAAAACAACGATAATAAATAATTACATTATTCATGAATCTTTTACTATCAACTAATTCATTTGTTAATAAATTTATTACTCAATCTTGTTATTTTAGTTGGTGTATAAAACTATTAATAAACTCTTTTTTGAGTGAAACTCAAATTTTAATCAATACACGATATATTTTAATCAAAAATATTTTTTAGTAAGTGTTATTGTCAATAAATCATATTAAGCGTTTCCACTCATATTGACTTGTGAGATTTTGAAACTCGTAGTTAAATTTGCGCCGGATTAATAAAATATTGGTCTTTGCTAAGTCATTGTTTAATATACATCATAGATAATTAATACAACAATTATTGATGTCGATTAATTATTAAATATTCTTCTTTGATTGATCCTAGTTTAATCATAGCTGTTCATGAATATTTTTCTTTTAAATCTCAACTTATAGCATGCCAACTTTGATTCCTTCAAGCTCAAAGTATTTTGTCCTTACTCGCATGTATTTTGAGAAACTTTTCATGAGGCCACTTATCTCAATTCTACCTCAATCTCACCAACTGCATATTCTCGAAATCTCGTAAATTCGGAATTGATTTTTATCTCCAAATCTGTCACAAGAACCTATTTCTTGTGTTTGAAATATTTGAAATGTCAATGAAACAAAAGACTCGACAAAATTGATCGGTGGACATAATCTTAATTCAATTATAATGTTATATGTCAATTGGTGCTTAATAGTCGTCAATATCGAATTCTAATTGAACCGGAATTGACAATTTTTAAAACTGTAATCATTTTACAGTTTGATTTTGACATGTAATTGTGTGTCGAACTGTTTGGTATCAATTCCAAAAGATTCGACCGATTGGTTTCTCAACATATATATTTTTAATAGATTTATTTTTCCATATATTATTCAATTTTATCTTTTATATTATATTTTAAAATGAGTTAATGAATAAAATTATACACTTTCATAAAATAAAGATAAAAGTATGTATGTTAAAAAACATTTCCTCATTAATGAAATATATGAGCATATGAACAATTTCTCATCGTATGTTTATGTTTGAGTGAGTATATTTTATCTTGTATTTTGTGAATTGAGTAAATTCAATATTTTATTTTTAAGTGAATTTTTAATCTTTTACCTAAAAAAATGAGTATTTTAACTTTCACCCCACATAAAATTATATTTTAATTTGTAAATGAATGTCATCAAATATATAAATTTTAAGGCAGTTCTAAGACAACCTACACTTCAGAACCGGAACCAGAACCAGAATCAATACTTTTAAATCGAACCGCCTTGCACGGTTTATATTCTGAACCATGAACCGTATGTAGTAGTGGCACTTCAATTACCAATCCGAATTAATGAATCTTTGAAGGGGCGATTAAAACCGTAACCGCAATCGTAAACACGTATATCGTCAATTATTTGGAAATTAACATACTAATTTAATTTAATACTAGTGTAAAAGCCTAATTGCGGTTGCACCAATTGATCCATTGGCATATGCTGGTCTTGAGCAATTAGCATCTTCCACGCCAAATGATTTAATTAAGCACAATTTGTAAGGAGTAGTTGTAACAAACACGTTCACATCATCACATAATTATCTAAGAAACTTGAACTTTAATTAACTAGTGTGTGACCCGTCGAGATTCGACGGGATAATTACTTTACGTAGTACTTTTATTTAAATAAATTGATTTAAATAAACGTTATATGGAAAATCATATTATTGATGGAACATATATAATTATATTTTAAAATAATTTGAAAATTTTCTTTGTAAGATATAAATATAAATAAAAAAATAGTAATATTAAATTTTGAATCAATATATTTCAATAATATTATTGAAAATGTACGATATTGAAAATATACGATTGATGAATAATCATCGTGTTGGTAGGACAACTATAAATATGTACAATAATAATTTAATATTTTTTTTTATATTTGTACATGGGGATGATAATAGGGTGGGTTGGAGTTAGATATTGCTTCTTCGACCCTGTACCTACTACATAGATTTACCTCCTTACTTGTTACATCAACTGTTTAAATAGAATCAGAGATGTGATATAAAGACCACCTAGTAATTAAGAGAAACATCTTATCAAGTATATAATTTTACTTTTTATCCTTTTTACTAAAAACTAATAAATATTTTACATCTGTATTATATCAAAAATTTGATCTAAAAATATAATGACATTGGAGATGCAAAAATAACTAATAAAAAAATATTTTGAATGCACCTATGATCTCTTTCATTTTAGGTCATATATAATAGTAGTATATTTTTATGCTTCATTTCTACTTATCATATATTCTCATGAGATTTAATCAAATTTTTTAAATATAGACTCAAAATCTCTCACTTCACTCCCTATTCAATAAGATAATAAAATTAATTACACTAATATTCAGTTGCTGATCAACGGAAGACAAGAATTGTGTCGCCGGTCTTTTTTGACGACTAAAACTTCAAAGACGTCTTTTGGTTGGTTGATGATTTGTCGCTATTTTTTTTATAACGACATATTTTTAGAATCAACGACGTAACTAACCGTCACTAATTCATCATTTAATTTTTTATGTACAAATTAGAATATATATATATATATACATATATATATATACACACACATATATATATACTCATAATGTTTTATTTTTAATTACATTATAAAACAAATTATTATATCGTATGTCCAAAAGGTAGATAATAATTTTGAATCAACGTCGTCATGAATATTATTGATGGTAGCGATATCTCTTTTAGATGTAGATGAGAGCAAAACTCGTGTTCACGACCGCCTACATCATTGAAAAGGAATCGAATTGACCAATTAGAAATTGAGCCACAATTAGCAAGAACATGACAATGATTTTGCATGAGGAAATTCTGAACATGTTAGGATAAACCGGGTAGCTTAAATAATGGTGAAAACAAACTCAAAATTTTGAAAAATAAAATTGAACCAAAATAAAATATTAAATTTTATTCGATTATTTCAATTTCATTCGTTTTATGCCCAAGTTAACCGAAAAAAATTGATATATATTTCTTTCATAAATAAATGGTAATAATAGGAGGGAAACAAACATTACTATTGGTGAATCTTTAATGTTATTTTTCCGATAAAAAAAAATGAATTTAGATTAAGAACATTATAACCAACTTTGAAAAAAAAATTTGAAATTACAACAAAACCTTAATGTTATTCTATATAGTTAGTTTATTTTAATAATCTGGTAATTATAGCAATGTTTCGTATAATAATAAAATTAGAACAAAAAATATTATAACCATCTTCAATAAGAAAATAAAATTATAAAGATATTATGACCAAATTCGATATATATAGAAAATGGAATTACGTTAAAAAAATCAATATTAATTTTTATATGAAACTATATTTTTCGATTTTGATGTAATTTTTATATATGCATTTACGTCATGGTATATTAACTTAATAAATGTGAATTAATTATGTTAGTTAACATTAAAAAATTAAAAAATATATCTTATTAGATTATATTATCTTCGTATTATGTTAAATATATTTTTACTCAATTTTTATGATGGTAAAGCAAACAAAAAGAATGAAACAAATATGAATTACATAATGAATCAGGACATACACAAAAAATGGTGAAAAAAAATATGAATTGCATAATAAAATTGAGACATAAAGAATGTTAAATAATATAATTGTGCAATATCATAAAATGAGATAATATTTTGTTGTTTCTCAAACTTGTAAAAGAATTCTATAAAAAAGAAGACTATTTTCACAAAAAATATATTAACAAAAAAATAGATTTTATAATTTCAATATCGTATATTTTTCAATCTTTCTCCACCTTCAGTAAGGATCGACTTCTCTTTAAATTGAAGTTTACATCTCTGCATTAAGATTAATATCATTCTATAAGGTGGTGTTTACTTTACATAATTAGATCGATTGATAAAATTAATTCAAACTAATCCAATGTTTACTTTGGTGGATAAATGATGGATTACTTGATTTTAAATTAATTTAATAATTTTATCCTTCAAATACTCAATCCTATGTTTTATTAATACAACTAATCACTTGATAGGATGTAGCCCACTCTCAGGCCCGAACGAGACTAAGGCCCAGCACAACTGGACATCGGCCCAAGAGCAGCTCGGCCCATAAGGCCCAAAAGCAGCTCGGCCCAAAAGCAGCTCGGCCCATGAGCCCAATCACCTCGCCCCAGAGACCCCGAGACTTGGCCCAGCCCATGACCCCGGATCTCGCGCCCCACGATCTCGGATCTGTTGTAACTGCTGCTAATTATCTATAAATACAGCCTCTAAAGCTAGATTGCAAACACATTCTGTATTATTACTCTCAAGAACTCGAGATCAATATAAAAGCTCTCTCCGTGGACGTAGATCTAATTAACGATCGAACCACGTAAATCCTGTGTCTATTCTTTATTTTACCATCGCAAAATCACTCTAAAAATTGACGATCGAACACTGGCGCCGTCTGTGGGAAACGATATAAATTCTGTGAAATCGATCAACGTTTTCTGAGTGAAAATACGATGGTGAAATCAACCCGCTCCACCGCTGCTGCTGCTAAGGGAAAACAGAACCAAGCTAATCCGTCTGTCATTCCACCTCGCATGTCGGCTAATGAGGAAGACGTACTCCAAGTCCGACGTGATTCTATAATCCGCCGAACTCCTGACGGCCACATGGAAGACGTGTTGTCAGGTCGCTCCGATGATTCGACTAGTAACGGTGAATCAAACCGAGGAGATCACCAAAACGAGAACGCTGCACTCCAGCCTCAGCTCGGAGATGCACTTAAAGCGTACCTAGACCTCCATGAACAAGACTTCCTTAAGTTCGCCGAACAACATCGGCAACGAGGTCAAGACGGAGATAAAGCCGAAGCACCCCGACAACAACCCCCGAGTCTCCAAATTGTCGAGGGTAAAAACGATGAACTTCCCCTAAGGCAGCATAATCGTCGGGGAAACGATAACCTCGTTTCACCTCGGCGCGGGTCAACGTCACCTCGTCGAAACGTCGGTCCTTCCCGACGTGATGAGGATAATTACAGAGAAAGTTCACCACCTCATCGAAACGTCGGTCCTTCCCGACGTGATGAGGATAATTACAGAGAAAGTTCACCACCTCGTCGAAACGTCGGTCCTTCCCGACGTGACGGAGACGACCACAGAGAAGGGAGATTCACTGTCTATAGTCGAATCGCTACTCCCTTTACTAACAAAATACTCTACACTCCACTCCTGTCAACATATAGGGTACCGCCTATTAAACCCTATAACGGTTCTTGTGACCCCAGCAACTTCTTGTCATAGTACCAGTACAACATGTTGAACCAAGGGCTTGCCGAAGACGTTTACATGTGCAAAGTCTTCCCCGAACTGCTGATAGACAATGCACGTAAATGGTTCGACAACCTCCCACGCTGCAGCATAGGGTCGTACACCGACCTACTAGATGCCTTTGAACGACGCTTCTTCCAAAAAGCTGAAGCCAAGATCAGCTCGGCACAGCTCCTTACTCTAAGACAAGGACGAGGAGAATCAATTAGCGACTTCCTGGCTAGGTTCTATAATGAGAGCCTTAAGGTCGACCGCCTGTCAGACGACGTCCTCATCTCGGCATTCCAAAATGCCATTCACTCCGGCACTCTCTTCAGGGAGCTCGTAAAAGAGCGCCCCCAAACCTCCAAACAGCTATGGAGGATTGCTGACACATTCGCCGAGGCGGATGAGGCTGATAGAAGAAAAAGGGCGGCGGATCGACCTGAAGGTCAGGGCAAGAGAAGGGAGGAACGTACTGATCCCGGGCAGAACCGACGAGGTGCCCTCGAGAGGATACAGCGAGGTCCACTGGCATCCCGCCTCGGACCTCGGCTCAATCAAGAACAAGATCAATTCGCTCCGCTGACCAAACCCCGGGCCGAAATATACGAACTTCACGCGAGCTTATTCCAGAAGCCGCCACCATTGTCCCGAAGTGGATCGAAGCGAAGATCCAGGGACAAATATTGCCAGTTTCACGAGGACCACGACCATGACACCGAGAAGTGCCGAAATCTCGCCTCGGACATCGACTACCTAATGCGAGATGGCACCCTCGGAAAATACCGAGGTCGCAACCAACAAGACACCCGACCTCGGGGCAAAGGCAAACGAAGCAGGAATAGAGGAGGGGAAAGTTGCAAACCCCATCAAGACAAGAAGTCGAGGCATGACGATGAGGACGAAGACGAAGATCAGCCTCAATATGACGGAGTCATCGCTGCCATCACCGGACTGCCTCAGGGCGCGACAAAGTCTTCGTTAAAAGCCGAAGCCCGAAGTCAGCCAAAGGAGGAACCTTCGCAAAAAAGGTTCAAAAAGGACGAGGTTGTCACCTTTTCCAGCGACGACCCAGTCCCTCATGCTTTGCCTCATCAGGATGCCACCATCATCGAAGCCGTGGTAGCTAATAAATTGGTTCACCGAGTGTTCATCGACAGCGGAGCCTCGGTGAGCGTGCTCTTCAAAAACTGCTTCGATAAACTTGACATCGAAGAAGCACGCCTAAAACCAGCGCCCGTCCCGTTGAAGAACTTCACACAAGAAGAGACCTCGACGGAGGGCACTATTTCACTCCCCGTAACAGTTGGGAGGAGTCCATTATCTTCCACGAAGATAATCCACTTCTTCGTCGTCAAAGCCAACTCCCCCTATAACATCATCTTGGGAAGAGATTGGCTAATAGCGACGAGAGCGATCTGCTCGGCCTACCACCTGATGATCAAGATCCCATCTAAGAACGGGTTATCACGCTTAGAGGAAACCAAACACAGGCCAAGGAGTGCATGCAGGTCGCACTCCGAGGTTCTGGTGTGCAGCATCCTCAAGCATAGCAACTACAGAACCCCGAGGTGACGAAGTCAGCGTCACCATCTGCAGAGCCCGTTGAAGATGTCGTATTATATGAAGACGACGTATCTAAGGTCGTCAAGGTCGGGTTCGTCGGAGGAAACGAACTCCGAAGTCAAGTCATTCGGTTACTCCGGGAATTTAGAGACATCTTCGCTTGGTCACCTTTAGACATGACTGGGGTATCACCACACGTCATCACTCACCACCTCAACATCGATCCCGAGGTGAAGCCTGTTCGGCAGAAGCAACGAGCTTTCGCGGCCGAGAGAAACCAGGTGATCCATGACGAGGTGCGCCAGCTACAACAAGCTGATATCCTGTTCGAGGTGAAATATCCGACGTGGCTGGCCAACCCTGTGATGGTAAAGAAACAAGGAGGAGGATGGCGCATGTGTGTCGATTATACCGACCTCAACAAACACTGCCCCAAGGACTGCTACCCTCTCCCTAACATCGACAAGAAGGTTGAAGCCCTCGTTGGTCACGAGGTATTCAGCTTCCTGGACTTGTACAAGGGCTATCATCAAGTCCTCATGAGCACCGAAGACGCTCCAAAGACAGCCTTCGTCACGGACTTCGGCATTTTCGCGTATAAGAAAATGCCCTTCTGACTTAAAAATGCTGGAGCCACATACCAAAGAATGGTCGATAAAATATTTGAACTTCACATCGGCCATATTGTCGAAGTGTATGTCGATGACATCGTCGTCAAAAGCAAGGAAGTTGATACTTGCTTAAACGACCTCCAGGTCGTCTTCAACCTGCTCCGCGAAGTGAACCTGAAGCTAAATCCAGGAAAATGCACTTTCATGGTTCAGTCCGAAAAGTTCCTAGGGTGTTGGGTTTCTCGCGAAGGACTAAAAGCCAATCCAGCGAAGGTTAAAGTTGTTCAGGAGATGCAAGTACCGAATCTGTCCACGACGTGCACAGACTGACGGGCTGCTTGGCCGCACTGAGCCGTTTTTTGTCCAAAGCAGCCGAGAAGCAACTCTCGTTCTTTAAAATTCTAAAGAAGGCTCCGAACTTCGAATGGAACGACGAGCACAAGTTAGCCTTCGAGAATTTAAAGAAGTACCTCGCAAATCTACCTACTTTATCCGTCCCAAAGGAAGGCGAAGTTCTCTCCCTATACCTCACCGCCTCGGACGAATCAATAAGCGCAGTCCTAGTATGAGAAGGACCTCGGCAGTTACCTGTGTACTTCATAAGCCGAGCTCTAAAAGGACCAGAAATGAGGTACCACCCCCTGGAAAAGGTCGCGCTTGCTCTAGTGAACGCCGCAAGAAGACTTCGACCATATTTTCACGCTCACCCAATACAGGTCTTGACCGACCTCCCACTTCGGCAAGTGCTCACAAAGCCAGAAGCTTCAGGACGAATTGCCAAGTGGGCGGTAGAACTCGGCGAGCATACGATCTCCTTTGCACCTCGGCAAGCCATCAAGGGACAAGCACTAGCGGACTTCCTAGTAGAGGCAGTATTCGCCGAACCTCCGAAGCCCACCGAGCCTGTCGAGGATAACACCGAAGAGGAAACACCGAAGACACCTCCAGTAGATTGCTGGAAAATCTGTGGATGGGGCGTCAGGCCATAAAGGAAGTGGAGCCGGAATTTTGTTTGTCAGTCCGGAAGGAAAGAAAATCCCTTATGCTTTACGGTTAAGCTTCCCGACAACAAACAACGAAGTGGAATACGAGGCCCTAATAGCCGGACTTCGCCTCGCGCAAACCCTTCAACTACGAGCTGTCCAAATCCACAGTGACTCCCAAATTATAGTGAGTCACGTGCTAGGCAGATATGAAGCACGAAGTGAACGGATGAAGAAATATCTCCACAAGGTCAAAACCTTACAGGAAGGCTTTTCATACTTCGAATTGATTCGAATCCCGAGAGGTGATAACGACCGAGCTGACGCATTAAGCAAACTCGCATCGTCATCCACAACCTCTCTTGTGGAAGAAATAAAAACTCGAAGTATAGACGAAGCCGAAGTGAGTGTGGTAACCGATGACGAGCCGAACTGGATGACGCCACTTCGCAATTACTTAGAAAAAGGCGAACTCCCTGCTGATAAGACCGAAGCTCGGAAGCTTCAGAGCAAATCAGTTAAGTACGTTGTAGATCGGGGAGTACTGTACAGAAAGTCGTACCTTCAAGCATGAAGGATCCTGTGGCAGTCACATCGGAGCTCGTTCCTTAACTACGTACTACACGAAGCAGACTACGTACTACACGAAGTACATGAAGGATCCTGTGGCAGTCACATCGGAGCTCGTTCCTTAACTAAAAAGGTCATGAGATGCGGATATTATTGGCCGACCATGCTTCAAGACGCAATCGACATCGTCAAGCAGTGTCCGAAGTGCCAGCTCCACGCTGTAGTAACAAGGGTACCTCAAACCGAGCTAACCAGCATGCAAAGTCCTTGGCCATTCATGCAATGGGGGATAGACATCGTTGGCCCGTTTGAGCAAGCTCCTGGCCAGCTACGATTCCTTATAGTAGCTATCGACTACTTCACGAAGTGGGTAGAAGCCGAACCTCTAGCGAAGATAACAAGCAAAAAAGCCCTAAAATTTGTTTGGAAAAACATAGTCTGTCGCTTCGGCATACCCCACGTCCTCATCTCAGATAATGGAACTCAATTTACGGACATGACGTTCAGAGAATGGTGCGACGAGCTCAACATCCAGCAGAAGTTCACTTCGGTAGCACACCCTCAGGCAAATGGCCAAACCGAAGTCACGAACCGAACTATAGTCAAAGGGTTAAAAACCCGCCTCGACAAGGCCAAGGGAGATTGGGCAAAAAATTTGCCCCAAGTTCTATGGTCTTACCGAACTACTCCCCGGACATCCCATGGAGAAACACCGTACAGCCTTGTCTACGGAACCGAGGCAATAATCCCAGTAGAGATCGGTTTGCCAAGCCCCCGAACAATTAACTTCGCTGCCAACGACAACGAAGAAGGACTCCGAACTAACTTAGATCTGCTAGAAGAAAAACGAGAACAAGCCTGTATACAAGAGGCTCGATACAAACATCAAGTAGCTCGGTATTATAATAATCGAGTGAAGCACCGGCAGTTTCAAGCAGGCGACCTCGTACTTAGAAACAATGAAGTTAGTAAGGCAGAGAAGCTCGGAAAACTGGAAGCTACCTGGGAAGGACCCTACCGAATCCAGGAAGTCCTCGGCAAAGGGTCGTACAAGCTCGCCCATTTATCTGGCGAATCAGTACCCCGAACTTGGCACGTTTCCCATTTGAAGAAATATTATTTATAGTCTAGATAGGTCAGGCATAGTTAATTTCCATTCTATGTTATTTTATAAAGTATATGTTCTTCATACATGTTATCTCGAGTCCAAATCAAGCTAAAACTCCAATTTTGGAGTAGCATCTAAACGCGCGTAAGGAGACCGCTCCTATCGATAAATTCGACAAACAAGAAACTCGAAAGCCTAAAATTCGTCCTTAGACGAAGTGGCTATTCAAAAGCCTAAACTTCGTCCTTAGACGAAGTGGCTATTTAAAGCCAAAACTTCGTCCTTCGACGAAGTGGCTACCTTAAAGCCAAAACTTCGTCTTTAAACGAAGTGGCCATTTAAGGCTTAAACTTCGTCCTTTGACGAAGTAGCCGTCAAAAAGCCTAAACTTTGTCTTCAGACGAAGTGGCTACTTAAGGCTTAAACTTCTTTCTTAAACGAAGTAGCCGATTGCAAAGTCAAAACTTCACCATCGGGCGAAGTGACAGCTTAAGGCTCGAACTTCGTTCTTAAACGAAGTAGCCATCACAAACCCAAACTTCGTCTGCAGACGAGGTGGCTCTTCAAGGCTGTAACCTCGCCTATTAGACGGAGTAGCCGATTAAAAGCCAAAAACGTCGTCTTCAAACGAAGTGACTATTTAAAGTCTTAACTTCGGCATTAGACGAAGTAACTATGAAGTTTACGTTAGCCATCACAAATAATCTTGAAGCAAACTCGGTTATACAATTGAGAAAAGCTTTAGAGAAGTAATGATGCAATAAAAGTAGAACTTTATTTCACAAAAGTATATATTACATTTAAGGTGGAGGGTCCGTGCCCGGAGGCCTACTACTAAAGCTAAGATACTTCTCTACGAAGCCCGGACCCGAGCTCGAACTGGCACCGTGGCTGAGCACTGAATCCAAAAACGCCATCCCTCCACCGCGGCCAAAACCTCATCCTCGGCCCCGACCTGGAGGAGCAGATCGACCTCGGCCCCTCACAGCACGTCGACCACCTCCTCGGGCCATTATGGCTTGAGTCTGCTCCCGAGTTAAGGCCGCGCTGGGAGGCTGTACACCCTCCAAGTTACCCTCCAAAAAAGCTTGCGAGATCGGGTCAAGCCTGGCATTCTTGGATTCTATCCACCTCTTCAACTTCGGATTTCTCTTCAGCACGGTCTTGTACATGGACCCCAGCTTGAGAAGAGCCTCTTCCTGTTCGCGTACTTGCCAGGAGTCCTCGCCGTACTTCTCCAGATATTTCCTCATCCGAGCACGGACCTCCTTTATCTGTGTATGGACCTCGTATATGGTCAAACGTCCGCTCTTATGGATAAGATCCTCATACTCTGTGTGCTCTTCAACCACGGCTTTAAATGTCTGGATGTCCTCCGAAACCTGCCTGAATTTATCTTCAAGCTCCAGGTACCTCGCATGCTCCTCGTCAAGCTTTTTCTGGGCTAACCGAAGCTTCGCCTCAGCTTCGATCTCGATGTTCGCAGTTCGGCTCTTCCAGCACGAGGCTTCGACTTCGGCAGCCTCCACAGCCCGACGGAGTGCGCATATTTCTTGTTCAAAATGCGAAGTGTTGAAAAAATCAAGAGCAGGCTACAAAAGCAAACAAGGCACAATTCAAATAAGGGTATTTTTATATACTTCGAGAAAAAGCGCCACCCTAGCGGCGACGAGATACAAGCTAAAAAAAAAAAAAAAACTACAGGTCTTCTGCACCGACCTCTTGCTCGGCGCCCCCAGCCTCCTCGTCCCCTCCGGCAGCATCGGTAGCAGCGTCCTTCGACAGCTCGGCGATGACGGCCTCCAGCTTGTCATCTCTGTCGACAGGGCAACCCCGAACTGCTCTCTCGGAGAGCAGGGTCTTCTGCTGCGCCAGCCTCTCGACCACCGGGATCGCCGAAGTGCACTCCACAAGCACTTCCGCATACTCTCGCAGCATCTCGTCCTCCGTCACCTCCTCGTACCCGTACTTGGCCTTGTCAAGCTCCGGGTAATCCTTGGCGACGAGATCAAGCGCTGCCGAAGTAATCGGTGCACTCATGGCGCCCAACAATTGGGCAACCGCGCTGCTGAAGTGCTTGGAGCGGAAAATCCGCTCCGCAACAGCCCGGAGCACGCCGCCCTGCTCGGCCGCAGCACGGGCCACCCTCTCCCTCTCCCCCGCCAGCTCGGCCCTCAGCTCCGCGACTTCGGCCTCCAGACCGGCCGCCTTTCTCTCGGCATCCTTTAGAGCCGAGCGAGCCTTGGCCTCCTGGCTCGCCGCCTTCGCCACCTCGACCCTCGTCTCCTCCAGCTCGGCGGACAGACTCCTGAACTGTTCGACCCCGCCAGCAACGAAGTTCGCCAGGGCCTTCAGTCCGTCCATCGCCATGTCCGCCTCCTGCACCAGGTATATTAGCATACAAAGAAAAAAGTGAAACGAAAAGGAAGGAAACGCAAGTCTACACTCACATCGGGAAATGGCATCCTTCGCTGCACGCCCAGATCGGAGGTCTGAAACCCCGAACCCTCTCCCACCTCCTGCCGAGGTGAAGCCAGGTTAATCACTGGCGGAGGCAGGTCAACAACCACCCTCTCCGCTGACTCTCGGCGCAGCGTCTCCTCGGCAGCCGAAGAAGTCCTCGCCCTCTTCTTCTTCCTCTTCAGCTCCGTTTGAAGAACTTCGGGGTTCACTGCAGAAAGAAAAGAAAATATTAGAATCCAGTTCGGATAACACTGCCACACAACACTCAGAATGAGACCTCACCCGGATCCACGTCGGCAGAGGCGTCACATGGGCTTAGCCCATACCTCGACAGCTCGACCTCGGCATAGTCTCTCTTAATTAAGCCGAGATCCACCAAGCTCGCTTCGAGCTGGCCGACGGGATCCTCCGTGACCTGCGGCCCGAACTTTGCCTTGGACCAACCATGTAGGGGCACTCCCTCAGCCCGGCAGAAGAAGAACTTCTTCTGCCAGTTCGTCACCTTGGACGGAGTGGCCAACTTAAATTTGTTTACAGGAGAGAGGTATACCCACCCCGTTGGCCCGCACTTAACCCTAAAAAACCGAAGTAACGACTCTATCGACATCGAGCCACCTCGGCTTCCGATCTCCATACAAAAACCTACAATTTGCTTAATGGAGGGCGGCGCTAACTGACCCAGAGGAAGCTTAAACTTATCTAAAAAATTGACAAAAATGCGATGTAAAGGAAACCGAAGACCGAAGTGCAGGTAGTCTTCGTAAACAGTAACAAAACCTACGGGCGGAGAGCTACCCCTATCCTCAGCCCGAGGTAGAATCATCTCAGCAGACTCTGGAAAACGGTATTTTCTAGCCAAATTGGACATATGGGATTCGCTCATGGTTGAGGCGTACTCTAGAACAGCATCCGACCCAGCCAAGGGAGGAAACTCTATAAGCCTCGGGATGGGGGGCAAAGCAGCTCGGGTAAAAACCCTCACCATGACCCTCGCCGGAAAAATCCTAGACGACGAAGGAAACTCTACGTTTTCTATGTCCACAGGGGAAAGAGATGAAGAAGAAGAAGCCATGGCAAACAGAGAGCACTTACTTGTAACAAAACGTTTGAATAACTTTCCTGGAACAGAGATTGACGACGGCGGAAAGGCATAAAGCTTTTTGTTTTGCAGAAAGAGCAAGGGTTTAAGATTTGGGTGAAAAGTGTTTTGGAGCGTACGCAGCAAGCTTTTAAAGGCAACTTTTCCGCCTTTTCCAACCGTCCTTTTTCAAAATCCCGCCTCTTCGTATGCATCAATAAGCAGTCGACGCGTGTCACATGGGGTTCCCTACAACAGCTGTCTTCCATAACCCATCAAATCACCACCTCGACTTCGTCGACAACAACATTCCCACCTCGACCTCGGTAGCAACAAGATCTTCACCTCGTCCAGATCTCCACTTCGTCAACAACCTCAACCTCGTCCAGATCTCCACTTCGGTGATGATCTTCTTTTGGGGGGGGGGATGTGATAGGATGTAGCCCACTCTCAGGCCCGAACGAGACTAAGGCCCAGCACAACTGGACATCGGCCCAAGAGCAGCTCGGCCCAAGAGCAGCTCGGCCCATAAGGCCCAAAAGCAGCTCGGCCCATGAGCCCAATCACCTCGCCCCAGAGACCCCGAGACTTGGCCCAGCCCATGACCCCGGATCTCGCGCCCCACGATCTCGGATCTGTTGTAACTGCTGCTAATTATCTATAAATACAGCCTCTAAAGCTAGATTGCAAACACATTCTGTATTATTACTCTCAAAAACTCGAGATCAATATAAAAGCTCTCTCCGTGGACGTAGATCTAATTAACGATCGAACCACGTAAATCCCGTGTCTATTCTTTATTTTACCATCGCAAAATCACTCTAAAAATTGACGATCGAACATCACTCAAAGTAAACGACAATAAGGATATGTTATGATTAGTTTATCTTGTTGAAAAAATGAGAGTTACAAATGAAGAATTTGATTTAATCCAACTAATCATTCAAAGTAAACGACACCTAAGTATATGTTTAGATATGAAACATAGCCTATTATGATTATTTCATCTTGTTGAAAAAAGGTGAGATAAACAAATGAAGAATTTGATAAGTGATTTTGATCGTAGAAAATGAAGTGGATGATTTTCTTTCCTACAAAATTCTAGTTTATATAGGAGAAAAATATGAATTTGAAAAATAAATTAATTACTTATCATTAAATATGATTCCGTAATTGACGTTGCACTATTACATATTTAAATACTCCATTTTAAATATTCCTTAATTATCGAGAAATAATTGTCAAATGTTTAGTCTTAATCCCTTAATTATTTTAATTATGCGGGAACAATTACTCGATTTAAAAGGAAGGGCCATGATTATTGTTATAATATTAATTAAGTCTTTAAGATGTCCACTTTATTTACACATATTAAAATTAAAATATCATATTAAATAAAAAAATTATATGTCATACATGTTTACTTTATTTTATTTTACTTTATTTTTAGTTTTAATTGATGTTATTAGTTATGTTATTAATACAATATTTTAAAACTTAATAATTTTTATTATAAAAATTATGATAACATGTGTTATATAATATTTAATATAAGTTACTATAAATATAATTGAAATAAAAAATAAAAAATTATGTATCATTAAAAAGTAGTTAATTTAGATTTTTAAGATATATAGATTTTTGTAACAGTCATATTTATTGATTGACACAAATTTTGTAACGTCCTTCATTTATTATCATTGGTATTTTATAATTCAGTTTTATGAATTTTTATATTTTAAAATCCAAAAAATTTAGAAAAATCCAAATCTGAAATGGAGTGATTCTAAGTAGGGAGGTGCTGACGTGGTATGTGTTGTTCCAAATCGTTTAATGGTATAGATTTCTATAGAGTAGCATTGTACTCGGCAGCAAGCATGACTTTAGTAGATATTTCAGTGCATAATTTCAATGTACGTTGTTTTCATGCTTTAATTAACTTCAACTTCAATACTTCAAGGACATGACTTCAGTGGAGTGATCCTTCAGTGATAGTTAAAAAACTGTGGTATATAAAACTTCAATACTGGTCTTTTAAACTTCAGTCTTGAATCCTTCAGATCACGTGTATCTGTAAACTGAACTAATTAACAAGTGAGTTCAAAAATAAGACTAAGGACCAGATTTCAGTTTTTGGACTTACTACATCTTTTAGGGGGTTTTGGAATCTTAATCAAAATCTTTATAAATATTTCCCAACATGAGATAAATGATTCTCGTGATTGGGAGATAATTTTTTTTAATATCTATAGTGTTTTTTTTCAAATATTTACGGTGTTGATGTAGATCAATTGTTTTAACTAAACTAGAGATAGAATGTTTTTATAATTAAATTAAACTTTTGAAAATTTGAAGATTGGAGTATTGTATCGTATTTGTTTCGTTCTTCATGGAATTATTATTTTAATTTATTTATAAATTATTATCTTATTTTTGGCAAATGAATCTCTCCATTCATACATATAATTAAATTAATAATAATAAATAAAATATGACTCGACTTCATTAAATATAAATAAACTTTAACTCAATTTATTTTTTAGGAGTCTTAGTGTTCCAACAATAACAAACTTTATTTAAAGTTTCAAATTAAACTTGAACATTCTAGTTCACAATTTAAATCATGAATTTTATATTATTTTAAGTGTGCTGATTTTTATCAAATAAAAAGAGAGATTGATTGTATGAATATACACCATTCGTATTTTCGTACTACTCCTTCCCTCCTTCCGTACATGATTTTTTTTCCATTTTGCCATTTTCGTTTGTCCATTAAGTATTTTCTTATCTTTATTTCTATTTTTGACAACTTATTCTCCACTCACTACACACTACACATTATCATTAATATATTAATTTTATTTTCCACTAACTACAACTACACATCATCACTAATGTGAGTCACATTCTTATAGGGTGTCAATCGGTCCGTAACCGGTTAACCCGATATCGGAAAACTTGAAATTTTAGGAACTAGTACCGACACCAGAATTGGTTTTTTTACCCGTTAACCGGTAGGACTAATTAAGGTACTTTTTTTTATAAAAAAGAAAAAAAAAACTTTAAATATTTTTTATCTTTAAAATATTAATTTAAATCAATAATAATTCAATATAAATATAATTAAATATAATTTGTAATTATTTTATAATATTTAAAATAAATATAAAATATATATTTTTTAATATTTAATTTTATAAATCGTAATCGGGTACCAATTTTTTTCAGAAGTTGAAAATCGGGAACAAGTTAATTTCCCAAAAAATCGGTTCCCGATTCAGTACCGGTTTTCAAGAACCGATTACCGATTGACACCAATACCAACTCAAGTGAAACTATTTTATTAAAACTTGTGTCATGAAAGTGGGAATGAAGATGGTGGAATATAATATCTTCTTTGATTATTTTAAAATATTAAAGAAAAAGAAAAAGAAATACTAGTGATTATTAACGAAACGAGGTCAGTCATAATAATTAATTTGAAACACTCTCAGCACGGCTGATCACTCCAATATTGAGAGGTGGAGATCTAGAGAGAGAGAGAGAGAGATGGAAAGCATAGCACTTTCAGTTGGCGTTGGAGCAATACAGTTCATGGTGGGAAGTTTCCTGCAGCAAGTGAGAGATCAGAGGCAATTGGTGAACGAGGCGCAGAAGCTGGAGGCGGATATGGAAGAAGATCTGACCTTCTTGAAAGAACATTTCGAAGAAGCCACCAAAAACAATAATCCTAAGAGCAACAACTCGATCACCAGGAGTCACCTCAGACAATTACGCACAAGCATTTACAAAGCCGAAGATGCCATCGATTCCTATGTCGTCCAAGCAGCCGGTGGGAGCAAGTCAAGCTTTTTTTCAAGACCCATCCCCAAGTCAAAGGATGTCGATGTCGCCAAAATCATCAAAGAGGTCGCCTCAAAACTCAGACAAATCAGTACAGAGATCAAAACTCCTGTAGCAGCCAACCCCGGCGCCACCGCTGCTGAAAACGAACCACTCATAGACTACAAGGTAATAATATCTCTAAACCTACCTTTGTTTCTTCTTTTAAATCATCCTCTTCAACAAATCGTGTGTTTTTCATTTTGATTTATGTTTTCTTCTCTGTGTTCCAAAAATCTACATTAAAAATATAATATACTTCTCATTTTACGTATTTTAATAATATGAAAATTAAGTGTATTAACGCTTTTGTAAAATTTTGAATAAAATAAATTAATAAGATTATATGTATATATATATAGTATTTTATTAATTAATAAGTGTAATTAAATTAAATAGGACACTTGTAAAAAATGGAATGAGTATTAAAAAAATGTTTTAATACCAAAAATCATAAATTAAACATAAATCAATAATACTGATTTACCGGATGTGTTTGACTAATCTTATAAGTTTTTGTAGTTTATAGGTTATTGTAGTAGATTAAAAGACGTCATACCTTAAGAGTTGTCAAAGTGTTTGGATAAACGAGCTTATAACATGATAAAGTGTTTGATATTTTAAATTCTTCATATGTGATTTTGATGGGGTAAAAACGGCGTCGTTTAGACTGAGGTGGACTTCCACTTCATTAGTTCGGGTCCATGTCATCACTATTTTGATCAAAATAAGTCTGATGTTGAAAAAAAACGAAAAATAGGTAGTTTATGTATTGTAAGGAAGATTTTTTAATTCGTGTGCAATAATAAAATTCGTGGATAGTTTATGTATTTACATACCATTATCCCTTTTCGCTTGTTTACGAATAATGGCAACAAGATGTAATATTTTAAAATTTTATTATTTGTAACATAAATCAAACATTTCTTACTAATACAATTTAACTAAATTTTATATTACAATATAAATCTCTTTAATTTAAGATTTAACATAAATAAATTAGTTAGAATATTGAAAGCCTGATAAGTATTAACTAAACTAATAAATTTTATCGTTATCAATTAATATAACTAGTATTTCTTCTCGCACAATGCACGGATATTATATTTGATTTCTATATTTTGCATTTGTATGGGATAATAAGATAGACAATACGTTTTTTAAGAAACTTTATAATACAATATACTTAATCCACATTTAGAGAATATGACAACTCTCGAAAACGTGCATAAAATATTAGCATATGAAAATTTGCTTATTTGTCAATTGTTTAAAATTAAAAAATAAAAAATAGGGTGTTATTTTTCAAGAATGGAAGTATAATTTAGATATTGATATTGCACTAAACATTTGAAAATATTAAACATGAAAGTTGGTTGAACTTCTCTAAATTAATGAAGTAATCAGTTAAAGTAACCTTTTAATCAAATGAATAAGAATAAAAATGATAAATTATTAGAGATGTTTGGAGAGAAAAATGATTATGAAATTTGATTTTGCAGTTATTGTGTGTGTATATATATATAATGATTATACTAAAAATAATTTTTTTTTATTAATTAAAAATAAATTTGAATCATTCATGTTTATTCATCAATAGATCGATATAATTAAACTATATCAATCATTCATATTTATTCAATAATGAATATAATTAAATTATATTATAACCAATAAAGATAAGAAACTTTAAGTAAAATATGTACGAAAATTATCGTTTAACATGTATCAGTGATTTAAATCATTTAATAGTCAAAATTTATTTTTAGTTAACTAATCATTTTTATTTAATTTCTCTCCTCTAATATATATAGAGAATGAATCATATGAGAACTAATTCTTAGATAGGAATTAGGAATCAATTTAGACAGTTGATCTTTGTATAATCTACGGTTTAGATTAATTATGCATAAAATGCATTGAAATTATGATGTATTATTGGTTAATGATTAAAAATGCATTACCATGTTATGCACTAAAATACTATATAAACATATATATATATATGTATATAGGGGTTGGTTCCCATGAGAATACTTCCTTAAATGAGAAATAAGAATGAATTTATACCTTTGATATCAAGATTATAGACGGTTAGATATTAATGAATTAAAGAATTGACTTTTTGATTTAATGAAAGAAAAACAACTAAAAGAGTTTATGGAGGGTACAAATGAGAAAAATATTTAACATATAAATGCATTCCCTAAATTACCTCCCGCCAACTAGGATTTAAAGAGAGTAATGCAACATATTTTAATTTCATTAGTGATGCAAATGAAGTTATGTTTTGATGCATAATTAATTATGATATTTAATGTAAAATAATATATGTTAATTCTTTATTTAAACTTGATTGTATTATAAGCATATCTTCATATAAACAAATGCATTATCATTACAATTTTTATGCATAAAGCATCTTGAAATATTACGACTTCCTATAATTTATAAACACTAAGTTCTAAGTACGATTTTTCATTTTTCATACAAGGGTTCATTTTTTAATTATAGTATATTATTCATCAACTATTATTTATTTAATTATTTTCTTATATTGTTACCATTATAATATGTTTTGAGTCAATTATATATGCAAATTAGGAAGCATTTTACGAACAAAATTAATGCATTATATGGTATTTTACGATGCATAGCAGCATATATACACAATATATAAAATTTATGTTTTAAGCAAGTGGTGCATCTCATGTACTAAGTCGATGCATATGAATTAATTAGGTTATGCATTTCATAACAATAACAAATAATTACGAAAATACTTAAACTATATTAAATTAATAATATATCCTAATTGATGATGAATAAATTCTAAATGAAAATGTAAATACTACTTAATGCATTAATAAATAAATTATGAGAAGTTTTAGTTTTTCATGCATTAATTGAAATAATTTTCTCATAATTTATAAACATATTTACATTTTCATTTAGGATCTATCAATTCTTAATTAGGATATATTATTACTCTAATAAATAGTGTTTACATTTTTATGTAGGGTTAATCCATTCTCAATTATTATATGTTATTAATATAATATAATTTGATTAATATAATAATTATTTATTATCGTTATAAAATGCATCGCATAGTTAATTTTTATGCATTGATTTAGTATATATAATGCAATATTTAATTAAATTTATGCATAATTTGTGGTTCATTTAAATTGTATTTCTATATAAATTATTTATGCATTCATAATTGGCCTTGATGCATAAATTATTTCATTAATTATTTATAACTTGATTACTTAATTCATTCATTTTTAGAATGTATTTAATTCAGAATTAGCATAATTAAATTATTTCACTTTTACGTTGTTTTGTTTATTTTTAGTTAATTAATTTATAGTAATCCCACAAAATAAATCCTAACTAAATATTGAAAATTAATAAAAATATATAAAAAGCTGCAAATCATTAGAATAACATAGTTACAAAATGAACTCCAATTATAAATTATCAAGCCCCAATTAGATATTACTAAAAAAAATATAAAAATATTAAATCGCAATCGCATAGTTAAGTACAATTCTATGCATCTAGTAATAGAAATAATATATACGTAAATAAATGCAAAAAGAAATAAAACAATACATTGGATAACAACAGTAAATGTTAAAGATATTGGAATTATTCTAAGAATAAGATATAGAATAAAAATTGATCATTTCCGTAATAAATATAGTTCCCTAAAATTATGGGATTAGACGGTTACTAATAGAAGACAAAGACAATACTATCCTTTAATTATCTTTAAATCTAATTTAATTGTGCTAGTCAAGTTATAATTAAATTTTAATCTTAACCATTCAAATCTATAAATTAAGAGTCATGACAATGCATTCTTATTTCTCATTTAATTTTTCATTCTCATTTGATCCATCTCCTATGTATGTATATATATATATA